>CANUEP010017020.1:0-322235 GCA_947857235.1 Jatropha podagrica | reverse complement strand
TCAGCATGACATAGTCTCGGGATCCATCTCGGGTTTGCAATCCATGCCTTAACTATTGGGTAATTAATCTAGAAATTAGGTTAATTAAAACTGGAGTCATTTAGGGTTTTCCTAGTTTACCCTTAAATAATTAAACCAGGTGGCGACTCTCTCACATTAAGTGTATTTCTATCCATTTGTCATACGCATTTCCACATTGCGAGTACGTATGGGGGGTAGGGGTTCACAAGTATAAACATACGTATACATAAGATTGTAAATACTGTGTTATTGGCTAGGAAGGAGAAACTGGCTGGCTGATTGAAGCAACCAAATCATCCTCATGGGTCAACTCTTTCAACAATTTCACCAGTTCATGCATGGGTAGGGCTGCAAATGCATGCAAATAAATGGGTTAGTTCCTAAAAATTAACCAAACTGTAAAAATTTTGAGGATTTACATATGTGGTTAGGAACATGGACACTGAAAGGAACCTCGATCCCAAGCTCCAAAATTTTTTTATCTAGTCCTAATCTGATTTTGGAGTCTGGCTTCGCCTTGTTAGGATAGAAGCATATGCTCCATCTCTCGCATAAAATGCCGAGATCCATCAATTTTACTAGTGAAAATAGCATATATTTCTATAATACATACGGCTATGGAAATAAAAGTACGAGTGCAAGTAATATATATACTCACCTGGGTGCTGGGGCAATAGCTTCAGGCTGCTCGATGGTCACAAACAACACCCAACCCACATTCAGGAGATTTGGGTCTTTAACCAGAGCACTATTCATTTCCACTATACCACTCACAGTCGAAGATAGCGTACTAGCAATATATGAAATTGTGTCATTCTGCTGAACGGTGTACGTTGCCACAACTTGAGAATTACTTTCTGCACATCCAGACAAAAGATGCATAGTGACTACATTTCCTGCAATAAATGTATTTTCTTCATCTCCAACTCTCCAAGCTTGCCCGCTGTAAATCTGCTCTGAAACTTCAAAAAAAGTGTCGTTTTCTTGAACTTTGTATGGAGCATCATAGAAATACGCTCTTGTGCCATTGACGTTTTTGCAAGAAGACGATACAGCTACAAAGTAGTCTTGTTGGTCTCCGCGGAAAACTGGAAAGATCTGTGTGGTGCTAACGTTGTAAAAGGAAGCAATTTGTTCCTTTTCAAGACCTTTGTTGATATGGTAGAGTAATGAATTACAGTTACTGGCAGTTAATAAGCAGTTAAAAGGGTACATATTATCGGGGAAGGCGAAAACTTGTGACAGTAGAGTTGCTAATGAAGGAAGGAGATTACGGGATGCCATTGTTGGAAAGAAATTGAGGATTGATGGGAAAAAAAATCAGAACTTAAGATTGACTGTGACCTAAACCCTAGGTGATTAATTGTAAATTTGTCCACACTCTAAGTAGACCTTTTCTTTTTCTTCTTTCTATTGTGGAAGCCGCTGGAGTACAATGATTTCTCTTCGTTTCTTTCCATGGCCGTCTAGAAAGAAATCCTCTCTCTGGAAAAATAAAAAGGAAAGAAAACCCTGCTCAGTGTCAAGGGTAAGACTCTAAAGTCGAACATAGTTTGTCACTATAAGTTTCCAATCTCACTTATATCGTTTCCAAGAAAATTTGCAGAACACAGTGTCATCAAGAGATGGCAAGAGCCCAAGTTCTCGAGCCAGCCTTGTTATAATTAGTTTTGAACATAAATTTCTTAATGGAAAAAACCTTGTCTTATGTAAAGGAATTTAAAATGTAAAATTCATTTGTAAATGAAATTTTTATATTTGAAATAAATTCAAACAAATTTTAATCAAAAGTTTCGGATAAACTTTTTGATGTTAGGAATAAATTGGCACCAAGTTATGTGCCAATATAGTGTTGCGTTTGTATTGTGTTTGACAAACTATGACCCTTCGTGTCTCTCTAGCCTGTAGATGACTCTTCGTTTTCCTTTCTTCAAATCCTGCCCAACACTGTTTTCAAATTTCCATATCGTATTATAAAATTTTTTTAAAATTGAAAATAAGTCGAAACAAACAATATTTGCATACTAATAGATAGAAACCTTCTTCCATTCCTCTTACTCAAACTCCTACTCCAAATACAGTACAAGGTGCAAATTCCAACAAAATTAATCAAAGAACCTGCAATATCAAGCTCTAAGCATGTAAAGTAAAACACTTAGAAATAATAACGATTCTTCCATTACTAATAAGCTCAGAAAATAATACTGGGAAATCGCTGAAAAGCAACACTAATGCCACTCCCCATCTCGCCAACGCACATAAGAGCGCTCGCAATAAATTCATTCTCATAATGAGAAAAATGAACGGTACCCAGACAATTCCATAAATGATTTGAAGTTAAATGCTAGTGAAAAATGAACCAGAAGTCGAATCATCCACACCAATAGGCGCGAGCGAAATCCCTGCTTCCTTTAGGGCATCTATGATCCTAGAATAGCGACAGTAATTCCAATTTGGAGCAGAAGAGCGTCCATACGTTTGGTTACAATCGGAAACGGTGCCGCTTACAATCAGCACGTGAACTACATGATTTATTCGAAGAGGACCGATTGAACTCAAAACAGAAACAAGAAAACAAGGAAATTCCAACGTCAAACACAGTAAAATGTGCAATTTCAAAAATGTGATATCCTAGATCCGATCATACAGGCTGTCAACTTCGTAGATTTCTCAACTCTGATCTTCCCTTTTGACATTTACCAAACTTTCTTGCTTTTATTACCTTTAGCCGTAAGCAAGGAGAACAAATAAAATAAAATAAAATACTGAAACTGAAACTGAAACTGAAAACCCAAAAACGACAAGCCAAAATGACAAAAGCAGATCTCCAACAAAGATCTTTTGGGGTATATATTTACTTCTTTTCTATCTCAGAGTCTCTTTTATGGCTAAGCAATTAGCTATACACTGAAATTTGGGGATTTTATACATAAGATGAAGGAGAGATTTCATTTTATCACAGCTATGTTGGATGCGGTAAAAACCGGCCACTTAACGGGGAGCAGGAGAAAATTTTGAACTCTTCGCATTTAATACAGGACAGAGAATCAAAGCAAAAAATCATCTCCAAGTTCAGTGATAACTTTCTCCACCTTAATCAACAATTCTGGCAATAGCAGAAGGATCAAATTAGCAGATTAGTGAAAATTGTTTTTCTAGAGTTTTTAATCATCATCCAAAAATCATGATTCCTATAAGTTTCAAATATGGTATGGCTGAATGATATCGAAGTTAACCCAGCAGCAATAAAGAAGCTAAATCTCAGTCCGTGAAAAGACAAGGAAAACGAAAGAATTAAATGAAAAGAAAAGGCAACTAACAATGAGTTTAACAACAATGGCTTGGAAAATTTTGCTTACCCCGGAAGGATGAATCTTCCATGCATTTCTGCGGAAAAAAAAAAGTACCATTGTGAAAAGGCAATATGGGTATAGAGCTCAAGCAAATCAAGGAAAGAAACTGCAAGTTGAGAAATGATTCAAACTAGCACAACGCAACAATAAATATCAAATTACGGCCATATAGTTTGTGACCAGATACTTTCATACGTAAAACCAAAAAAAACAAGAAGATACCGCAATTTGAGATTTGAAGTCGAAGTCCTCAACTGAAGTTGGGTGGGTGGCAACTGCACCAGTTCAGGGAAAAGTGTCAATAGAATACTTGTGTTAGGAAATTCCTAATTTGCCAGTGAAAATTATCTACCTTCTTTGACGTCAGAGCAGCAGTTGGTCAGAAATGAAGCAAAGCTGGGGGGCAAGGCAGAAGATATAACTCCATAATTGTGATCCGGTGGTGTTTCCTCAGTACGTGCTTCTTGCTCAACTTCATAGTTCAAACGCAATGGGAGTTGAGGAGAAAAAGTTTGAATGGGGGTTGAATTGTGAGGTTGAGGAGAAAAGGTTAGGCTGGGTGTCGTAACATCTGATGCCTCCTCACAAGCTCTGCAAAAACCAATTGTCAAAGTTAATATTTCAGCTTGACATGACTCATTTTATTCTTTGTGATTCCTCTTGATCATATAAAATTCTGCGCAGTTTATGTGTCAAGCTGGCTAATGACAGATTTCTCATTACCTAGATGGGGATCTATTAGTGGACAGGAACACTGATTCTGATGAAATTTCAGACCGGAAGTCACTATTCATAGGTTGAATTTCAGTGGAATCCCTCAAGATGTCCTGAAAATACAAAACAAAATTTAAAGGAGGAATATTCCAATTTCCTAGTGTCCTATTGTAATAAACCAACTAGTTCAATTCTAGTACTTGCTAACCTTCAAAGCTTTTATAAATGTCTCTGCTTCAGTAGTCACTGAAAATCGCAAGGCAAACTTCTGGATCTGCAAGAAGTAAAAGAAAAGAAAATGCTGAGACTAAGTTGTAACAGGAAAAATAAAATAAAAGCGGCCAACACAGTGAATGTAGTACTAAAATCTATGGATTCAGATAATGCATAGTTTCTCTAAGAACAGATAAAAATTTGCCAATTTAGGATTTGACATAATAAAATACCAGAGAATCATACTTCAGTTTACCTTTGTAAAAAGAATGCACATAGAGAAAGCCAAGCATTTAGTTGATAAAACATAAAAATAATTTTTGTACTTTACACGACTCCATTCTAAATGAAATGCAGGGAAAAGAAAAGAAGTGAAGTTTACTTCTCCTTGTTTCATAGGCTACTAGATGAAATCACATGTCATATTTTTAGTTTGGCCTATTATACCCCTGAAGGAAAATCATTGCCTGCTTTGACAAGGCTTATAAATGAAGAAAAGATAGATTTTAGCTTGCAACTTTTATTACATGTTCCCACTATCTTGGGATGAATTTAAATGAGCTAATTTTCCCTCATCTCTCTCCTTTTATTTTCCACCATTTAAAAAACAATGGAAATTTGAATAAATCTCCAATTCTCTCGTCGCCTGAACTTCCATTCTAATAATTTTTTAGGAGAACTAGAACAACGGCATTCTTTTCTGAATCTCGTCCAAAAGAGAAACCTGTTATATCGAAAGTCAACTTTTTCACAAAACAAATTTAACACCTTAAAGAGAATTAGCTTCGTACCTCGCCAACCGAATCTTTATAGCTCACAAATACAACTCTGCTGCCTCTAGGTGGACATCCTGAGACACAGGCCACCTGTGGCCAGGTGAATTGCAGCTTTGAAACATAGTGCTCCTCCTGCAGCATATTGAATTTTGTTAATTCATAATCTAAGAACTAACCTGCACCTTTGTTAGGAACCAGTTCGCGGCATCATTTTTGTACATAATATTGTAATAGGAATTGAACAGACCAAAATATAGTTTATAATAGTGGGCACGTCAAGAATAAAAACTAATAGTCGCAAACGAAAAAAAGGCATAAATCATAGTCCTTAAAGCTCTACAAGAAGGAAATAAACTGCTTTCTCATATTTACTGTAAATGATATTTATAAAAAGCTAAAGAATCTGTCTCCTATCAGGAGTTATAACTTAAAAGTTGTTATTCCTCCAAGGAAATTCATATATAATAAGGAAAATTTCAAGTAGAGATTGAGAAATTAGTTGGACTGCAGGACCTAACAGCATAAATCGAGGCTCTAGCAAATAATGGAACGCTAAATGAAGCAAACATCACAATTGATCAATTACAGAGTACTCATAGCAGATCTACGTAAACTAAAGATATCCACAATCAGAAAGTTTTCAAATCTGAAAATAACCTGAACATTTCCACCAACAACAGTAAGCGATGCTAGTAATTAGCGTTAGTTGTGGTCCTACTGCAACAAGTTGATTCATTAAAGAAATTGAAATTGAGAAAATTATCACCTAAGGAGAACTCGTGACAATTACAAGGCCCGGAAAGCTCCTAACTATTTTTCCTTGTTTTCTCAGCCACCAAACAGAGACAATCAAGCTAATCCTCATATAAAATTTAGTAGAACAAAAAATTCAAAAAATGAAAATGAAACTTCTACGGAAATCCATACGAAATTCGGATCCATTTCATTTTCATTGTCTTGTTCAACGACAGAAAAGAATCAAGCAGATAAGAAATTCAGCTCTCAAAGCTAATCTAGTTCTCAAACCAAGTTTTCGCAAATAAGAAGTTTCCAGGCCAATCAAGTAAAAAATACTCACAAATATTTTCTCATTGAAGAAAACAGAGAGGATCGCATCAGAACACGAGTGAGAGTTGTCGAGTTGCAGAGACGCGGTCGGAGAATCAGAGGAGATCCAGTAGCCCGGAATGGAACGGTATCGCCAATTGTTAGGGGCAGGAACGAGAGAGGAACACGTGGAGGGGAGAGAGGGATAGATGATATAGCGAGAAAATGCGACTCGCCATTGGCGTGTAATGGCTGAATCAGGTTTCTCTAAGGATTCGACCGCAATCATTGACAGAGATCCCGCCATTTTATTGATCTTTGAATTTGTCGCTGAATTTGGGGCAATACTCAATTTGAAAATGGATGACATTTGTTAACTTTTAAGTGCGCGGTTACCCGAATGCTTTTGGACCGGATAGAATAGCCCGTGTTATTTACTATTGGGCCAGTTTGATTATTATTTTATACAGGCCCATGACGCATTCACCAATTTATTTTTTTTTTTTGGCAATTATACGAGCTTTTTTTATATAATTAAATTTAGGGAGATTACTATTTAGTTTATGTGGTTTGACCTAATTCACTGATCTCGTTTATTTTGGTAAACCTAATAGTACATCCCTAAAATTTGTCCATCAAATTTTTTGGTCCTTCTACTTGAATTAAATAGAACCTTATAGTCGGCGCTCATGCTCACATTATCCAACTACCTTCCTAGGGACTAACAAAGCTATTACTGTCAAAATTACCACCTAAAAAAAATCATATATTGCATTTCTCGGTGTTAGTGCGTTGACAAATGTGGCGAGGTTCACATGAAACACCCCTAATGTAAGGGCAATAAGTCTCAATTATTTTAAATCCTAAATTAAATTAACCGTTTTCTGATAATATAATTTGAATATCAATGATTTACGTAAAAAAAAGGAAAAGTGGTGAGGTTCAATATTCTCTGGACAGTGATGGCGGAGCAGATGATTTGTTAATGCGTTAACTTAGAGCATATACCGTCTTTTATTTATTTAATCATCCCGCTACAAAATAATTATTTATTTCTGCGTCCATAAACAGCGGTTACCTCTCGCTCTTCAAACTTGTTACATTTTGCATTTTCCTAAGCGGAACCGAAGAGAAAATACACACCGCCATGGAAGCTCTGCTCAATCCACAACCTTCTATATCCATTCGCAACACCACATCTCTGTATCTCACCCCTTCGAAACTTCACCCTTCTATCCGATTCGACCGTGGGCGTAAATGTTGTTTGACCATTACAGCTGTATTGGACTCTGCGATTATTGATCAGTTAGGGATTCCAGAATCCGACATTAAGAATCCTGCAATTTCTTCTTCTTATCGGAATTCCAAGTTACCGAAACCGAATCAGACGGTGCTTGAAGCTCAAACTAGGGTATGCACTGGACCTACGCAGACCAGGCCGCTTAATGAAGACCAAGCCTTTAGAGTTCTGGATACCATTTTAAGATCAGGTAAGCTAAATTACTATATATATATATATATATTTCTAGCCAATTGAACTCTAAATTTTTTGTGTTTCTTTTCTTAGCCAGAGGAGAGCTTAGAGATGAGGAGGAAGTTTCAAAGGCCCAGCTTGGGGCATTTTTCGCGGCAATGACAATCCGTGCAAATGCATTTCCTGAAGCAACTCAATGGAGTGAAGGAGAAAAGCGAGCACTGAATAACTTTTGGCCTTTGCTAGTTCGAGCCCTACCGCCTGATGTAATTTTTATTGCAGATCCTGAAGGTTCAATAATGGGAATTGGGAGCTCAATTGGACCCCAATATGTTGGGAATGGTACGAGCGAAATGAGATTGGTAGGTGCTCTTAGAGAAATCTTGGCTGGAGGGCACCTTGGATATGAGGAGGTTCAAGGTGTTTTAAGAGAGGCTCTTCCCTTGAAAGTTGAAAACAATGAACGCTCAGGAGTCAGTGAGTCCTTGCTTTCTGCATTTTTAATTGGCCAACGCATGAACCGGGAAACTGATCGTGAGTTGAAGGCTTACTGCCTTGCATTTGATGATGAACTTGGTAAAATTTTGATGTTTGAATAGTTATTTCGTGTTCTTTGGAGTGATTGACTAATTTAAGTCAGTGTATGTAGTGTTCTTTTTGTTTGTAATTCAATTATCAGTTGTCCATTAGGTCCTGCACCGGTTGCTGATGTTAGATCATTGACTCATTATGGTGAACCTTATGATGGAAATACGCGTTTCTTCAGGAGCACACTGTTTGTTGCTGCAGTTAGATCCTGTTATGGTGAATCTTCATTGCTTCATGGTGTGGAATGGATGCCCCCTAAGGTGAGGCTTCTGCTTATTTGTGGTTGCTGCTGTGTATTATTTATCTTTATCTTTTCTCTGATTATCAAAAGTCACCATATAAGAAGTTACTAATAAGGGTATGTTTCTCGTCAGAACAGTTTTGTACTGTGATATTTCCACCTCACACAGCATTGCTTGTTTGTCATATACCCCCTGTAAATTGTTAATGCATAGTCTCATCACGTGTGAAATGTTATTGCCACTTAGGCAACAAAAAAGATTGGTGCGAAAACTGGCGGGACAACTCATGTTCACTATTCAATTGATAATGACACTGTTGAATTCAGCTTCCAAAAATCTCCTTGAAGCTGGCATCTGGACAATGAAAATGTGATTTTGTTTCCAATTTAGTAGTTTGGCACATTACCTTATTAGAGCACAATCTTCTATGGAAATTTTAATCTGCTGTCTGAAATAGAACTGGTCATATATTCCTGGATTCATGGTATATCTTTGAAAAATATTATTGGACTGACCCTGTATTTCTTTAGGGGGGCATAACTGAGGAACAAATGCTCAAGTTTATGGGAGCGAATACGAACTTGACCCCTTTGCATGCTAAAAGACTTCTTGAGGTTACATCACATTCTAATTTGCAGTGCTGCCTTTGTACCCTCTCTTTTTGCCCTTGCGCTGTTTAATGTTCATGAGTGTTATTTCAGGATGAGGAGGTTGGTTTTGCCTACATAAGTCAGCGTGAAGCATGCCCATCTCTGTATGAAATCCAACCACGCATATCTATTTCAAGCCTCTCTCTCACTTCTTTTCTCCCTTTCCAGAGTTACTCACTGCATGCCCATTTCTTTCTATTCACCAATTGTTTGTTCTTGACACTTGAATTTTTCACTTAATATAGCAAATCATTGCGACTTTATCTTAATATTTGAGTTAAAGCCAAGAGTTAGATAGCCTGTTTCTTTGGAGCCCCAGGAAATGAATTAAGGCACATGAATGTTCTAACATCACTGTTATTATAAACTTTCAGATATTCCATCATTGGATTGAGGGAGCACATAAAGAAACGTCCCCCACTAGCAACAACTGAGAAGGTTCAACAATTTGTGAGGGTGAGACACATTTTTTATTCTCTAGTGTGTTCGATAGTCTTACATTGAGTTGGCCCTTATTTCATTTTTAAGAAAAGCATTATCATGCCACAAGTAATAAATTAGAAAAAAAAAGATTTAGTGTTGAATGGTCTGCAATGCCCGTGAATAGCATGGAGATTTTATTTGTTTATCCTATGGGAACTTCTTGTTTCTTAATTACACATACCAGGGACTCTTTAATCTTTTAAGAGTTTAGTGGACAGAGTACCTTGTGGTTATGTACATTATATATAAGCTGACCTACTACGATCCTGTTTTGGATAAAGATGATGCTAGTTGTAGCATGGAACTTTTGAATGCTGAGCATTTGGTGTGTTAAATTTGTTGCTTTCCAACAGGCTCAGGGGAGGGAAGCAATTGTTGCCGGATTTTATCATGAAGGGTATGAGGAGCCTCTTTTAATGCTAATGAAAAGAAGAGGTGTCCATTCTGGTTTGGTGGTAAAGGTTTGACCCTGGCCTTCTCTGATGTCATTAAACTCAAAAAGACTTGGGATAATATTTCAATTACGAAACATGGAATATAAGATTTCAAGATGGTTATGCTAACTTAGTAATTTAACTTTGAGTTTCAACTTAGTCATCAAAAGCAACTGCTTACACACTATCTGCCCATGCTGGTAATTTAGGGTGAGGAAGGTGCCCTCTCAATGACAACAAGAGTTCGCGCTGCCAATATATCAAAAGGACTACCTGTGAACTACTGTTCTGGGTTCCGTTCATTGAGCATGGCATCTGCTTTTGAAGTTGATGGTTTGCATCTTTTATTTGTGTCTGCTTTAATTTCCTTTGGAACATTGAGTCTCAATGAGGGTTCTAATTATTTAATTTTGGATATATATGTAGCTAAGGTTACAATTCAAACCTAGTAACTGTAATTCACATATTGACCAATAGATTTCTTTGAACCTATTTTCTACCATTAACACTGAAACTTCAACTCTTGATACTTCAGGAGTGTCGCGAGAGAGCTTCAATATGGAGGTCAATGCCAAGGACTATGGGTTTGAACCCACCGATACACCAAGAACTGATAGATCGGTAAACTTAGTAACTGTTTTCTTTTCATCTCTCTTGCTTGGCTTATGCTTCCAGGCTCTTTCTTGATGGTGGTAGCAACCTTCCCGGCTCGTTGCTTGGCTTATGTTGTTTAAATGTTCTGCCTTTTTAGCAACCTTCTTCATTGGAAATTTCAAAAGAATGCTTCACCAAGCTTTATGTAAAAAATATTCTTAGGCCTTTTCCTTCTGACCACCACAGTGTTCTGACTGCAAATACATTTAACACTATCAGGTATCAAAGAACATAGAACTGGGATTAGCAGCTCTTCATGGCCAAAAAGGTCCAGCATATGATCGAATAGTCTTAAATGCTGGAATGGTGGATCACTTACTGGGATGTGATGGTTCAGATGATATCTCCTCAGCGCTAGATAGAGCCAGAGAGGCCATTGACAGTGGTAGGGCTCTTAAAAAGCTGCTAAATTACATAAAGATCTCTCAGCGAGTACGGTGAATGAGACCAACTGATGTCTGCTTCCTTCTGCATCTGAGTTTAGTAATGCAAGTGTTGTAAATTTTACATTTTTCCAAATTACTCTACACTGATAAGAACCCAGGAGGAGGGACATGGTTGTGGTTCTTCCCCCCAGTCAAATTTTGTAAATTAGCTTGACAGTTGAGTATATTTTTTGAGTTATAATTGCTGTTCTTCTTCACTCGTTATGGAATATTGGTTGCTGCTGTGTGCAAATTGGAAAACGTTGTCTATTTCAAGTCTTTTCCCCCGGTTCGTGCTTGGATTTATGCTTATTTCTAGTAATTTGATTTGTTTTAGTACCTTGAGCATAGGAAAAGTAAAATCAATTTCATAAAAATCAAAATCAAAGCTTATTACTCCCTATTTTTCATGATATGCAAATTATAAATAAAAATATTGCAAATCAGAACATATTGATATCTAACTAGATATAGACTGGAAAAAATTACTTCCTCACTCGCAGCAGAACACCACACCAATAATTAGTGAAAACTCTCAATTGATAAGGTGATGACGAGTTGATCCAGGACCTTGTAATTGCTTTAATTATCTATTGTGTACGTAAGCTGAAAGGATTGCCATCTACTTGCAGCAAACGAAACAACACAGGATCAATCCGGTTGCCACGAAAAGGAGATAAATTTTGTTCATTGAAGACCATCAGATTCCATCAAAGCAGAATTTCCCATTTGCTGGCTTAAGAGTTTCCATCTCCTAATGTATATAACTGCACTCACCATCACTTGAATAAAACATAAAATGGAAGATGAAAGATTGGATCAAAGTTAAACATTAAGAGGGACGAAAAATCCTCAGAGTATGAACAATTTCCACTGCTTGTCAACTATGCCAAGATCATTAGATGCCTTCAGATCTGAAGTGCAGCAGCTATCGAACTGGCAAGGCTAATAACTTCAAATGGTGGCTTGTTCATCACCTCTTTCACTGTGAATGGGCAAGAATCTGTAATCCAGAAGTAGGTAAGCCCATTCCCTGGATGACCTGTATAATTAAAGAAATTAGAAAGACTTCAGAGGGCCTTAAAGGAAAAGGCTACATGTGTTCTTGTAGAACTTTCTCACTCTTTGATTTGGCATTTCATATGTATAAATCCAACCCTACCCGTGAGCTTGGCATTACAAGGGCTAATTCATGGAGAGTAAAAATTATGCAGTAACTTTCCAGTTCTGCAAACATTATTCATCATAGTACTCCATCACAACATACAAAAGGTAGAAATATAGAGCCAAAGTTCTCGATAAATGAACTATGGAAGAAACAACCAAGAGTGTAAATTAAACCCATATCTGTTTCACTCTAGCATCATAACATGTTGCAAGACTTGACATTTGACCGAGACAGGCATCATGTCGAAATTGCTCACAAAGAAAGTAATGTCACTTGATCAAGACAGGCATCATGTGGAAATTGTAAACACAAAGAAAGTAATGTCATATTTCAAAAATTTCCAAACAGAACTTTCGTCTATCATATGCACTCTTATAAAACTTGCTGTTAAAGACCAAAAAAAAAAAAAAAAAAAAAAATTATTATGTGGCTCCAAAGGTTAAGTAGCAATTGACAAGATGCATGTGATACCTCCATTATCAAATTCAAAGCGTTCCCACGACCTATTAGGAAAAATCCCATGTGTAACATATGCACTTATTCTCGATGCTCCATGGTTGGCCAATACTTTCTACAAAACAGGAGGACAAGTGGAATGAGTATCTGAATTCAAACTACATGAGGTTAGCTTTAAAAGAGATTCTTCTCTCTCTCTCTCTCTCTCTCTCTCTCCTCCAATGTAAGGAGGTACAACATCAGAACAAAACCTTAAAAATGTTTAAGAAACAAACAGTTCGCCATGTACAATTTGTCCAGCAAAAAGCAACTCCCGTGTTGCGATACCAAACCCAAGATTTCCTAAATGTTTATCATTATTATGTCACGTTTTGTATTCCACAACAAACATGTGAGTATTTGACATGCATAATTAGAACCTCATATATAAAAGCTTGTGACCATCAAAACAGGAGAAAAAGAGATCCGTATAAGCATCAAATACCTGGCATTCAATAAGAGTGCCACCTGACTGAACCAAATCATCAACAATCACAACATGTCTTCCTTGAGGGTTCCCCTCCTTAATACGCACGATTCTTTTGTTTCCTTCCCGAACTTTAGCACAAACAATCTGCATGGAACAGGGTAACAGATTTGCACAGGCAGCCTAATGTGAGATAAAAGCATGATGACAAACAAGAACATATGAAATTGTAGAATAGATGTAAGAATTACACATGGATGATATAACAGTAGAACAGAAAAATATTTAGTCGCACAGCCTAGGTCAAGTAAACAGATTTGAGTAGCACAAAAAAATGAACTGATTAAATTCATTGCATACTCTAGTTGTCCAGCCTGATAATCAGATTCCCATGGACTTTTACGAAGAAAGCAACCAGTTTGCGAAAATCAGTTTCATTAATCATTAAATGTGAATAAATAAGCACTGTAGTACACAAGAATGCACAAGGATAAACAGAAGGATAAAAATTAGAAATCCATAGTAAGACATTTCTCAACTCCAGATATGACAAATGCAATTACAAACAAAATACGGTATCAGTTGTTATTGCAATACCATGGGGAAATGCTGCAGCTGCTTGTGAAATCGTTTCCATGAACCATCATCAGGAAAAGCTATTGCTATCTGAAATTTAAAGACAGCAGCACATTTTCACAGCATGAGAAATAATAATCAATGTCATCAAAGAATAAAACACCAGCTACCATAAAAACAATTAAAGTAAATAATTTGCATTCATAGTAGTCACACCATATCAATAATTTCATGAAGAACACCTCAAAAACAGAAGCACCAATACTAAATAAAAGAGGAATGATAAAAATTTATGTCTCTCTCTCTCACACACACATTGCCTACCATAACAAAGCCTTACATTATCAGAATCAGGGAGCTGCTGGAGCCGATTTTTAAGCAAAGGTATTCCACTCTCAAAGCAAGGTAAAATATTATCACCAAAGTAGAATCTCTCCTGAATTCAATAATAATAATAATAATAATAAGATGATGATGATGATAAAATTGTCAAAAAAAAAAAAAAAAAAAAGGCTTAGGGAAGAAACCCACAAAAGCACAAGTTAAACCAAATAACAAATATTAACCAAGAACCTGCAAGGCATGGATATCGAAAGTCACTATGCTAGTAGGACCTCCCCTTGAAGTTGGTATGTTAGACAAGATCCTAGCTAGAGTAAATGCAGTGGCAACATCTCCTTCATCTTCCATTCGCTCAGATGTTCCAGTGGGAAAAAATGGAAGGACAAGGGTGAAAGAAGAAATGAACAATTTGGGCAATGCATAAATTATCGACAGCTGCTCAAAAATCACTTTTGGAGAACTAAACGAGGCCAGAAAAGCTACGTGTTGCCCGCGAATCGCTTGCGCATTTGGTATAAATAAATTGGGGAATCCATCCTCAAATGTCCTACAATTAATTCAATTCTAATTTATCGAAAAGCTATCTCCAATTTCACTCATTCAATGTATAAAGTCGAAATGATAAACGATAAATGATAAGATCACCTCCAGCTGATGCACCGGAGCTCGATAGCGTCGGACTCCCCCGCTACACGCTCCGCCAATGCCCTAGTCTCGTCGCAGTAGAAAAGACAAACCTTTTTCATATTCTTGGAGGCTGATTCAGAAGCAGAAGTAGCGGCCATTGAAACGGAGGAGGAAAGGGAAAGGGAGGAGCTTTGAATTGAAGGAATGTGATCGGTTCCGGAAAGAAATCCAGCGTTCAAATTTTGCAGATGATTATCGCATCTTATAATGATACGGTTAGTTAAAGTTTTGGGCTTTGATGAGTTGACTGCAAAAGGACATGAATGCTTGGTGATTTTAGCCGAGGCGGCGGTGGCGTTATTGCAGAGGTTTTTGAGTTGGGATTGGAATGGTGAAGTGGCCGCCATATGTGGCGGGTGAATGCTAGGTGGCGCTCTCTCGGTGTATATGTTATGCGGTTGTTTAGAATCGTAAAAGACTGCAATTTGCAGTTGAAGAAGAAACTACTTCCTTCTGCTGGTATATAAAGACACGTTTTTTTTGCGTTATTGGTCGACTCTGCCTAGGGACGTTTCATTGCAATGTCTTAGATTTAGGAAGTAGAACATGGAGGTGGGAAATATTATTCCTCCAATAGAATGATTTCACTGAAATGACCATTAAGACATACCATCATTTCTTTTATTTCAAAATTGCCTAAAAGCTAAAAAAATGACATACTTGAAATGAAATAAGGTGAAAATAATCAAAAATTGCAACAATCAATATTCTGATAACATGAGTATCCTTTCTTACGTTATTAACAATATCCCTGTTGGATTCGTATGGCTATGATGGTCTGGCCCGCCCCTATTCTTTAGTTGGGCCTCCAAGTTACTTGATCTTGTAGAGACACGACTGGACCCTATATATATAATGGGCTCACAAAAGTAAAAGTTGCCATAGGCGTACTTGCTTAAAAGAAAGCCCAAGTACAAATAAGCCTGTCTAAATATTTGGGCTTACGAGGTATCTTCCATTAGAAAATAAAGCATCACAAGTGGTAAGTCTGCAATATTAAATAGTTGTTTACTATTTTACTTCCTAATAATTAACTATTTAATAAAAATAATTATTTAATTAGTTATAAATTAAAAATAATTATAAAAATATTTAATTAATTACTGTCAAATGTCAATCTCTATTTATTACTTTAGATATTACATTATAAAAATTGTGTTCTCAACACTGTTATAAATAATATATTATATGGCACTTGTTTTAATAGTTACATTCAAAATATTAAATACTATTTTAAAAATTATTTCCGAACGTAACAATAAAATTCGGTCGCATCGGCATCTCATGCCGATATCAACATTTAGTCCCTGCAAATTTTGATGGAGACATTGCAATAATAACACAATAAAATCCCCGCACCAGGAACTCGTTATCAGCCAATGACTCGTACTTTGAAGCTACACCACAATTACTGTATCAAAAAGTCTATCCTTTTGTCTTCAAAAATCAAAAGAAACAAATAATCCAATCTGCCATTTTTCAGTGGCTCTGGTGTTGCCGTTGTGCTATTGTCATGCCGCATAAATACTAATACTATAGGCTGACACAAAAATACTAATATTCTACAATTGCACGTTCTTCCTCTTGTGGATTAGAGAAACACTTGGCTTTAGTTCACGGGAGTTCACTGGAAAACTCGCAGCTGACTTTGCAGGTATCGACCCATTTCTACTGTATTCCTATATTATTATTGTTATTATTAAATCATTCATTTGAATTATTCATTTCAGCTATCAGATTCTTGTAGTGGTTGATGATCGCCAATGGTCAAATGGGTGTTTTTGGGTTGTGGGAACTCATACACATGCTTGATTTTGAATTCTGAATTTGATATTTGCTGTTTTTTCTTTTAAAAAAACAACCTATATGCTGAAAAAAATGGGTAGAGATCATTGGTCATTGGTTCAATTTTTGTATCTTGATTTGCTTGTTATTCCGTCTGATTCTGTGAAAGTTATAGTTTTGGATATTTTGGATTGGGATTTTCTTATTCTATTTTGTTTTGTGTGATTATTTTCATCTGTGTATGTTGTAATGCTAGTTGTTTGAGGTATTTTGGTTCAAATCATGCTATTGGGTTCTTGATGAAAAATGGAGTTTTACACAGTCATTTTCTTGAGGATTAAAAGAGTGGTGCGGTACGGTATGGCCGTATTTATATTTCACTTCATGGTTTGTTTTGTTTATATTCTAATGCGTTCCAGTAAAATTTTCAGGTTAGGAGCTGAGTTTCCTGCTTTTCTCGTTTTATCAAAAAGGAGGGTAAACTATAATACAACATGGCGCCTAAACCGTTAGACTATGAATCTTTGAATGAAAATGTGAAGAAGGTTCAATATGCTGTTAGAGGAGAGCTGTATCTTCGAGCTTCTGAGCTTCAAAAGGAAGGAAAGAAGGTACACATATTTGATATACCTGAGCTATTTGATACACTCATACACATAAGCTTTCTTAAGGAATGTGTTTTTCATTATTATTTTTTTGCCTTTCTTGCTCGTTGAAAAATTGGTCAACCTTGTCATTTAGAGGCTTTCCATTGGTCTTGCTTCAATTTGCAATTAACCATAGTATGTGGATTTTCTTTTGAATTCAAGGTAGAATTGCATATTTTGGTATTAGCATGAGCTCCTTATTTCGGGATTTTCTGTTATGCTTATAATCTGCATTTAATTTGATAATAGAACTTAATAATTGTTTGCAATTACAATTTGTTTCATAATGTAAGGCTCAAATTTCTAGCCGAAATTTTGATATCATAGTAGTGTAGTAGAATATTTATCAGTTTTCTTTTATTCCCTTATAAAGATGACTTGAGCAGACATTATTAGAATTTTAAATTTTAATAGTTAATTAGTTCAAATTTCATAAACAATTTGATTATTTCGCATTAAATGATATTATCCTGTCCATATGGTTCCCTAAGTCTCACCAGTTAAAGTTTCCTTTCCATAGATTATTTTCACAAATGTGGGCAACCCCCATGCTTTAGGACAAAAGCCGCTCACTTTTCCTCGTCAGGTACATTTGCCATTATTTTTATTAGTGTATATTAGGCATTATTATCTATGCTGTCTGAGTTGAATAAATACATATTCTGTTGTCTATATTCTATTGTAGGTTGTTGCTCTGTGCCAAGCTCCATTTCTACTAGATGATCCTAATGTAGGACTGATGTTCCCTGCAGATGCAATTGCAAGAGCTAAATATTATCTTTCACTGACTTCCGGTGGTCTAGGTATCATTTTGGCCTGCTTTGTACTCATGTTATTATAGAAAAAAAGATTAAATGGTCTGAAGCAACACTGCCAAGTCTCAATATGTCGTATGTAAGTGGAGATGGATGGTTATTATGTAACTTATTTAATGAGAAAATCAAACAATTAAACAGGGGTTGTGCAGATAGTCTGACTTCTTCGATTATCCAATTTGTTAAGAGCCACATTTTATGCTGAATGGTGATAATTTTCCTTGATTGGTTCTATTTTTTTCCTCCACCTTGATGACCTCTTCTTGCAGTCTTGAATTTACTTGCAAAGCATTGTTAAAAATCCAACTTCCCCAATTTCTAATTCTTTCTTTGCAATTCCCTTTTCATCGCGCCTTCAAGCAAGTTCGTGGTTCTCTATATTTCTACATATCTATCTAATAGAATGAAATTCCACCATGTTGAAGCTCTTACACGAATTAAGTGATGACTACACTTTATCATCTGTTTAGGTGCTTACAGTGACTCCCGAGGCCTGCCGGGAATAAGGAAGGAGGTGGCAGAGTTCATTAAAAGGCGTGATGGATATCCAAGGTAATATACACTTATTTTTCTTCTTCCCATTCCTTTTATCTTTGCTTTCTAAGTTGTGAACTGAAGGCGTTTACTGATCCTCGCTTCATTGACAGTGATCCAGAACTTATATTTCTCACTGATGGTGCTAGCAAAGGAGTGATGCAGATGTTGAATACGATAATCCGTGGTGAAGGTGATGGGGTAATAGACTTTCCTATAATGAGTGAAAATATATATTGCAACTCTTGGTAATATGTGTTTTTACTGTTTCATTTTGTCCTCCTCCTCTCATCTTTGATTATGCTTGATCTTTTCTTTAAACTTAATGCCATTTCAGGACATGTCCTTCATGCAAAATTTGTGTATTTTTCAGATTTTGGTTCCAGTCCCGCAATACCCACTTTACTCTGCTGCAATATCTCTGTTTGGTGGTTCCCTTGTACCATATTACCTGGAAGAGACAGCAAATTGGGGTCTTGACATTAATGACCTGCAGCATGCAGTTGCTGAAGCTCGTGCTAAAGGAATAACTGTTAGTATGCTTTGGCTCCTCCTTTTGTATATATATAAATATCTGAAATCTATATGGAACCTAAAGATGAAATTTGAAAAGTGGATAAATGGGTGCATAAGGAGACAGCTTTGCTCCTCTTTTTTAAACTCTACGGATTTTAGTTCTGGGTTGTCTTGCTTGGTGCTTTGAACTATCACCTCATTGAAGTTCACATATTTTCATATGAAGATTCTTTTGCTGTTCTCCTGCATTTGATATCATCTAACTTTCTTTTGGCATGTGCTTTTATTAGTTGAACTCCTGAGCCCACTTTTCTTGTACTATTCAGTATTTTGCTGACTAAATCTCATATATTTTGTGATCACCGATCAGGTAAGAGCAATGGTGATTATTAACCCAGGCAACCCCACTGGTCAGTGTCTTAGTGAAGCTAATTTGAGGGAAATTTTGCGCTTTTGTTACCAAGAGAACTTGGCCCTTCTTGGAGATGAAGTTTATCAGCAGAACATATACCAGGATGAGCGCCCCTTTCTTAGTGCTAGAAAGGTAAATATTCTCTCATTGCTATATCTAATTATTTATTTCCATGATTTAACTAGTACTTATGCTCTATTCTCCTCACGATGTTTGCAGGTTTTGCTGGATATGGGGCCACCCATAAGCAAGGAAGTTCAGCTTGTTTCTTTCCACACAGTGTCCAAAGGATATTGGGGTGAATGTGGGCAGCGAGGTGGATACTTTGAAATGACCAACATTCCACCAAAGGTTTGCTTCTTTATAATGCTCAAAATTAGTATTCATGGTTTCTTGAGTTGCAACATAGACATTTTTGCAAATACTAGTTCAGACATTTATAACCTATAAACTATAATTTTTAAATAGATAAATAATTACATACAATAACATATGTGCTATGGCAAGGCATGAAATAAAAAAACTATGGATGCGGTCAACCAGAATCCTCTAAACATTGTGGATTAAGCCTAATCGGCTTGTGACATTGGGTACCATTAAGGCATTTACCAACAAAAACTGAATTGATTCAACTTTACAAAGTGGATTTTTTTTTTTCCCTTATGGTATCCTCCTTTCGATTTTACTTGACTTGCATTTTGAAAATCAAATATCATCAGGGTTGTTCAATTCAAAAAATATTTAAATTATAGCCACTTCTATTCATTTTTGTTTATCATGGTTTGATCTTGCAGACAGTTGATGAGATTTATAAGGTTGCATCTGTGTCACTCAGTCCAAATGTGCCTGCTCAGATATTTGTAAGTTGGACCTAAATTTGCCAGGCTGCAATAATTATAGGTTACTGGGTGCTTGATTATGCTGCTATGATTATTTATAGAAATGGTCCGAATTAATAGTTGAGTAATTCATTTACTTTCTTTATGTTCACAGATGGGGTTGATGGTCAATCCACCCAAACCTGGAGATATTTCATACGACCAGTTTGTTAGGGAAGGGTATGCCTGCTGAGACTTAGTTTGTGATTTACTCATGAATAACAGATACTCTTTTTGACAAGTTGATGAATGAATACCTAAATCTAACATGGTTATTTCTGTTTTCAAGTTGAAGCTTGATGGATTGTTCATTAACATAGCAGATATTTTCAGTGCATGCATAATATACGGGAAAATATAAGATGTTTGACTTCTTGGACGTTAATGTCTATAGTCAAGTCAACACGATGGCTGCTTCGAATAGTGAATAACTGTGTTTTATATACATCATCACATGCAGCAAAGGAATCCTTGAATCGCTGAGGAGAAGAGCAAGGCTAATGACCGACGGATTCAATAGCTGCAGAAATGTGGTTTGCAATTTCACGGAAGGTAAATAGTTGTTTTTCATAAATATACAAATCTCTTGCATTTCGAAGGATTCCTTCCATTTTACAGTTGTCAGTTGTCATATGAACATTATGAATTTTGATCATAGGTGCTATGTATTCATTTCCTCAAATACTGTTGCCACCTAAAGCAGTAGAGGCTGCTAAAAGGCTTGGAAAAGTTCCTGATGTTTTCTACTGTCTTAAGCTTTTGGAAGCTACTGGAATTTCCACAGTTCCTGGTTCAGGATTTGGACAAAAAGAAGGGTATTTGTTACAGTATTTTTATTTAAATTGATGCCTCCTATGCTTGCGCACTTTTTGGTGTCATATTCTGTCTCTAAGCAGAGCAAAGTGGCACTATCTAATGGGCTACGTTTTCCTTGTAGGGTCTTTCACTTAAGAACAACCATTTTACCGGCCGAGGAAGAAATGCCGGCAATTATGTCCAGTTTCAAAAAGTTCAATGATGAGTTCATGGAGCAATATGAAGATCATACGGGTTATTCAAGGATGTAAGCAATGTTTAAACCTCCATATAATGTATCATATTTTGTGGCTATCGCACACCATTCGGTAAATGCTCCTTGAATTTCTTACATTAGGGATAAATTCGGTTCTGTTGAAACATTTCTCTCATAATTCTATTTGGATCTTCATCATATTAAGGCACCTCTACTGTATTATATGTGATTCAACTACAGCTTCAAGGAAAAGCAAGCAAGTTGCTAGAATTAGAAACTAAATTAATAGATAAAGCTAGCTAGTATTTTCTCTTTTGCTTCCTATCCTAATACTACTGCAAATTCAAGTTGCCAATTCTGCTGGTCCTGACCCCACTTGAAGGGATGCAGTTGACAGATAAACATTTATAAAACCATTAGGTTGCCTCAGGTTTTTTAACTGTACTTGACCAATTTCACTACATTCCTGCTTCAAAATAAATACAGTTCTTGCCTCCTTGGTGCTTCCTGTAAATGTTCCATTAAACAATAGGTGAAGAAATCCACCACCTAGTTCTCCGCAAACTAAATTACAATCTATCTGGCATTAAGATTCAATCTGTTTTTTTTTTTTTTTCTTTCCTGAAAATACCATTTTAGCTCTTAGAAAAAGCAGTTCAGGAATATTTTGATTATAAGTATAATTTATTTTGAAAAACAAACTTTAATGACCTCTAACTAAACATACCTTCAATAAACTTGGCATTAAGAATCATCTTATACGAAAATATTAATTCAAACATTCATCCATTTTCACGAAGACTTTTGAAATTCTTTTAACTACTAGTTCAGTGTTCGAGCGTCTCTGCAACAGGAGAGGAGGATGGGAATGAAAAGCAAGATTAGGTGTGATGGTACAGCTGTGGAGGACCTACATTAACTTTGCCAACTGCAAGTTACAATCAAAAAACTGTCTAATTGTTCAAAGCAGAATGAAAGCTTTTACTAAGATTTCACATCTAAAAAGTGCAAAGTGGTTTTGGGAGCTGTAGGGGAAATGAAAACAAGTCCATATGAAAGGATGGAATATCGAATATAAAAAAGCAACTCGCCAATGAAAAAAATAGCATAGAATATAGAAAAGCAACTTTTGGAAACGAAATGAAAACCCTTTTAGCTTATCTATAATTGTAACATCTCCATTTACTGAGGAACTCTGTTTTTTCTTTTTTTCTTTTTCTTTTTTTTTTTTTTTTGAGAATTCTGTTGAGGAACTTTTAGCTCTCCCTATTTCCATACTTTCCATAAATGAGATTTATTTAAAAAAACCCAGTTAATACCAATTCAAAGCATATAAGAATCAATCTGAAATTCTCCAATTAGTGAAAAAATTGGTAGGATAAAGTTGAAGCCTTTTATGGGAAATATTGTTTGTACATCCCATTAAAAGAGAGTTGGACAATAGTCAAAAAGAGTAAGACTATGTCATCTCTACTGCAATGGCAGCAGATACATGAGTTTGGAAATCTGCTTTCAACTTATCCAGAAGTCCTTTATTAGCCACAAGAAACCAAAAGAGGAAACCTAAACACATTACTTGCACAGAGTACAGTAAAGATAAAGTTGTACAAGCAAATGTTGCAAAGTAAATGTTTCCTTGCGGGTTTATCTGAGTAAAAGCCTGCTATTTTGCAACTTGTACAAGCACCAACGTTCAACTCGCTCACATCCCCATCAAACCAAACTATGCTTCATGCCATACCCACATCACATTACAATATAATAAGATAAATTTTATGAAAACCACAATTTGGTTTTGTGTCTCTCACTCTTATTTTGTTAGCAGTGACAAAATCTTGATTAGATTTTTTAATCAATAATAAATGAATTAAGAAATATTATTTGATCCTCATCATAGACATCATTTTTTCATGGTGCAAAAGAAATTCTTTAAGAATAATAAGATTCTCTTAGTTTAAATTCTTAATCTTTATTTATATAAATATATTTAGTTTCGAAACATATACTTTCTCCGTCACATAATTTTTATTCTATTTTTCTTTATTATTTTATCTTAAATTGTTGTTCTATTTTCTTATTCAGAAATGAATAAGAAAATATGTTTTTTATTAATAAATATAATAATTAAATTATATCATCATTAATTAAATCTTGATATAAAAACCAAATTATATTTATTTGATAGGATTCGGTCTTACTGTGAAAGATAATATTTAATATTAAAAAAAATAAGAATGATAGTAATTTTATCGACAAATAATAATTTTTTTTTATCAGCACACTAATTATTGGAGTATATAATTATAACAATTTTATTATTAATGAATGATAACAGCCCAAAAAAATTGGCGCCAAAAACTCCGAGTCAATCTCAGGGTTGCAGTTGCAGCTGCCCGCGGTCAGCAAATTTCACGGGCACTTTCTCTATTGTTCTTTCTACTTTCTATCTCTATAAAGTCTTGAGTTATATATTAATCTTGAATCAGCTAATGTCACGAGTTTCCTCGGGTTCTCTTTCTCTCTCTATATCTAATTGGTTTAAACAGAACATTGAACATTACACTTCCCTCATTTAAAGCTCTCATACGCTATATTTTCTTTTCTTTTTCAATTTCTTTTCTCTTCATTCCATTAATTAACCTCTCCTCTCTCTGTCTCTCTCTGATAGACTGATATATGTCCCTTCACCTCCAAACTATCTACCTTTCCATTTTCTTTTACACCTTTCTTTCTTTACCTTTCTTTTCTTTTTCTTGTTCTGGAAGTCGCTTTCCTTCTTGTTTCTTTTGATTCTCAACCAATCCCTACAAGATCAAAAACTTAATCTTTAACTATACTTTTCTCTTTATTCTTTACGCTCTCCTGTATTCTGTTTCTATATTTACTTATAAAGGGTTTTATTTGTTATTTTCTTGGATCCAAAACATGGGTTTTTCAGGTAAGCCTCAAGTGGATAATGGGTTAGAATTGGATTGTAAGAAATGGGTAATTGCAGGAATTCCTTTAAGAGCGCCATTAAAGAAGATATATACAAATCCAGTTGACAAAGAAAGCGAAAGTGATCATGACTGTTCAACAACTCCGACCAGTGAAGAATCAAGAATTTCCGCTAGACTTACGTGCCCGCCGGCTCCAAAGAAACGAAAGGCTACGTTGAAATGTAATTATAATGGTGTTAGAGAGTTCTTTACTCCTCCTGACTTGGATACTGTTTTTATACGTCATGTCGAAAGGGCTAACTGATTGATATATTTCCATATATATCATCATCATCATCATCATCATCATAAAAAAATGTCTACTCATGAGATTTGCTTTCTTTTTTTTTTTTGTGCCTTCAGAGTTTATAGTTTGTTTTTATTTTTGGGTTTTTGAGTTTAGGGCACTTTCTAGTGTTTAGGAGATAGAGGAGCTTGTGTACAGTTTGTATAAGTAAATAAAAACTACTACTACTACTACAGTTAATTTAGTAAGGTCCTTCAGTGATTTGCTTCTCTCCCACGAGCTTCTTGCTATAGCTAATTGTTAACAACGCTATTTAATTTCCCATTTTTGTGTGTATGTGTTTTTTTTTTTTTTCCCTTTTCCATTAATTCCTCATGAATCATTCTTTGTTCTCCTTGAAAAAATTTTCATCCCAGTCTTTTATTTTATATTAGTTTGAGGTTATTGCAATAAAAAAATATATATATATTGTTGAATGGATACTGCATCGATCCCTCATTCTTACCATATTATAACCACTAAATTAAAAATTTTGTATGTGGAAAAAAAATCATATATAATCTTTTTTCATAACAAAATATCTTTCTATATTAATATTTATTGAATGCATATTTGTTAGTGGATATCCTAAAACTTGGCTTGTAAAATTGGTAAATTTGCCTAATTATAGGTTTCAATTTATCTTGTCAAATTAGTACAATTCTTTATCTCTCTAGGTAGACTGTTCATGTTCATGCGTAGAAGTAAATGAGACATGCAAGTCAACATCTAGATAAGCAGCCAAAAATTGTCAAATACGAGTTAAGTAAAAGGGGAATCATTTTCAGTGGGTAAGAATTAAAGAAAGAAGATAGACAGATGCTTCATGGTTGATTTTGACTAAGACAAACCCCTTACCAATTATGAACTACCCTTTTTTAGGGTTTTTAGCTAAAGATTGTAGAACCCAATTTAACCTAATGGACTCCACAAGTCTTAACCATCTATCTCTTTTAATTTTTAGACCCAATTTAGAGGCTTTGGTCTTTCTTGTGACCCACATGACCCCTTCACCCACCTTGATATGGTGGGAAGGTTCTCTATGGTGTGCTTTAGTGATATCTCATTTAAAATAAAGACAAGTAACATGTGGATTGGTTTAGATTAGAATCCTATGTGGGTTTGAATGGACCTTGTTTATTACTTTCAACCTCAACTTTGCCTCTCCAATAATTGACAATGTCACTTGTATATTATATTTATGTCCTTTTAATCTAAAATTTAGTGGTGATGTAATGTTGATTATTTATGACATGTACTAATTAACATCAACGCATTATGTATATTTATTTATTTATTTTATAATATAATACAAATACACATATATAAATTACTATATATCATATTAAAACGGTGGTCGACAACAATTTTTTAAATAGTGCTATAATATTTGGTTTGAACTAACTTTTAGATATCACAGTAGCTAGTTAAATAATTAAAAAACAACTAAAAAGTGTATTGATATTATAATTGTTTAGAATATTAATTAAAAAAAATTAATTAAATCATCTTTTGGAAGGATTTAAACCTTTTTAGAGAATTTTAAAAGAGGGTAAATGACAAGGCAAAAGTGTTGATAATTGATAATGTAAGTGCAGAATATTAGAGAATGTTCATTGGTTTATTATATTAGGGAGGGAATGTGCATGATTAAGCAAGTGCTTGGATAATGAAAAGGGGAGACTCACCTAATCTTTTGGGTTTCTTTTTTTTTTTTTTTTTGTATTAAAGAAAGCTTTCTCGGGATGGGAGCAGTCATTGAAGCAATTGTATAGCAACACGTCTAAAGTTTGCTAATCTTATTTGGCATGAAGTGGGTATTTTATAGTGGATTAAGTGCTACCAATTGTTGGAGACCACATGAACAGGTCATTTGAATACAACAATCATGCAAGAATGTGCTCAGAGATTGAGTTTGGATTGCTGGGTTTTGTTAATTACAAACTCAACCAAATTTTGAACTGCTTTTGTTTTTCTTCTCGAGAAAATTATGAACTTCAAAAGAGCACGTGAGAATACTGAAATAAAAATCAAATTATTGAATTTTGAGAAGGGCATTAAATTAAGCAAGCCCTGAAAAAGTGGACAAGAATTTGTCAGAATGAAATTTATTGGAAAGACTGAAAACGAGCATTCAATTGTCAATTTCCTGATGGTACTTTCAAGATTCAACTCTGGAAGTTTGGGTTCTTTTGTGGGCTCTCTCTCATACATAAGTTTGAACAAGAAATAATAAGCAGTTCCTGTCAAGGGCTGACCCAATAATTTTGTAGTGGGCTTTTATTTCGGCCAGACATCAGAACACAGAACAATCCATTTGCGATAAATGCTTCGTAAAGGGCACTTCAATCCCATTGTTTGAATTTCGGATTTTTTTTTTTTTTCTTTTCTTTTAAAAAATTATTTCAAACGCTTGTAGAACATAAAATGAATTCATTTTACTGTCTCCTTTTCCATCCAAACAAAGCACAAGAACTCTTCAAAGATAGGCTCAACGTTCTTTACAAGAAGCAGAGCCAAGTCTTATAATTATAATCTAAATAACTCCACCTACTGCTTGTTGCGATTGTCAAAGGAAAAATAAAAAATAATCAGGTAAATGACGGTAGGGCCCTCACTAAACACTAATGAGGCGGCAAAGTCTAAAGATTGTCAATTAAGCCCTTAATTAACATTGATAATCAATTAATTAAAGCGTCTCATCTTGCTGTTTCTTTCCTTCCTCTGCTCACTTCAACGAAACAAATTCCACCGTCTTTCACTTTCCCTTCCTAAATCCTAACGCGCTTTTCTTTGAAGTGAAAGGAAAGGAGAAGAAATGGAGCAGGGAACATGGCCTGCTCGATCGGACTTATCTCGTTTCAAAGCTCTACCATTTGTAAACTTTCAGTCCACAACTCGCCGCTCCAAAGTCCTTTCTAAATCATCGAGATCGTCGCCTTTAACCGACGCTACTGATTTCTCGGTGCTTCCGTTCGATATTTTAACCAAAATTGCGGCCTCCTTCACTCTTCCGAATCTCCAAGCGGCATCTCTGGTTTGTCGCTCATGGAGGGACGCGCTTCGGCCTTTGAGAGAGGCAATTGTGTTTCTTCGATGGGGCAAGCGATTCAAGCACGGCCGAGGTGGCGTGCGTCCTAATTTGGAGAAGGCTCTTGACTCGTTTTTGAAAGGCGCTGCTCGTGGGTCTACACTGGCTATGGTTGATGCCGGACTTGTTTATTGGGAAATGGGCTGGAGAGATAAGGCTATTGCCTTGTATCATAAAGCTGCCGAGCTTGGCGATCCTGCTGGACAGTGTAATTTGGGAATTTCTTACTTGCAAGGTAGCTCTTTCGGGAGATTTTTTTCCCTTTTGAATTTCCCTTCTGATTGTTGGGTATTCATGGGAATGAGATTGATGCTCGCTTGTGTAGACTTTATATAATGATTGCAAATTAATAATATGGAGTTCTCTGTAATGTTTGTGTTTGTTACTGTCACTTTAGTTCCTTTTTCTTTTATATATCCATTTTTGGTTGTTTTTAGGTTGATGGGTTCTGGTAATATGTGATCATTGGAAATTTAAGTATAAAGAAGGAAATGTGGCAAAGAGACAGTTGTAACTCAGTAGCTTATATGCCACATGGCTCATAATTTTTTGCGGTGTTTGCAGCTGAACCTCCTAGACCAAAGGAAGCCATAAAATGGTTATTTCAAGCTTCCATTGCTGGGCATGTTCGAGCTCAATACCAACTTGCACTTTGTCTGCATCAAGGTCGTGGGGTGGATCATAATCTTCAGGAGGCCGTAAGCCTTCCCATTCCTTTTCCTTGTAATTGATGAGTTTGTTTTATTATATTTTTTGAAGGGGAGGGGGGTTGGCTAGGAATTTGTGATGTGGTTCATCCTTTAGTTTGATTTTATGCAGGCTAAATGGTATCTAAAGGCAGCTGCAGCTGGGTATGTGCGTGCAATGTACAATGTTGCACTCTGTTACTCAGTAGGGGAAGGATTGTCTCAGAATCGTCGACAAGCAAGGAAATGGATGAAGCAAGCTGCTGATCATGGCCACAGTAAAGCACAATTTGAGCATGGACTTGGTCTCTTCTCCGTATGTAGCATATCCATATTGATTTACCATTATTATGTGAATGTCTTTGGAAGTATGGAGCACGAAGTGGATTAATTTAATTTGTGCTTAAAGCACAACAAATTATGAAAGGCCAAATGAAGCAATAAAAGATGTGGATAGGAGGGTTAAATTAGGATAACAAAATATTACCAGTTTCACTTTAATTCAATTGGCAATATAGGGGCATAACTTTGGAGTTCCATGGAATCTTTTACATTTTGAGCAGGGTGTGAGAAATGTGTGGTTCCCTTCTTCGTTTATTTCAAAACATGCAATTTCCTTGTTAGACGTTGGCTTATTAACAGTTGGGGTTCACCTTCGATGGAGGGTTTGCAGGAAGGTGAGATGATGAAAGCTGTAGTTTACTTGGAACTTGCTACTCGTTCTGGTGAAACAGCAGCTGCTCGTGTCAAGGATGTAATTCTCCAACAACTTTCAGCACCTTCACGTGATCGTGCTATGCTTCTTGCTGACAACTGGCGTGCTTTCCCTTCACCTCGTTGAGTTTATCAAAGTCATAGGTTTAAATCTTGAAATTATAGCTACTCTTTTTTTTGGCTTGCACATTTCTGGGGATTTACTGTTAAGTATATTGTAACTAATTTTAGGTGTCATATTGAGTTATTTCTGTTTGAAATTTTGCTGTCTTTGACTCTAGTTTCTTTCTAGATACTCTTCAGTTATTTTTGCCTTGAATAACCAACACATTTAATTCCTGTGCATAGATTACATCAGCAGAATTATAATAAACTAACAACATATTTTTCTTGAGGTCTCAAAATGGAACTGAAGTATTTTAAATGTATGCTTTCTGTAAAGAATTCAACCTATTTTGTTTATTGAAAGTTTTGGTATAAATATAGTCCTCATATTAGATTATGAAAGATCCTAGTGACATTTACTCCTGTCAATAGTTGTTGTTAATAGAATGCCTTGTGGGCACTTCTCTAGAGCTGAATTTATCAGTGGACTAACTATTTGATTGCTTTCTTGTGATCAGGATTATCATGCGGTACATTTGCAGTAGACAATCAACTTCAGGAATCCGCAGTCGATCATTTTGAAGACTTGAAATTTGCTAGAGTTGTCACAAATCCATTTAAATGGGCATGCAATCTTCCCTTACTATCTGCCATGACCTTACCACATTTTTTGGTCCACTGTCAATGATTAATGTAGAATGATCTACGCTGGTAATTTCAGCCTCTTATTAATCTCTTGTTGGTGCACTAAAATTTCCTTAGCTTCATGTGCCTAAGAAAGAGAAATTGCAATGTCCAGTTGTGGTAGAGAATTGCGCCGTGTCATGTTTTCTGGTCTTTCTGGTGTTTCTTTGCTGCGTCATACAGCGTTTTATATGGATGAAGGCTACAACAGCAGTGCAAAAGGTTCCAAATATAGTGTATGGTGGTGCTCTTTGATGATTCTAGTTAGATGCATTGTGTTTTGATATTAAGTTATGCATGGAAGGGGTTTTGCAATGTATTGTCAATCGTGTTGCTAGGAATCACAACAGACTTGGGTGGGAGAAGACTCATGTTGTTGGTCTTAACTTCCACGTAAAGTACAACATATTGTACAGTTTGGATGAATCCATCTGTGAAAATGTTAGTTTTGTTGCATTATGAAATGTTTAACAAGAAAAATTGGTTACAATAGAATGTTTTAGTGAAATTGAGTTTATATAGATTTGTTCAGAACACTTTTGTGAAAAGAGATAAAAGTGAAGATTGCAATACTGAGATTACTCGAGAAATTGACATGAGACATAAGATTCCGTGAAATGCAAAATATCTGTGTCGATTCTTTAAACCCCAGGAGGATGTGAAAGTGAAGCATACAGCTTGGCGTACACTATATTTGTCAAGGAAAATTCAATAGCAAGATTTGCACTTGCACCACAATGTAAAAAAGAGTCTTCAAAACAATGCAAACAGCTAGGTTTTGGCCCTTTCATCCTTAAGTTAAGACATTAAGTTGTTGAAGCTTCAAGTTGCCAAATGTTCGGGCAACCATCAACTCAAATGATGCAATAAGGAAATCTAAAATTCCATGCCTGAAACTGAAAGATATAGAAAGAGGGAAAGCAATAAGCCGTACAGAGACCAGAAGCTTGGCATGGGAAAATAGTGAGGCTTTGTAATGTCGAGTTTGTACTTCTTAATTAATTAAATTTAAGAATTAAGTTAGGTTTATTTGATGTATTCTAATAAGGAGTTCCATTTCACAATAGGAAAATCAATATTTTTTTTCTTTTACCTAATTAACAATAGTTAGTACGTGGAAGGTTGCCAGCTCGTCATTTCCCATTTTGCACTATCTAATTAGATATCTATATTATATTTGATTATTATTATTATTATTATTTTGAAAATATATTTTGATTGTAATTTTTATTCTTGAATCTAATTAATTAAATAATAAAAAAGAAATTGTGTATGGTACTATGAATCTATGATGCATGTTCTAATCTCATAGGCCCAACCAAAAAATTATCAATATTATTGTTATCAATTTTTTGTTCTAGTGAAAAGACGATCATATCCTTATCCTTATTTATTCCATTTATCATTATTAAATAATAAGTTAAATTTTTATTAGAATATATGTTTGTTAATAAGAGTTAAAATATACAATTTCAAAAATAACAATTGCATGATAAATAAGCTTTGGTCATTAGTTTATTAAAATAATTTAAACTAAAATCAATTTGAGACACTCATTTTATTATTCAATGGATTTTCATTTATTCTCAAGTTTTTTAAAGTAAATTCTCACATAATTTATTTTCTATATTTAGAAAAAAAAAAAAAAAAGAACCACAAAATTATGCATTTTTCAGTAAAACTAGGTTAGCATAAAAAGGCCTAAATACCTACCTCCGAAAAGTTGGGGATTCAAATTTCCCTTTTTATGTATTTCTGATGTACTAAAGAAAAAAGAAAAAAGAAAAAAGAATGTGAATTGCTCTCACGATTAACTATTAATATGCATCGGCGAAACAAACCGTAAACAACCAACTCATCCTCCAAAATTCTCGTTGCTCATTAAATTGCATTACCTTCTGAAAATGTATTCAAAAGACCAAGAAATTGCCCTCTTCCGTTGCATTTGAAATCTGCCACTCCAGAACCAGAACCTATTCATCGCATCGCAAACTGACACACAACATCAAGGAAAGCAAAAAATGTCAACAAGCAAAATCACCAAAACTATCCTAATTGCAATGCTTGTCATGTATGTCTGCTTCCACGTTGGAGAAGCCTGGGATTGGCCACGGCCAGAAACAAATGAAAACACATCATCACCGACAGATGAACAAGCATCGTCACCATCAAATGAACAGAATAACAACCAAGATTGTATCCAACAGTGCCTTTCAAAATGCATGTTGCCTCACGGAGACCAATATTCAGAAAAATGCAAAGAGGAGTGCTGGCATGTATGTTTTATAAGGGGAGCCAATCCTCGGAACATTACTAATAAATGACGAATTATGATGATAACTTCAACAAGTATCAGGGAAGAAGGGTTGCATCATTTGTCTGTCACGCTGAAATTATAATGAATGATTTTAAGTTCTTGACAATAATAGGCATTATGAAGCATTTTATCAGAGACAGATCTTTAGGGATCCTTTTCTTTAGAATACCTTGATACATCACAAATGTACACATGTATTGCAAAATGCAACAATATACATGCAAATTCATAGCAAAAAGTGAAAAGCAGACGCAAATGATAATTGCCATTGTTTAATACATTAATGCTTTCGGGACTGAGTGCTTCAAGTGATTTAAAAATTCGACTTGAATGTCAATCATATGTAAATGTTACCTCAAATTATCCAAGAAGTAGAACTTGAAATTCAGAAATTCATTTGCTCTCAAAGCCAGAACAAACCAATACTGATTAAGAACAGAAGCCCCTGCCAGAAATAAAGAGAGAAGGAAACGCAGGAAGCAAAACTTTTGACACAAGAGGGCTTGCTAAAAATCAAATAATAAAATAAACTGGACAAATTGGGAGAGAAGACTGGTTAAATTTGATATAAAGTTGATTCAACTATAAAATAAGAAACAAAATTTACCAACTATTTTAATTAACTATCATTCTCCTATTGAATCCAACTATATGTTTCTGTACGCCTTGTCCTTAAAATTCATCATCCTGGTTCAAATATTAACATCAAAATAATTCCCCAAAAAATATTCTCACCTAAGTGGTGTTTAAAGCACTTATGAAAATCTTTGAGAATGAGTGCCAGTGTGATAGAGGTTGGTGTGATATCTTGCCTTGTTCACCAATTCTCTCAACTCAGGATGTTGTGCAACCACTGTCCGTTCTTGTTCTAACCCATCAAGGGTGGTCGACACCTTAGCTTGTACCAAGGCCTCATGATTGCCAGCATGTAATACAAGATAACAGAGGAGAATCAATCCATTCACTAGTGCTCTTTCATTCCCCCTCAGCAACTTCATTAAAGGCGGTACCCCATTGAACTCCACAATAGCCTTACAATGTGCATCATGCAGGAAATTATCAGGACAAGCAAACTTCCCTAGTGCTATGGCAGCTTCTGTTGCAACTTCTTGGTTCTTATTACTAAGATGAGAAACTAAAGGACCAATGACTCGAGTCTCTCTAGCTGGAAAAGTCCTAGCCAAAGAACCAATTGATTTTATGGCAGGAATTTGCAATCTCGGATTATCTAATTCTTTAATCACCCTCAAGATTTGATCAATAACAGCCTTTGCAGCAGGAGAATTAGTCTTAAAAGCAGCACGTCTAAGATCAGCATTAGATTCAGCCGCTGCAGCTATCTCCTTTACAGTCATCAAGCAATTATATTGCAACTCTCCGCCTTCATTTTCAACCAACTTTGCCAGACAAAGCAACCCCTTTGTGTCTGTTATCCTTTTACTATTTGACACACTTCCACTAGCAAGCATCCATAAAGCTTCTGCACAACTAATTTTCAACTTAAGCTTAACTTCAGGACTCTCATTTTCCCTCTCTTTCCTATTTCCTCCCCTACTGCTTCCTTCCGAATGAAAACTCGAAAATGAATTCGTATATGGCCTATGATGATGATTATTCTTCAATCCACTTGTTGAATTTTTCTCCATCTCTTTATTAATTTGAAAAATAGAATGGATACTCTGCTTACCGAACTGAAACATTTGATCGTCAGAGAAAGTCTCGAAAGAGAGCAACGTAACAAGCGGTCGAATAGCATTTTCTCTCGCAAAATCATCCTGCGCAAGTGAATCATGCTCCGCCATTCTTGCCACCAAACCAGCCATCAGAATTTGAACCCTCATCGGAGAATCCGCCAAAACCTTAACTATGAGCGGAACTCCTTGTTCGTTCACAATAGTCCTTACTCTCTCTTGATCGTTAGCCAAATACAGCAATGCATTGGCTCCCGCAATTTGCGCCTCCAACGAACCAGTCTCCTTTAAAAGCTTCAACAACGGCGGCACTCCACCTTCTTCGACAATAATTTGTTTGTTCCGATCATTATCTTGAGCAAGCGATGCAAGTTGATTAGCAGCTTCAATTTTTCCAGGCAATGGTCGCCCATAAATAGAAGCTATAGAAGACCAAACCCAAGCAAGAATTGGATCATTACTTGCAATTGGCGGTAGAGTAAGAACAATACCACCATCCTCGGCTCCATTAGCAAAGCCTAAAATACCATCCTCAGCTCCATTATCAAAGCCTAAAATACTCCCAAGCCATTTAACATCACCAATAGAAGCTTCTAGAAGACTTAACACTTTCCGAAAATCAGCGGCACTGATAATGGTAACAACCCGACGAAGCACACTCCGGCGCTTACACTTACGGACTAGGGTTAGGGCAAGCTCCAGATTCTTATAAACCTCGGCGACAATCCGGCGAACAGGCCGTTCATAGAACGACTGAGTAGAAGAAGTGAACCGGACAAGCGAGCGTAGTTTCTCAAGAAGCAAACCGGCATAATTAGCGATATTAGTACACTCAAGCTTGAATGAATCAGCCTCGTCGACAGCGGAGCGAACTCGTTCAGCGAGCAGGATCGGAAAGGTGAGCTCCTCTCCGAGTCGTTTATCCTCCATCAATTGGTGGGGCGAGTAACAGACTGGTTGAATTGAGTAAAAAATGGGCAAGTGGTAAGCTAAAATAGGATTGTCTGTTTGGATTAGGAAGCGAGTCTAGAGCGAGTCAGAAAGAAAGAGGAAGAAAGGGAATTGGGTGTTTGGGTGATTTGCTAGGTAGGTTGGTAAGTAATGGTGCTGGTTCATTCTCTGGTGGCATGTTTGTGAGCCTTTTTCCTAGGGAATTGTGTTTGTTTGTAGTAGTTTTTATTTGTTTGAGAAGGGAAGCGCGTGGAGAGAAAGAGAAGGAAGAAGAGTAACAAATAAGATAACTCCCAAGAGGGAGAAAGCGGTAACCGTCGTGGCCTGCTGCGTTATGGAAATGGTTGAGAAGTGGAGTGGGAAAGTGCGTGGGGAGTTGAAGGAGGAAGGCTAAAAGAGGCAGATTAGGTTGATTTCATTCTTTTATTTATTTCTTGCCAACATTGTTGTTTGTTTAATCTTTCAAATTAATTAATTAATTAAAATTAAATTTTTTATGGTTAAAGGTTTCCAACCAATTAGATCACAGCCGGTTAGAAAATCTAATTTTTAATTTAAAATTTTATTGGTTTTAGTTACGTTTTTTCTTTTACGTTTTCATGTTGACCAGATAAGCTGAGAAAGGACATGGAAGTTGGAATCAACTCCATCTCATACATTCACAATCACAGCGTGAGCTTCAGTCAATAGGTCAAATGACGCGATTTCATTTCATGATGAACTCATTCGTTTTCAACCCAAGATGTAATTTATATCAATTTCCCGGAAGCTGAGCATTTAATACGCCCAAATCCCCTTCACGATGATGCGAACGCTACGTCTCTTTCAAATCCTCTCATTTTATTTATCTCTTCCAGACTACACTTACCTTCTTTTTTTTTTTTCTTCACATTCTACATTTTCATAACTTAATTTATCAAAATTTACTAACTAAAACTAAATTAAAATTCATCAAGAAAATGCATTCACTCATAGTTAAATTGCAATCGGACAAATGGAAATGTTGGGTCCACCCCATTTCCAAATATGCTGACAACAGAAACTTGATCTGCCAGCTACACTGACTTCTTATTATTATATAAAAATAAAATAAAAATATTTTTCAAGCATTAATATCCTATATATAATATTAAAAACATAATCAAGATAGATTCCTGTCATTAAGAGTCCTCTAGAAGCTAAATCAAATGACTGGAGCAGCAGAAAACATTCCCCCCCTTATCCAAGGATAATCAATCTGTCGTCTGGGTCTGGGCCTCTGCCACAACTCAAAAGGCACCCACAATCACAGTTTTCCACAACAACATCATTTACCAAGACAAACTATAGTAACATGATACAAAGACATAATACAAGTTTGAAGATATAATTATATAGGCTAATCGAATAGCATTTTGCTGGAAGTTGGGCCAATGGCTCAATTATTCAAGCAAGAGTGGCTCCTCCACAGTTTCAGAGCTTCGCGAGTAGTCCATTTTGGATTGGCTTTGCTGCTATCCCACTGTCCTTTAGATCCAAATCACTTGCACTTGGAGGAACATCCACTGCTGGTGAGCAGTTAAAAAATCCCTGTGGCTGCATCACAACAGCAAGATGATTAACATGAAGAAAGCATACAATATGGAAATTAGAATTGGACTATTTCTTCAAGGTCAATAAGTACTACTGATGCTGCAACTACATATCGGACTCTTGTTTCATCGTTCATTTTTGGCCATTCAATTAATGTAGTATGATTCTGAAAATCCACTTCAATATGATATTTGTGTGTAATAGAACAAGCTATAAGATGATATGTAACTTTAATAGCGTTTGAAAATCAAAATAATTAAGGATTAAAAAAAACAGTTAAGATTTGTAGTATTTCAATGAGTAACATACCATTAGCATAAAACCAATGCGTTCCACTGGCATGACAGGCCAGTCTTCTAATCGAGGAATGTGTGTCACTCCAAATACATACCTGTAAAATTTGAAATCATGTTAGATGTAATATGGTGATGCATTTCAATCAGAAAATCAGGAAAAATTTTCCATGAACAATGAACATAAAACACATAATTTTTACTGCAGACAGATCAAGTATATTAGAAAAGGAAGATGAAAGGCCAAAAAAATTGGATTCTCACCATAGAACTATATTAGTTTCTTCCAGCGATCGGTCTTGCTTCACCCAAGTAGATAATCCCTCTCCGACACGAGGATTTTGATTGGGAAACTCCCCTCCAGGATACATTTCATCGCGTGCATAAGGCGTTACCCAAAGATTATGTTTCAAAAAAGCAGCTCTTCTCAAGAATTTTGCCTCTGCACCCGCTAATGGTAAACAATTTGAACCAGGTACTAACTTGAAACCTGTAAGTTGCCCAGTCCTGTTGACAGTTCTGGTGTTTCTGATCTGAAAAACAAATTAGGGAGTGCAAACATAGAAAGTTAGTTTCTGAAAAAAAAAAAAAAGAAGGAAAAAAAAAATCTGAAGAAGGCAATATCAAAGCAAAACATTGATGTAGCCTGGCACATCCAATGCTGGTAAATCAATTATACAAAAATAAGAATACATTCCAAGAAACCCAATTTACAGGAACTGAAAAATGTTCTTTAGAGCAATTGAACTAAAACAAGAAAAAGATTCATGCATTCATTACAACAATATGTCAACTCATGTCTCGAACAGATCGATGGTAAGAGGCCAGCTGCCACAATGAAAACAGTTTGTTAACTTTGATATTTATAAGGCAGCAAGCAAAAAGATCTAAAAGGCCATCTAATTTTCTCACGGATTTGCATTGTTACTGAATGCATACACACCAAATATAGCCAATAAAGATATGATTCATTATGAACACCAATAAATATAGCCAACAGAGAGAAAACTACTTCCCAACAATCTTCACAATTGAAAACCTAATCAAAGTGTAAAAAGCCATAACAATACAATCCCAAGCAGATCATCAATATCAAAATTTGTACATGCACCACAGCTGTATGCACATAGATCTAGCAAGTTAGGCCACAATGGTGAGAAATGTTACAACAATGGTAAAAGTACATACAATCCAGTGTCGAGCAGTTAATGGATTACAATCCCGCATTGCTTGTAATTCAGATCGGAGAATTTCCTCTTCAGCATAGAATGCATTATTATGAACATTATCCTTTCCTGGTTCCTCAACTTTAACATTCACCTCAACAACCTATAAGAAAAGAAGATATCTGTCAGCAAATAGCCAAATACAAATACAAACCACACCCAGCAAAAAGATAAGGAAAAATAATGTTTCAAAGGTATACAAACAAACCAAAAAAAAAGGGGGAGGAAGAGGGGGAGGGGGGATTTTGTCAAGAAAACCTAAAAGAAAATCATTATGACAATATTATATACAGTAAACTTACCTGATTGAATGTTTCACCAGGCTTACAGTCAACTGCCATATCCATACGTGCCACAAAAAAGTGTTGATGGACAGGTGCATACAGCCCAGGTGCAATCGTCGTACCATATTTCCGTACTTCCCCAGGTTGCAGTGCTCCTAAGCTAAGAATTCCAGTGAGTTTAACCTCAGCTTCAATTTTCCCATCCTAAAGCAAAGAATAAACATCATTGAGATAATAACAGGATATATTCTCAAAATTCTCACAAAAACCAAAAGGAGACAGCAGACCATAAAAAGAATTGACACCCTAACAATGAAAACTATGGAAATACTCCTCACTCAATGGTTATAATAACCATATTGTCCCAGCTGTTGCAGTCAGAAGGCTTTGCACATATTCAATAAGAGAAACTGATTATTCAGAAATGATATTGAGCAATCAACCCCATTTGCATAAACTAAGTAGATAAATCCAGGAGGAATTCAAGCCAGAGACTGAATTACCTGATAAAAGTGCCAGAAAAATGCATACTCATAATTGGCCACAGTGCATATAAAAGACACTGATAGCCTTCTAGAACGTCGGACTTCTGCTAATCCTGTTCTCCAATCCTGATGCTTCCATAAGATTCCATGATCTTCTTCATGCAAACAAACACAATTTTCAATTGTTTCAACACCTCCAGAAAAATTTGTAAAATGTGCATCAAAGTACTTGATGAAGCCCAAACAATCACAATTCTGTACCATAACAGTTATGTTAATACTCAGTTTTCAAGTCAATCAAACACGGAGATACAACTGATTCTACAGCAAAAATAAAGAAGAAAAGGAAAGCTAAAATAAAGCCCCTCACCTTCTTAAGAGAATGTGCATTTTTACCCAATCCATCTTCCCCTGCATCAAATGCATTTTTCCTGTAGTGCGGATCATTGGGGTCTCCATAGGGAACCACCATTTCAACAAAACTTAACCTGTGGGCCACAGGTCTCCGACCTCGACTACCATCAACGTATGCTACAGAATATATAACTAAACCCTCCCTGGGTGTGAAACCAATACGAAAATTCCACTGCCAAGAAAAAACAAATCAGTACTAAGTATGGCATGTTGAAAAAATACAGTAGTAACTGATGCAATTCCACAAAAAAACAAGCACCTTCTGCCACTGAATAAAATGCCCATTAACACGAAAGCTTGGACCTTCAGGTTGAATGATCTGTAGAGGTTTCACATCACTTCTATCAACACCTCCTCGAGATTCACCAGCAGTGTAATTTCTTAAGGGATCAGCTGGTGGTAGCGGAACTAGTTTACGGTCCTCAAATTCAATCACATTCATATTTTGCATATCGACAAGAACATGGATTCCTTCGACTGGACGAGCATAACCATTTTCTACTGGACAGTCACTCTCAGTCCTGCAGAAGATAAGTGGTTTTGCAAGCCTGCGGCTTGGAGCATCAGCATCACTGTGATATCCAACACACCTAGAAGAACTAAAATGTTATACAAAATTGCAACTCAAACATTGAAAACAGAATTTTCACAAATAAACACTGTAAACTAACCAAGGGTCCACCATCACGAGATCCATATCTTCAATACCCCTCTTTTTCATTGCCTCCCGAAATGGAGGGAAGGCTTTCACCACCGCTTCACATTCAGCATATTCTACAGCATCCTGTAATTGTAAAGCCAATTAAGAAGAAGGAATCTAGCTTGGATAATTATATGCAGAACCACATAATAAATCATCCCAAATAGAACTTATCTTTAGATTCAAATTAAGCCCAAAACAAAAACTATTCCACATACCATAGGAGGCTGAACGTCTGGAACAACTTTGGATGAAATGACTTTGCCCCTGTGGTGGCCACCTCGAGTTGCAGCATGTACTTCAGATAGTTCAACAATCCATATGCTTGTCTCATTCGATTTTTTATTGTAAACAACAAGTCTTGCTTTTCTAGGGGGAAGTTTAGTGGGAATTACTGGTCCACCTTTAGTTCTGGGAAGTAATGAAGGCTGGAAAGGAGGGAAGAAATATGCATCCGCCAATGCAACAACATTCTTGTCTGGCTCCAGCAAAACTACTTCAACAAAGCGCATGCTATCTCTCACCTGAGAGAAGTCTAATCAATTAATTTCTTCCATTGATGAAATTCTATAAAATTGTAGAGGCAAATAACACAGACCACCATGAGTTATCTTTAGATTACAAAAATCATTTTTTATCGTGAAGAATATGGAGAAAGTACACAGAAAATCCGCCTGTAAACTGTGATTGCTATTCAATAATAAATTCTATCGATAAACCAACACAACAGGCAGATAGAGTTACGTTGGATAATAAAAATAAATCATTTTAATAAGAATTCATTGTAGGGTGGTTTCTGTATATTTTTCAAAATAAAAGGGTGTCTAATAGTTTGAGGATACCTCAGCGTAGGTGCAATTTACCCAATCATAAGTTACAATTTAAGATAAAAGTAATCATGGTATAATTAACCTCAGGAGTTTCTCCAGCAGCCCTAACAGTTCCCACTGCAACAGAAATTTCAGCGGCAGTTAAAGGATCCAAAGGGTGGCTGGTCTGTGCCCTCGTCATCACTGTAATTCCTATCCAAGAAAATAAACTCAATAAGCAATTTTAAATAGGATAGGGCGAATGTTATTCAGCCAGTAAGATGACCTATCTAGAAGATAAATGCACAGCTTTACTCTCAGTTTTAATTGCCTTCTATAATCCATTGCTCTAACAATAAAACAACCGACCAGGTCATAAATGCGTCTCCTTAGATAAAAATAAGTTAATCAAGACAAAAATGGAAACCTAGACCGAAAGAAAAATCCCAGAGCATATACTAGTGGAAAATCAAGATAAGATAAATTACACAGTACTTGTTAAATAGAACAACAAATAAAAAAAAAAAAAAAAGGAAATGCTATGTTAACTTTTTACCTTTAGCGGAAGTGGGGTTAGGTGGAGGAGGAGGATCAGTGATAGGCTCAACAGGGCGGATCAGTGACGCCATGGTAGCTTTCTTGTGGATCGGATCCTCTACCGGATCACGTACTGGACCGACGCTCCAATCCTGCAAAACCGCAGTTTCAGCAGCGGCTTTTCTTGCAGAGGAAGAATTGGTGGAGGCGGTAGCAGAGCAACAAGAAGACGCCGCCTTTTCCTGAGCTGTGGCCATTGTAAAGGGTTAGCAACTTCACCGAATCCACCGTAGTAATTGTCACTGTAGTATTTCACTGACATACAGCAAAATTCTAATCTAATTCTTACTTCTAAAACTTTCTTCTGTTTCTCTTTCACCTAACCTTAATTAATTCTCTCGCACTTTTTCTCCCCCTCCCACTTTCCCGGGAAAGTGATCAAGTTAATCTTGTGAAGTTTATTAGGATCGCTTTCGCTGGGATTTTATACAAGGAGGCTGTGGAGTAGATAACAAAAATGGACTTGACAAATAGAAAATAATTGAGGAGAGAAAGTGGGTTTGGTGCTCTGCTTTATTTATAGATTATTTTGGTATATTTGTCAAGTACTGACAGACAGAAGATAGAAGAAGACGAGGAAGAATGGAGCTAAGTGATAGGAGCATCCACTTGTAATTGTATGATCCGTCACATGGGTGATCTTGTAATTGACCTGCATTTTATCCTCTTCCACACCGACCAGAAGTCAAGCGGAAACCATGGACTGGCTTTTTCCGGCCACCTGGCAATAGCCATGTTCAGGCCTTGTTTTGTCCGAGCAAATAAAGGGAAAATTTGAAATTGGTCCTTCACTTATAATGAAATTAAAAAATGACGGAACTAATTGCGAAATTTTTAATTTAGGATTATATTGACATTTTAGTCCTTCCGTTTAAAACAATTTTTTCAACATTAATTCTCTAAATTGTAATTAAATTAATTATATGATCTTTAATTATAATTTTCACTAATATTTTAGTTCTTTTTTAAAGTAAAAGACTAAAATCTTAATTAATTATATGAAAAGTTTTATTCCGCTCTAACTAGGAATTAGAATCTGGTGTAATACATAAATTTGACAAATTTTCTTAACAATATATTTTTTAATTGAACTATTAATGGGGGTTTTTAGATTAATTTATACTCTAGATGAGGTCTGACCTGAAAATCGAATTGGCATGCATCTCGTTGACGTACATCTTGTCTCTTTCAATGGCGACCGATGGACGGAAATTGGAATCTGGAAAGTGACAAATTGAGGATTGAAACGCCACGTCAACGAGTCATGCTCATGTAATTAACAAATAGTATATGGTTGTTCATTTTTCAAACACCGCCACTGTGTTTTCCTACTCACCGTCGACGATTTCATTTTCATGGCTGCGCTGCTCGCTTTTGGTGATTATTCTCTCTCGCAAATATCGCGTAAGTAGCTCGTGATATTTTTTAAATTAGGTATTTATTTTTATCAGGCGTTACCCTCTGATTTAATATCCTAATTAAGGATTATGTATTTTTCATTAATTTCAATCTTTCCATTTTTTTTTCAAGAAAAAATTAAATTATAATTTTTATTAATTGAAAACTATATATATATATAAATATATATATATGAGATACGAATAAATATATTTTTATATAAAAAGTCTAATAATAAATCAATTTTAAAAAATACAATCTTGATTTGAAATATCTAATTCAGTCGACAGAGCATAATATTTATGTCATATGCGATCTCTTGTTTCACCTTGCCAATTGGTCAACTCCATGGTTTTTTTACAAGTCCAATCTGATTACCTTCAAGCTTCTTCCCTCTATTAGATAGAGTATCTATACTTCATCTTACATAAACATCTAAATAATAAAAGACACTAGACAAAACTATCATAATCATAATAATAATAATTTAAAACTAAATTTGAAAATAAACTTTCAAAATATCGCAATAATAAATTTTAATATTTGGTTAATAATAACTCAGATCGTAAATAAATCTGAAAATTATTTAAAAAAGAGGAATAGAAAATTCTAGTTAACCTGTGAGCTTCTCTATTAACTTGTCTTCTAATCCACCTAAGAGCCACATCTGACCTTGAATTTAAAAGAGACTTACAATCATTTAACATTTTTCCAAGATCAGAAATATCCAAACTAGAGGAAACTAAAGCAAAAAGAATAAGCTGATAGTCAATGAAAATGCATCCAGGAGAAAGAAAGTTATCTTGTAGCCATATCAAATAAGATGGAAGCGCAAGTGCCTCCACCATTAAAGGATCACTGTAGCTACCCATGAGGCCTGAAAGAGCCGATATAAAACTGCCATCCGCGTGGTCAAAGGCAGCACCATACCCAGCCATATGTAGCGATGCAAAAAAGTCCCATCGCAAAAACATTGCCAACCAGGAACGAACACTCCTTGAGCCTCCAAAATATGTTTGCAATCTCACTGCAGACAGATGGACGAGTACTTAATCCCGTCAGCGTCAGGCCTGATATTATTCCACAGCAGCTTGTTGCGGGCTGGGCATAAACACCAAGCCGTGAAAATAAAAGTTAATTGAATATATTGAGAGTTAATTACCATTATTAAATTTAAGATTGGTTTGAAATAAATTGAATATATTGAGAATGTTATATTTATCATAATATAATTTTAAGTCTAATAGTTGATAAATTGATTATTCTATAAGGGCGAGTTTATATAATATAGCACATTCACTATATTAATTTCAAATTATGTGTGGAGTCTGATTCTAATAGGGGAGAGCAAAATATAATCAAAAATCCAATCGACACTGTTTGGTTATTCGATTCTGTATAAATTAAAACGTGTTTTTCGATTCTCTGTTTGATAAGAGTCACTAAAACCGGATGTACCGACTAAACCGGAAACTAAATCAACAAGAAACCGTAAAAATAATTCTCTCTCTTCTTTTCTGTTCTTTCTTACGCCGCGCCTCACCCAAGAAACGCCTCACCTCATCCTTCTTCACGCCGCAAACACTGCAACTACTCTCCCTCCCTAAAAAGACGACGACTCTCTCTCACTAAACAACCACTCAAAGCTTCTCTCACAGGCTCAATTCTTTTTGCCTTCTTGAACTTTGGTGTATGTTTCGAATTTATACAATTACGCCAAGCAGAACTTTTGGCCTTTAAGATCTACGGTTGGGACTGTGGAAGGTGCTGTTTTCTGCAATAGTTGGCCTAGTCTACCAGAAATTCAAGAACTTTTGTTTCTTGATAAGAAGGTAAGTATTATATGGTATTTCTTTGTTTGGATCATTGTCTTGTTTGATTTCTACTTTTTCTTTTTTTTTTTTAACAAGATTGATTGGACCAGTTGTTCTGTTTCTAAACCTTCAGGTTATGCCAAGCAGGTGCAGTAGATTCAATTACACTTGATTATTATTCGTTTTTATTTTCATCTTTTCAGTTGGTTCGGTTTATTCATTTAGTTTAGTCATTATGGCTGGGTTAAATCAGTTCCAATTTAAGTTCGATTCATTTCGGTTTCTGCACAATTAAACTTTGATTTTAGTCAGTTCGGTTTATTCAGTTCAATTACAATTCCGTTCAATTCGGTTTGCTCAACTTCAAGTTCGGTTCGATTGACCGAAAACTCTCCCCCAGATTCCAATAGACCCTTCCTTCAAATAGTACAAGGAGTCCAGTTGATGGGCTCAAGTCCAGTCCAAAAATGTGGCGCTCGGCTCGGTTTTCTCGCTAAACAAATATGTTTCGGGCCTTAATCAAAGTCTTTGATTAAGATTAACTTATTCGATAAGATAATATTTATAATGATATTAAAAATGTAATATATACTAAATTTTGTCTTCAGCTCATTTATTAATTTATATGCATATTCTTTTAAACTTATAGCAAACCATTATAATCACAGGAAGACCCTTCATTTTTGTCTCTTTGTCAAATTTTTATGCGTTGCCAAATAGATTTCTAACTTTGTTCATTGTTTGCACCGGACTACCGGCGCTTCAAGGGCCTATACCCTTCTTAAAAATTCGTTGACTGGTGGGAATTTGATATGCTGGTGAGAATGGTATAAGCTGTGAATATGAAACTTTATTAATTAATGAATCTTAAAAAGAAATCAACAAAATAACCATTTTCATTTCTCACTGAATTAGTGTGATGGATGATACTCTAATTCAAAACCTCCTGGTTCTCACAGAAATGATTAGAATAACCGTGTAATGTGTAGCACGTGGAGTAATAGTATACAACTACTCTTCCTTCCATTCTAAAAGAAAGAAAGTCGCTTTATCTTAAACTCACGTGCTTCAGCGCTACAAATGTGATTAACTACTTTTCCTTCGACCCTAAAATAAAAGGAAAAAAAACTCTCCCTTCAACTCACATGCTTCGCCACCTTACCAAAAAAATCAGTTTACCAAAAATAATAAAATCCTATACACTTACGGTATATGCTAAGAAGACAAAATATTTGGAGCATTAAACTCCTTCAGACCAAATCTATGACGTCACATTATTATTTTTTAATTTTTTTTAAAAGTTATTTATTTTTTCATAATTAAACGGGTGGAGGGAATAGTCCGACTTGAACACCCTCCTATGGGCGCTTATATATAAGTGCGGTAACATTTCTTGCAATTCGGATAGCAGAACCCATCTCTGTCTCTTGCAGTCTATATATAATATGGAAGAGTCAAGCCACCCACTTCTCTCCCCAAGAGAAGACCAAAACCAATTGCTGCTACTTCCTACATCAACACCAAACACTTATTCTGCTGCTACCTTTGACGCCGGCGCTGATGACAGTTCTCCAATTAACGGTGCCCGCGATTTCTTTAGAGAATTCTACAGGGAGTCCAAGAAGCTCTGGTTCTTGGCCGGCCCTGCCATCTTCACCTCCGTATGCCAGTATTCTACCGGCGCAGTCACTCTACTGTTCGCTGGACATGTTAGCACCATTGCGCTTGCTGCCATCGCCATCGAAAACAATGTCATTGCCGCCTTCTGCTACGGCGCCCTGGTAATTAATAACATTCCATTTCCTTGCGTATGCTTAGGGATTTGAAAATATTATTAATGTAATTGGGAAATTTTAACAGCTAGGAATGGGAAGTGCGCTTGAAACGCTATGTGGGCAAGCTTTTGGAGCAGGCCAGATGGAAATGATAGGAGTCTACTTGCAGAGATCATGGGTCATTCTTGGCACCACTTCAGTACTACTAAGCTTGTTGTATATATTCGCAGCCTCATTGTTAAAGCTTATCGGGCAAAAAGCAGAAATAGCAGAGGTTGCAGGAATGTTCGCTATCTGGATGATACCGCAATTGTTCGCTTATGCTATAAATTTTCCTATGGCAAAGTTCTTGCAGGCGCAGAGCAAGATTATGGCAATGGCTTTGATAGCCGTTGGGGCATTGGCATTCCATACAATTCTGTGCTGGTTGTTGATGTTGAAATTGGGGTGGGGATTGGTAGGTGCAGCGGTGGTGTTGAATTTGTCTTGGTGGTTGAGTGATGTGTCTCAGTTTTTGTATATAATTAGTGGAACTTGTGGTGAAGCTTGGAATGGGTTCTCATGGAAGGCCTTCCAAAATCTTTGGAGTTTTGTTAGGCTCTCTATTGCTTCTGCCGTCATGCTTTGGTGAGTTGCTTTCCCAATTTCAAGTGTATTTATTTCCTTCCAATACCTTCCCCTCTTTCTGGGCCGAAGAATCCAAATATGCAAAGCAAAAACGCTGCACTCTTGATTTATCATCTGTCATCTTTTTGCAGCTTGGAGATTTGGTATTTTATGTCATTAATACTCTTCGCCGGATACTTGAAGAATGCAGAGGTTGCAGTTGATGTTATGTCCATATGGTGAGCTTTTTATATTACTCCAATATTATTATTAAATTAATTAATTAGGAGCCTAATTTTTAATTAAGAAAAAAGCTCAGGACTTGTGTAATCAGCCGATTAATGGGTTAGAAATTTCTTCAGCTCGAACATATGGGGCTGGACATTCATGGTTGGTCTTGGAATAAATGCAGCTATAAGGTCAGTACTGTAACCTCAATATACTATATGCAAAAAATAGATTAAGCTTTAAGATAAATAATTTATTTGCTTCATGCAGCGTAAGAGTATCTAATGAGCTAGGCGCAGGTCACCCAAGAACAGCAAAATTTGCAGTAATGGTGGCTGTAGTGACATCACTTGTCATTTCTCTTCTTCTTTCTCTCATTCTCCTTGTCGAAAAAAATAATTACCCATCTCTATTCTCGAATAATTCAGAAGTCAAACAACAAGTTAGTCAACTAACACCATTATTAGCTGCTACCATAGTTCTTAACAACGTTCAGCCCGTTCTTTCTGGTAAGTTTAATTAATTTTTCTAACTGTTTGATAATAGTTAATTATATGTTATTAAATTTCTTTTTTGTTCGAAAAAAATAATTATTTAGGAGTGGCCGTTGGAGCTGGATGGCAAGCTATCGTAGCTTATGTAAATGTAATAGCTTACTATGGCTTTGGGATGCCATTGGGTCTTGTATTTGGTTTCAAGCTTGACATGGGTGTCAAGGTAATTAACCTCTTAATTAATTATGCTTATTGAATTACAATTGTTACTAACTTTATTAAATTTTTTTGTTTAAGGGAATTTGGTATGGAATGCTGATTGGGGTTCTCATACAGACTTGTGCCCTCTTTGGTTTAACTTATAAAACGGATTGGAACAAAGAGGTAAGTAATTAACCTTTAACCTTTAATAATTAATAATTAATAATTAACATTAGTATTAATTTTTTTGGGTATGGGATGCAGGCTTCTGTTGCTGTAGATAGGATAAAGAAATGGGGAGGACATGGAGATTCTTCCACTATTGAGAAACAAAATGGCAGTACATTGCCAAGTTGTGATTAGAGTGGTAATACGTAATCCAACATAGATTGGTCCTATGCTCTTTGTAGTAGTGAACCGCAATGGAACATATACAAATGTACTACAGCCAAAGACATTTATAACCTCAATTCTGCACTATAAATGTCTTTTATTGCGTTCTATTACGGACTCAACAAATACAATACAGAATCTAACCTGTTGGTCAACAGAACTAACATTCAGGAAATTTTTAAAAAATAAAATAAAAGCAAAGCAGTTGACTGTTAGTTATCTCTCCTGTCTTATTAGTGTGAAATACTTTATCATTATTATTAATTTTTGTTGCATTCATAATTAGTTGTTTAATATAAAATGACAAAAAAATATAAAAGCAAAAAAAAAAAAAAAAACATGTGATGGATATAATTTTTAACTATTTAATTAGTGTTGCATTGATCTAATTTTATAAATTTATAAAAGTCAATATAATGATTTTATAAATTATAATATTTTTTATGAAATTTTATAGCTTATAAAAGTAAAGAGTGTAATTAATTTTTTTTAAAAAAAATTACATAAATGACTTTATGTATCATAAATAAGCAAAATGACAATTTAATTACATTGGCCATATACACATGTTCAAAATGACAATTTTTTTCAAAATCAAAAAAATTTAATCACAATAATCCATCTATCAATTTCATTTTTATTTGTGCCAAAAAATAATTCTATTTTCTTTTTTAAATAATTATTTATTATATAATTTCTTAATATATCCTTATTTAATTTACATTTATATTTCCAATAATATACATCATTTAATACTACAGAGGAAAATTTTAGGAAAAAAAATTAATTTTTCTTAATCTATATAATAGTCAATTTAGGCCTCTATGTATATGTGGAACGTTACTAAATGATACGTAGACAAGTATTTTAATCGGGTCTTTTATGATTTATGCATTCAGTATTTTTCCAGCTTATGTTATGCGGAAATAGAAACGTGAAAGTGTTAAAATGCGGAAATGGACATGGAAAAATCATTTTTTTAATATAAAAAATGAAAATATATAGAAACGCGTAAATTTGAAAAGAGATAGGATTATATTTATAAATATAAAAATATAAATTATTATAAATCATTAAATATATTCAACAATAAATTCAAATTTAATCAATATTTAATCATATTTAATCATATTTATAGAAACATATCTAGAGAGGGGTAAGGTGTTTTCAAATTATTTAATTTATGGAATCGGCCCTCAAACATTTCTAAGGAGTTTTCAAGCGTTTCTGTTTCTGCGCGGGAAACGTTTCTAAAATGTGGAAATGGTGGTCAAAGAGAGTTTCCGAACATAGCTTCCTGCAAAACCCATCTCTCAATTTCCCACTGCCATGGAGGATTCAAGGCAGCCACTTCTTCTCCGAGGGAGGGGAACCAGGACCAAATACATACGCTTAGTTCCTTGACCTCGTCATCCGTCCCCAACACCGATGACATCCCTCCAATCAAAGGCGTTGGCGATTTCTTCAGAGAATTCTGTAGAGAGTACATAAAACTCTGGTATATTGCTGGCCCTGCCATCTTCACCAACGTTGGCCAATTCTCTCTTGGGGACATTACTGAAGCATTTTCTGTTCGAATAAGCCCTCTCGCCCTCGCTGCCGTCTTAGCTGGAAACTCCATCTTTACCACCTTTTCCTGCGCTGTAATGGTATATATATATATCCCAAATCTACACTTTCTTTTTTCTGAAGAAACAATATCTACATTTGGTTAAACAGATTTTGATGATTTATACATGTGTTAATGACCAATCAACAATATGGGATGGGAAGCGCAGTGGAAATATTAAGCATTTGGAAGCAGGGCAGCTAGATATGCTTGGAATATAGTTACAGAGATCATGGGTCATTCTTGGCACAACAGCTTCGTTAGTCTGCTTGTTTAATGTATTTGCAGCTCCATTTTTAAAACTGATAGGACAAACATATGCAAAATCAAAAACAGCAGGAATTTTCTCTATTTGGATGATACCTCAGTTATTCGCTTTCGCAATGAATTTTCCTATTGCAAGATATTTACAGGCTCAAAGCAAAACCAAGGTCATGGCGGTGATCACCGCAGCATTCTTGGTTTTGCACACAATTAGTTGGTTGTTGACGCTGAAGTTAGGGTGAGGATTGGTGGGCGCTGCGGTGGTGCTAAATGCGTCTTGGTGGTTTATTGTTTTATCGCAGTTTTTGTATATATAATTAATGGAAAGTGTGGCAGAGCTTGGAATGGATTTTCAAGCAAAGCTTTTCAAAACTTGTGGGGTTTTGTTAAGCAGTTTTTAGGATCACAAGAGATGATGATAATAGGTCTTTTGAGTTAATTCGTAGCTTTTAGTTTTCTTTTATAATATCAAAATAACTAATTTTGCCGAACAAAACCTTAATTTAGCATAAGAAATTCTTTATATATGTATATTGAAGTTGATCAATTGATGCAGTGTGAGGGTATCAAATGAACTAGGCGCTGGGCATCCAAGAACAGCAAAATTTTCACTATTAACGGCTTCTATATCATCGTTCATTATTGGTCTAATCTTCTCTAGCATTCTCATAGTTCAAGAACTAGTCAAGGAGCTCACACCAACGTTGTCTTTTTGCATCATTTTTAACAATGTTAGGATTTTCACAAAGTTTGGGCAGGAGACTGAGTAAAACCGAAAAATTTTATTTTGGATATGCGTAGGTATGAATATTACTATTATAAATCCAAACTTGACCCATGCCCGAAATTCAAACCCAAGAGATTTATAAATTTATTATTATTTTTTAAAATTGTAGTATATAATTTTTAATAAATTAGGTTACTTGTTGTAAATTATCTTTATAAATTATAATTTTACTTTCAATTTAATATAGTGTAATGCAAAATAATTTCACCTAATTTTCACACATTAATTTGAATCGGTCAAATTTGAAATTTTATATTTTGAAATTTAAAATTTAATTTTTAATATTTGATGTAAACTTTAATTTTAAATAATGGCAAAAAATCATAATGATAATAGTGATGTGGAGTGTTCGGATAATAATATATTACATTTAGCAATTTTATTACTTGAGTTTTTTTAGTTATTCTATTAATTGATTTTAATTTATTTTAATTACAATTGAACAGTCTACTATCATTATATTTGAGTGAAGTGTTATGATAAAAGAATAATTTTGGAATTAAAATTTTAATTTATAATTGTTCAAACATTTAATTTTTTATTTATTTTCATATGTATGATGTAAATCATTTGGATAAATACTTTAATTTTTTAATTCAATATAATATAATTTTTAAATAATATAAATCAGTGTATAAATGAGAATCCATGTGGAATACCCATAGGATGATGGATACCCATTGGGTTTGGGGATGAGTATAATAGGGAATGTTACAAGCTTGGAGTGGGTGTAACAGTAAGTCCCACCTTCCTCCTCTCTACCACACCTAATTTTTCATAATTACACTTATACAAGATTACTACTACTCCTTAAGACTAATTGGATCAAAGAACACATCAAAAAAGAAAAAGACAAAGAAAATCCATACTGTCCATTTGATTTATTTGGTATCTAATAATTTTGTTGCTTTGTGCATTTTAAGGAGGATTTGGTGAGAATGATGTTAGTGATTGATAGTCCTGCGCTCTTTTTTGGATCAAACAGGTAATTAAATTTCAAATTAATTTTGGGTATTTCTTTTTTTATTTCCAAAATCAATTAAACCACAATTTTTATTTATTTATTTATTTTGTGAAATGCAGGCTTCAATTGCTGAAGATGTGAGGAGTTAGTGTCTCATATTTACAGGGAAGGAAACAACTCTGCTGATTTGCTTGCTCACTATAGAGCAAATCTGAGTACTGGTTTCCATATTCTTGATCAGCCTCCTCAAGACCTCTTTAGTCTGATTTTTCATAACATCTGTGGGATTTCATTTTCTCCTAGAGACATTGTAATGTGATTTGGTTAATAGACTTTCCTTCATTCCAAAAAAAAAAGAAGAAGTAAATATATATCAGAAGACAAGATCATTAAGAGATAAGTAAAAAATACCACAGATAGGATTGATTCTTGTTATAAAATTGCCGGTTTCGATTTTAAATTTCCTCTATTTTTTAAAATGCAAATTTTTGAATTGAATTAGACAATCTTTATTAAGCTTTTTAATTTATAATAATAATAAATAATACTACTTATGATAAAGTAATAAACATTTGCATTTAATTACTGTAACTCATGCAAATATATACATATATATTTTAATGACAAGTATTTTCCAGAGCTTTTATATATTCGGTCCCCTTTCAGAAAAACAAATCGCTCTCCCTTTTCCCCTGCCATGGATGATTCAAGGCAGCCACTTCTTTCTCCAAGGCAGGAGGACCAAGACCAAATACAGTCACTCAATTCCTTTGCCTCGTCATTCGTCCCCGACTCCGATGACATCGCTCCAATCAAAGATGTCGCCGATTTCTTCAGAGAATTCTCTAAAGAGTCCAAAAAACTCTGGTACCTTGCTGGCCCTGCCATCTTCACCTCCATTTGCCAATACTCTCTCGGCGCCATCACTCAGGTCTTTTCCGGTCAAGTCGGCACTCTCGCCCTCGCTGCCGTCTCAGTTGAAAATTCCGTCATTGCCGGCTTTTCATTCGGCGTAATGGTATATATAGACACTATATCTACATTTTTGTTAAACAGAGTTTTACGGTTTAAATATCAGTTTATCTGTCTTCATGTGTGTTAAATTAAATTCTTAATAACAATTTATTGGAAATTGAGGACTTAAGTCTCTGTTTTACAGTTGATGAGATTGTCGATTCGAATTTCAGTCAGTGTAATTAGAAAAATTAAAGAAAGCTAATAATTTATTTATTTGATTAACAGCTTGGGATGGGAAGTGCACTTGAGACTTTATGTGGACAAGCATTTGGAGCAGGGCAGCAAGATATGCTTGGAATATATTTACAGAGATCATGGGTCATTCTCGGCACAACAGCTTCATTACTCTGCTTGTTATATGTATTTGCAGCTCAGCTTCTAAAACTGATAGGACAAACAGCTGCAATATCGAAAACAGCGGGAATTTTCTCTATTTGGATGATACCTCAGTTATTCGCTTACGCGGCTAATTTTCCTATGGCAAAATTTTTACAGGCTCAAAGCAAAATCATGGTCATGGCGGTGATCGCCGCCGCAACCTTGGTTTTGCATGCGATTTTTAGTTGGCTGTTGATGCTGAAGTTAGGGTGGGGATTGGTCGGTGCTGCGGTGGTGCTAGATGCATCGTGGTGGTTCATTGATTTGTCGCAGTTTTTGTATATAATTAGCGGAACTTGCGGTAGAGCTTGGAATGGATTTTCATGGAAGGCTTTCCAAAACCTGTGGGGTTTTGTTAGGTTGTCCTTAGCCTCTGCTGTTATGCTTTGGTAAGTTTTCTTTTTCCTTTTTCTTTTTTTTTAAAAAAAAAAACTTTTGGAGAATTATTATTTCTTTTTAAAAAAAAATTGTTTTTCTGGTGTTTACATGTTTAAGAAGTAAACTCCAACACGTAGCAGACCGGTTGTTGAGTTCGCGAAGGTTAACTAAGAGGAAAAAATAAATTTGGTTATCTTTCTATGGTTCTTGTCCCTGCTTCATCCAGTCCATGGCCCCATGAACCAACTAAATAAAATTAATGATTTTTTAAAAGATATTTTGATTTTAGCTTCTTTTTTTTTTAAAGTGTATAAGTAAAATATTAAATTTTAACGTTTTGGTCCACTCGTCCAGACAAATTTTTTTTCTTGTGGTTTATTAAAATCAATCATTTAGCTTTTTTTAGAAAAAAAATATAATATTGGAAAATATTATTTATAGTAAAAAATGACTCAGAAATATTATAGGATATTTTAGAAGGTAGGGAATACTATTTAAAAATTAATTTTCTTTCCGCGCAAGAAATTAAACTAAATTTAGGATAAAATGTATTTTGATTTTTTTTATTTAAAAATTAATGCAAAAGTATAGATTTTGATTGAAAAGATTTATTAGTCAAACGAGGAGCCATTAATATATTTTTAGAAAATAAATATGTAAAGAGTATCACAAGATTGAAATGACATTGGTCAGCTGAAAAGATATACTATAGTTACAGTGGTATTATAATTAAATTATATATTAAAATGTAAAATCTGATATTTGTGCAGCTTAGAAGTTTGGTACTTCATGGCATTGATACTGTTTGCTGGATACTTAAAGAACGCTGAAGTTTCAGTGGATGGCTTGTCCATATGGTGAGTCTTTATTTTAATTATTATTTCCTTTTATGTACAAAATGCATTAGATTAGATTCACATCATCTGGTGTCTTGGAGGTTAATCTACCTGCTTCATATCTTTAAACTAATCAACCCTAGCTGCTCCCATCTAAGATAAGAAGATGTATAAATCACATGCAATGCCACCAATTCTCTATTACATCATGGGAGTAGTTGAGAAATGGCTACATTAATTTTCTTTCCTTTTGTATTTGTATGGACTCTCAAAAAGACTATAAATATGAACAGCAAAAAGACTTTTCTTTTGATAATTTTGATGGAAAAGGTAGACTATAAATAAATTGTTCGACACCCAATCCTTTCGTATTGAAAAATTGCAATCTCCTGCTTTTAATATATATATATATATATATATATATATATGTATATGTCCAATTAATACAATGAATTATTGAATTGCTTGCAGCATGAATATTTTGGGCTGGACGATCATGGTAGCTCTGGGAATGAATGCTGCTATAAGGTTTGTCACTCCACAAATAAAAAAGAAAAAAAAAAAAAAAAACCTATATTTCATTTTTAATTGTGCACGTGAGGTTCTTTACATATATGCAAATATTGATCAATTGATGCAGTGTAAGAGTATCAAATGAACTAGGTGCGGGTCATCCAAGAACAGCAAAATTTGCACTTGTAGTGGCTGTTATATCATCGGTCATTATTGGTTTCATCCTCTGTATGATTCTCATAGTTACAAGAAACGTTTATCCTTCTTTGTTTTCTAAAGATTCTCAAGTCCAAGAACTAGTGAGAGAGCTAACACCGCTGTTAGCTCTTTGCATTATCATTAACAATGTTCAGCCTGTTCTTTCCGGTAAGTTATTTAATAAGAAATGAAAATTTACTTGTGAGATGATATCTGAAACTAGTTTTGAGCTATTTATGATTATTTGCTAATATTATTTAAATTTATTTCATCTAAGGTGTGGCAATTGGAGCTGGATGGCAAGCTATTGTGGCATATGTAAATATAGGTTGTTACTATGTATTTGGGATTCCTTTAGGTGTTCTACTGGGTTACAAGCTTGAATTTGGTGTCAGAGTAAGTTTTTTTTTTTTTTTAAATTTTTTCCTGATTTCTTATTTCCCTTTATTATATTCCATTAAGGCTTTGAACATTTCACTAATAATTAATGAAAAATGGTAATTATTTTGTTGGTTTGGCATTTTTAAGGGGATTTGGTATGGAATGATGTCAGGGACAGTGGTCCAAACTTGTGCTCTTTTTTGGATGATTTATAGAACTAATTGGAACAAAGAGGTAACTAAATTTCACATTGATTAGGATATTTCTTTTGTTTGTCTATTTGAACAATCAATTCAACCATATATATATATATATAATTTTATTTATTTATTTATTTTATGAAATGCAGGCTTCAATTGCTGAAGATAGGATAAGGAAATGGGGAGGAGGACATACAGATAACAAAGAGAACAACTTTGACAAAATAACCCTGTCCTGAGAGTGCGGAGGGAATGTAATAATATTTAAGTATTAGCAAATAATATTTATCGTTTGTCTCCGACTAAAAACTCATTGAAAGTATCTTTTATTATAATGATGTATTTTTTAGAGGAAATGATGTTTTTTTTTTTAATTCCTTATTATTTTTCAATTTTTCATTTGATTCTAAAACTTTTTAACTTATTCAATTAGATCCTGAAATTAATTTGGATTAGATATATAAAAATTATCGTGATTCTATCAAAATCAATAAAAAAAAAATTTCACAAATTCCTTAAAACTCTACATAGAATTTTAATGAAATGAAAATTTTAAAAAATCTTTCAATTCTGTCGAATTCAATAATTTTTTTTAAAATCTAATACAATTATAATCCAATACACCTACACATAGACAAGTTTAGATAAGACATGCAATTGCAAGTGTGAGGCCATACATTTTCTACTGGCTGCTTTTAGATGCTAAACTGATAGCTACTTTGCCATATACAACAGTTGACAGCTTTCATTTTCATGGATATTCTGTGGTGAATTTCTCATTTTAAAATGGTTTATGGTTATTTGATTAAATAATTAAATATATATATAATTGATTTTTTTTTTTTTGGTAGAAAAAAGCAAATAATAAAAAATATTAATTCATACAAGACAATTAATCTGATTGTTGATTATACTCAACATGGTCATGTATGTGTTAAAATATTAATATTTTATATATGTAAAATTGATGACTTAAAATTCAAAGTACATATATAAAATTAAAGTACATATGGATTATTTGATTTGATTCTTTATTTTTTACTTGGTTTCTATTAGTGAATTTTGTTTCATTTAAATTGAAAATTACAGCAATTTTTTGCTTATTTTTCCATTTGAATGTGTGCTGGCAATCCACTAAAATTAATAATAAAAATAAATCTGAGATAATAATTAATAAAATTGAAAATTTATTATTAAGTTCAAACCAATGAGAAAATTTTTTTTTATTAAAACGAGTGTATTTCTAATCATATATATAAAAAAAATAAAATCGAAATATATTTTAAAAAATTTTTATTGTTATTGGTTGGGTGTTTAGCCGTTTGCTATTGAGCAAGTCTGGTCTGAGACAAATAATTTCCAGAGTAGGTTGAGCGTTGTTCCCATATAAGAATTTAATGCGAATAAAACGAAGTATCCTTCTAATTTAGAAGACAACCATCCATCTCTAAGCTCTATCTTTTATGGAGGAACAAACGCGGCCTCTTCTCACCCCAGCAAATGAGTCCCAAAACACTTCCATCTCCACTCCTGACTATGAAGACATTCCTCCAATCAATGGTTTCCATGATTTCTCTAAACAATTCTATGCAGAGTTCAAGAAACTGTGGTACCTGGCAGGCCCTGCTACCTTCACTTCTCTGTGTCAATACTCTCTTGGTGCTATCACTCAAGTCTTCGCCGGACATGTCAGTACAATTGCCTTGGCTGCTGTCTCTGTCGAAAACTCCGCCATCGCCGGATTCTCTTTTGGTCTCATGGTGCTGCAACTGTTTTAATACTATATATTTGATGGTTTCAATACTATATTAAAGCTCATTAGTTTTGCTTTTTCTGAATTGAATCAGCTTGGGATGGGGAGTGCATTGGAAACCCTTTGCGGACAAGCATTCGGTGCAGGACAGGTTGATATGCTAGGAATTTATATGCAGAGATCGTGGGTGATTCTAAACACTACAGCTTTAACACTTTGTTTCCTATACGTATTCGCTGGGCCTTTTTTGAATCTGATTGGTCAAACAGAAGCAATATCAAAAGCAGCAGGAACATTTACACTATGGATGATACCTCAGTTATTCGCTTATGCAATGAATTTTCCAATTGCAAAATTCTTACAAGCTCAAAGCAAGATGATGGCTATGGCTTTAATATCAGTTGCAGCCTTGGCTTTGCATACTCTTTTTAGCTGGTTGTTGATGTTGAAGATGGGATGGGGTCTGGTGGGTGCAGCTTTGGTGCTAAACTCATCTTGGTGGCTTATAGTGGTGGCTCAGTTTTTGTATATTTTGGGTGGTACTTGTGGAAGAGCTTGGACTGGATTTTCATGGAAAGCTTTCCAGAACTTGTGGGCATTTGTCAGATTGTCACTAGCATCTGCTGTAATGCTCTGGTGAGAGAGTTTAGTGATTGCATTAATTCATTTTGGCCTATATTATTTATTCTGAACATTTTTTTTTATCAGTTTATGACTAGAACAGAACATTTGATTATGGTCAGTTTTTCCTTTGCAGCTTGGAGATTTGGTACTATATGGCATTAATAGTTTTTGCAGGATATCTAAAGAATGCAGAAGTCTCTGTAGGTGCCTTTTCTATAAGGTTAGCTTCTTTTTATTCTGTTTGATTTATTTTATGTTGGAGTTATAATTAATTTTTCGTTCCATTTTTCAACAATATATCAGGAACATAAAAAATTTTTATTGGCCTCTATGGGACTAAAAATTTAGTTATGCATGGAAAAGCAAACCATTTTCAGAAATATATGGAAGAGAATTGTGGGGAAATGTTTAAATATAAAAAATTATAGGGACAATGAAAAAGATCATAAAGAGTATATTTATGATTTTTAAGGAGAAACAATTAAAAATAAATCATCATAAACCATCAAATAAATTAATCATTATATTTCTTTTTTTTTTTCAAATTAAAGAAACGAGTTTTCAAGAGTGAAAATTCATTCTCAAAATACCCAATTGACACATTTCGAGAATTTGGAATGCACATATGCATCTACAATATTATAGTTATAAAAATTTTAAAATAATTAATATTGCAATAATATCTAAACTAATGGTAATTTCAAATATAATAAAACTCTAAATAATCCATTGTGTAACTTGCAAGAAAAAATATATATATAAAAAAAAATTTCTTTTTTTTTTCTTGGGATCATAATTTCCGTCTGCAGAAAATGTAAGATTGCTGTATTATGTCACTGGGCTTTAATCAGGCGTCATGACGACACCGTTCCGATAAGATTTGTTAGATTAGATAAGAGATAACCTTACAGTTCTTTCTTCCACACTATTTTATAGTATGCAAGAAAAGGACACCACCGTCCCGATAATGCAGAAAAAGAAGAAAATTACAAAGCTCAATTTCGTGTCCAATTTGAATATCGGCTCCTCTCTTTTCTTCTGCTAATCCATCAACTGAAGAAGATGGAGCCTCATTCATCATTTCGTAAGGAAACGACAACAAGGATTTTGGATTGATCAGTTGATTTAATACTACAGTTCAAATTATTTATTGACACCACCAAAGATTTGGTCCCCCTAGTACCACGTAAATTTCTCTTTTTAGCTAAGGTATTTCTTACATAGGAATTGATATTTGGACTTTTCAGGAAAATTTCCTGAGTTGGAAAGAAAAAAAAAAAAAAAAAATGAGGAAACGTAGAGTTGCAATATTGCAACCAAAGCTAGAGCCTTACGCCAAGAAAGCTAAATCTTGATACAAGCCATGGCATGGGGGTTGAAATTGGACCCCACCCATCTGTCTCTGTCTATGGTCCTTGCAGTTTCTGCCACATGCAAGAAAAATCCCTACACATAATATTACAATATTGTTAATTTATTGTGTTATGCATTTGGAGTGGAGTAATAAAAATTTCTTATTCCATTTTGCTGTTACACTAGTTTGTGGACTATACTTACCTAGATTATATTTAGTCCAGCATATGGATCATAAAAATAATAATTTTTTTAGTATATGGTCAGAAATACTTTTATTATAATAAAAAAATAATTTTTTATTAATTTAATCCGTAAACAAACTCATAGACCAAAGTTAGATGAGCCAATTTCAGTTTTAATGGTCATTGTCTTAGATAAAATGTTTGATTTTGCAGCATGAACATTCTGGGCTGGACAGTCATGTTATCTCTTGGAATCAATGCAGCCATAAGGTAATATAATAATTTTTTTTTTTAATTTATCAGAGACTGGGCATTAGATATGATCCTACTATTTTTTTTTTTTTTTCAAAAAATTGATGAAAATAATAATTAAAAAAAAATTATGGAGTGAATATTTAGTGTATTGCAGCGTTCGAGTGGCGAATGAACTAGGGGCAGGGCATCCAAGAAGCGCAAGGTTTTCTTTAGTTGTAGCCGTAGTGTCTTCTTTCCTTATTGGGGTCTTCGTCTCGATGGCTTTAATCATAACAAGAGATAAGTACCCAGACTTTTTTTCCAGTGACAATGAAGTTAAGAGCCTTGTTAAAGAGCTGACGCCTTTGCTTGCTCTCTCTATTCTCATTAATAACGTTCAACCGGTTCTCTCTGGTAACCAGCAGCATTTTCCCTCCCCATGTTTGCTTCGGAAAAAATGGCAACTTTACTGCATTATATTTTGACAGGGGTAGCCATTGGAGCTGGATGGCAAGCTGCGGTTGCTCACGTAAATGTTGGGTGTTACTATCTATTTGGAATCCCACTGGGCGTTGTTCTGGTTTATAAACTAGATATGGGTATCCGGGTAAGTCTACGTCTTCATTCTCTAATTTATAACTAGCTTCATGAATTCTAAAGGGAAGTGGCAAATACAGGTTCTGATCCCATTACAAATGATTTAACTTGCAGGGAATTTGGTATGGTATGCTGTCGGGAACAGTCCTACAGACTTGTATTCTTTTCTGGATGGTTGGTAAAACAAACTGGAATAAAGAGGTAGAACTTCATATTTTGTTCAAAACTAACACTCATTCGAATGAACAAAGCATTTTTATTCAAACTGAAGCCCAACTTAAATTTTCCTGCAGGCTGCAATTGCTGAAGAGCGGATAAGGAAATGGGGAGGGCAGGCAAACTTCAAAGAGATTGATGCTGAACATTAGCAGAGGATGAGACCAGGAAGTGCAAATGACACCTAGTCACATTTCCCCAATGTATGGCTACTGATGATTTTCATTTGAGCATAGAAATAATATATAATTTTTTCCGAAAAGATTATAGATGGTGACTATTCATGTATAATTTCAACTTTTCAATCAACATCATCTTCTCCAGATCAAAACAATCCAATCCATAAAAAATAAAATCCCAGCAAGGGTGACAACAAGCCCCAGGTAAGTAGATCTAGAATCAATTCTGAAAGTGATTGACAATAAAACATCTAAACTAAAACCAGCTAGAATCACGACAGCAAATGAAACGATTTACAGTAACCCAAAGAGCAGCAATATCCAAACCAACAAATTATGCAAATTACTCACTAAATTCTACCTTAGTTGCACTCACATAATAGTCTTGGCCAGATTAGTAAGTGCTAAGAACAAGTATGCTGAGCTTATAGTTATAGATATCGAGAAGATATTACTCATGCCTATCAATTCGAAGCATTCATCAGCACACTTTCTTTTGAAAATTTTCAAAGGCATGATTAAAATTAAACCACTCAAAAATCTGAAAGCTTCCAAAGACACACCAAAAGCTTCAAATAAGGTAGCAAAAATAAGAAAAACAAAGGTAAAACTTAGACCTGTGACACCAATATCCTAAACCATGGAGATGGCCGGGACTCTGCTTTTTTAATAATCAGCATCACAACTCAAGTTAATACATTGTTTCAAATCATTGTCATGCTAAGCCTTCATAGTACACCAGAAAGAAAGGGTTCAGTAAGGGGCCTGCCTATAGGGATAGCATCCTAGCAGGATCCAACATTGTAATGCTGCTAAATATCCTTTCTCTGTAAAGAAAACAAAATGGCACACTAGGATATCAGCCAACAGTGATGAAGCACAACCGTATCTCAGGTACAGAGACATTCCCCAGTTTTTATATCCTAAGGAACCTCAGAAAAGGCAGAGTGCAAGACTCCATTGCAAAAATTATTCATCTCCAACACATTTTCTCTAACACAGAGCAAAACGAAATTACCCACTTCTCATGCATAAGATAACCAACATGTGAGCTACAAGCCCAGGTAAATATAAACAACCAACAAGCTAACAACTATAGAAAGGAAAAAGAACCAGACAATTGCACGCTACAGTTAAGCAAAATTACGGGTAAGCAATTAAGGAAACATCTCAAGTTATGATACTCCCTTCAAATTATAATGCTCCCTCTGTTACTCGTTGAATTTATTTGACAGTCTTCTCTAGTATGGAGGTGATTCAATCATTTTCTAAATTCCTGTCCAAAGTCTAAAATTGTCCAATTTAACAGAAATAAGGTAGTAATGAATAGCAAGCAAAATAGGCATGATGGCATCAAGTCAAATACTCAACTAAAACAAGCTCTTTAATCCTAGATAGATCCACAAAACGAGTTGTAAGCATAATCGGCACAAAGTAAAAACTCCGAATATTAATCTCTAAATATCCAGAAATTATAACAAAAGTAACTTCTTAAACAACTCCAAAACATCATATAATTATAGCAAAAAAAAATAAAAACACAAAAAAAATCCCTAACCTAGGCAGTAAGAACAACAGCTCCACCAGCCTCCTTGATCTTCTTTTCGGCAATCTTTGAAACAAGCTTAGCCTTCACCACGATCGGTTGATTCTCCGGCAAAACACCTTTTCCCAAAACTTTGAAGTACCCAAACTGAGTAACATCGAGCAATGGCACATTATCCTTAGTAGCCTTGTCCTTCGCCTCCTGAGGAATCAAGGACCAGAGCTTGTCTATGTTGACGATAGGGCAGTAGAACTTGTTGCGCAGCTTGTGGAAATAGCGCATACCAACTTTACCAAAATACCCCGGATGGTACTTGTCAAAAAGGATTCTGTGGTGGTGCATGCCTCCGGCGTTACCGCGACCACCCGGATGCTTCCGGTGCTTTCCAATACGGCCGTGGCCAGCGCTCACATGACCTCTCTTCTTGCGGTTCTTCTTGAAACGGGTTGTCATTTTGACGAAATGTGTAGATCTGCACGGGTGCGAGCGGCTGCGTAGGGGATGAGAGGTTCTAGTTTAGGGCTTTGGAGAATTTATTTGGTAGAGGAAATGAGCGGGTATTATTGTTTGACAGTTCTGTCCTCTAGGGTTTTCGAGATTCGGAGATGTTGCAAGGGCGAAATGGGATTTTGAAAAGATGGGCTTGGGAAACTGGGCCTGGAATTTTGTTAACAACTCCTTGTTTGTCAGATTGGGCTTTAGATTGTAAGTTTGTAACTCAGAAGTGTTAGGTTTCAAATTGAGACTCGTAGTATTTCAATGGGGAAGAACACAAAATTTAAAAAAAAAAAAAAAAAATACTCAAGGCAGCTAAAAATCATAAGAGTGTGGTGACAATATTATTTTTAACAAACAAGCCATTGAATATATGCCAAAAGCATTTATATTGGATGAAAATGTAAAAAATATATATATTTAGGCATATTTTAAACGACATATTTCAAGAAATGGCTGAATTTCAGTTTCTGATGACCGGTCATTTAGATGCAATTAAACGCAGTCGTCCAAACCTAACCGGCATTTTCCTGAGATTGCTAAACAGCCCCGCTCGTGAAGGAATGACTGACAGTAAGCGTGCAACTTAAAAAACTTTACAGGGTACATAATTTTAGAGGCTTTTTTAAATTAAACAAAATAAAAAAAAAAAGAAACTATTAAATCTCTATGACACGAAAATTCTTTCAAAAAAATAAGCAAAAGGGAATTCAAAGCATTGACCAAAAGGGTTCGTGACATTACAGGAGTAATTAGAGAGATTATCATTAGGCAAAACAAGAAAGTAAAATCCAACAAGAAGTAGATGTAAACTGATAAATGACATTTCTTTCTGCTTTATACATACATACATACATACAATAATGTCACAATGGAATTAGCACAAGTGGTGGACAACATATAAACAATGGAATGGACGTTGTAATCAAACAGTTCAAAAAAATAATAAAAATAATATCCAAGAATTACAATATGAAGTGTTTGATTCATCTTTGAAGAAAGAGTGCAGCTCCAACCAAGCCAAACCACAATGTTAAAGCTACCCAGAAAGCTTGGTTTTTATCCAGATCGATAGGAGGTCGCCATACCAGAAAGTCACCTAAATAATCTCTTGTCGATGGCAGCTGATTTGTAGTCCCTTGATTCTTGTCCTTGTTTTTGTCAGTCCATGTTGCGGCATAGCTGCAATATTTTCATATCCGCATTCTCAATTAGATCAAAGTCGTGAAAGGATATAGACTGATGAACATTGAGACCTAGCCAACTTTTCTTTTATTTATTCACAGTTATTAAACAAAGAAGGTTTTCGCCTCCCTGAGACGGAGAAAAGATTACATGAAACCAAACAGAGAATAATGCTAGACAAAGCTCAAAATGAAGGCAGGGCAAGACATGCAAGTCAAACAGAGTCAAGGACTGTGCCTAGCCATTAAGAAGAAATAGTATGAACGATATGCAACTTGTCAACAGCACCTTCCTAGCACTTTCAATAAAAATGGGAAAGTGACCAAAACTCCTTTCAATTATGGCAGACGTATGACAGTGGATTTAGAATATGCACATATCCGCAAAAAAATTCAAGGAAAAGCACCCCCAACATCCATCATTAGTAGGATTTCAATATATGCATATTACTACTTTTCTTGCTTAGGAAAAGCCCTATAGCACAATACACAAAACCAATTCTGGACGGTATTTTAAAGATAAAATGCCAATGCAGTCCAATCAAATGGATGAATAGCCAATGAACAGTGAACTATAGGGACACTATTAATTTGATGCATATAGATATCAATCCAACATCATGGATCACCAAAGATGAGTTGACTAACAGAAGAAGGGAGAATCTAATTCAGCTGAATGAAAAGGATACCAGCTAGGTGGAACATTTTAAGCTGAGGAAATTATCAGCATTGGTTGTACTGCCTTAGCTGTGACTTTGAAAATAATACACATCATATGCACATTTGCAAGAGATTGAGAAAGCTTCTTTGCTTGTCATCATTCACAAACGAAGATCACAACCATAAAATGAGAAGCAGTTTCACTGCCCCGCTTGGATTCCAACATATCAAGAATTATACATGTAAGGTAGCCACCACAGTCACAGTAAGTGAAAGAAAAGTTAATATGGAAAAGCCACATCCTGCTAAATTGTTTATTCAATAGCAAAACCAACTGAAAGACAACCTCAACTGCTCTTTATGAAAGCATGGTAAATGGAAGCTATTGCCAAATTGAAATGAATTAGCAATCCATCTCATGTAGCATCCATCAGAAAATACTGAGGAGCTTAGGTTTAAAATCTGTATTATATTTAAGAGCATTGTTACTGAACAATAACATAGAAATTATATAAATACTATGCCGCCGTAGATTTACTCAAGGCTGTAGCATATTTTTATTCCGGCCTAACAATGCTCGTTATATTTTCATTTTTCCTACTCTTTTAATGTTTTATCTATATAATATTAAAGTATAAGTTTTTGTATGGATAAAAATAAATATAATTGGTTAATTTGTATTAGATTTTGTTGTATAAGTTACTTGCAGTGATATTTCTTATATATTAGATTTTATTTTTATATAATGAAGTTGTATTAAAATAAAGTTCAATCTAATTATTATAATTAATTCTTCAATCCTTAATTTATAAATAAGGATTCTTAAAACCTTGATAAATGCATAAAAATAAAATCAAATTATTATTTAATCCTCAACTCTTACTCTAAATTCCAAATCAATAGCAATATACAGTTATAATAAAAAATAATAATAATAATAATAATAATAAATTAATTTTTACTGATAGATAAAAGGAAAGAAATAAAAAGATAATCTAAATTAATAATGGCAATCATTTTCACTGTATCATCCAGTGCATTACAAAAAAGAATATATGAATATACACAAAAACTTTTGAAACCCAAAACATAAATATATAGTTCTAATTTTTTTTAATTTCATAAACATTATTTTTTTTTAAATCAAACATATTTAGGATATAAAAAAAATATTAAAAAGATTAAAAATGCTTAATTAAGAAGCCATCTATTTATTATAATAGAGATTTAAGTCTCTCACTAATAAAAGCGATAGTAGCTACAAATTAATTCAATAATAAAAAAATAAAAAATAATAATTTTTTATTAAAAATAAAACTTTCATAAAAACTCAACAGATAACAAAAAATAAATTATATTAAAAAAATTATATTCAAGTATTCCAGGAGAATTGAACCCTTGACTTAACATAAAAGAATATCAAATTACTCATCCAAACTCCCAATGGTTGATATAAAATGTAATTTTTGAATTGATTAGCACTAAAACTGTTTTATAGGATATTCTAAATTTCATCCAAGATATTAGAAATATCATTATTTTCCCTTATTCCCACATTTATATATTGTATAGATAGATCATGTTCTACTGCCTTCGACTAAATATATAATAAGTTTCTTAGGAATCTATAACATGCATATCTGCAGTATATAAGGAACACACACCATTGAGAAGAGGTCAAAAATATCAAATTTTAAACATCATGTATCATAATTTAGATCACTGAGCAAAAAGAATAAAATTTCACCTGTCATAACTTGAACCAATTAGTGGAATGGTAACCATCTCCTCCTGGGATATCTTGAGCTTAGGTGCTTGTAAAATATAGCGAAGATCTGCAGCTTGTCGCCTGATACTGAGACTTGGGTGCTCCTTTTCCAGTTGCTGGTAAAGAGCAATGCAATCTGCATGGCGGTTATTAGCGTCATAAGCCATAGCCAGCCATATTTGAATCTGAGCAACCACAAAAAAAAAAAAGGCTCTCATTTTAGTCCATCTTGGAAACATAAAAACTGCCCCAAAAGCTAACGTCACTAGTTATTAGAAATCCAACCTCACCACCAAACAAAGTGAGTCTTGGAATTATTGTGAGTGCCGCTTCAAGAAACTCAATAGCCCGCGAATACATGCCCTTTCCATAAGCCTTTTGTCCCAATTCAAACATCAATTGAGCCGTCGCTCTCCTCTCTGCCTGTTCCTGAGCAACCTGCTCTTGCATAATCAACCAAATCAGCCAAATGGAGACAAATCAACTTTCTTTACATTTTTTTTTTTTTTTTCAAAAGAAGAGTTCATAATGGATAAAGAAGTGACCTTTTCGAGTTCTTTTCTCACTCTCATCTTCTTTTCTTCTTCAGTCTCCTCTCTGCCCTCATATTCACTATCCTCTGCTTTATTCTGCAACTCCTCTGCCTTCTTCTCCAACTCTCTCATATCCTCAATCTCCTTTACTCTCTTTTTCATCTCCTTCTCCCAATCGAATTCCTCCTCTTCACCCTCTCCGTTTCCGTTTCCGTTTCCATCTCCGTTCTCTTCATCGCTATCAAAATCCACACCGTTCATTTTCGAATTAGCTTTTCCTCGCACAACCATTCTTTGACTCCTCCCTTCGCCATCTGATTCAAAGCTCTTATTGATCAGAGAAGCAGCATAGGCGTGATAATCTCTCTTTGGAAGGTTCAAAACTACGTCGATTGCTACTGGGCGGGTCTTCCGGTCCGGAATTACTGTTCGAGGAGAGGCCAAGTCTAGTAATAAAGCTAGATTTCCAACAACCACAGCCATAGTGGCGCTGCCGCCGGAGAGAGTTGAAATTGTATGGAGTTGTTTTATTGACACGACTCTGGTGCAGATATTTTAGCGGGTTTAAATACGTAATGACTAAAATATCCCTATCTTAATATTGCCTATCTGGTGAATATGCAAGGATATTTCCGTCTGGAAGAATGTGAACGTGGCGCTATGTAGACAAGACTCGAGAGGCGTGTTTGGACACTGTTGCAGTCGCCAATCTGTGCATTGGCTCACGGAAGCCTAACGTTGATTTATGTACCCTTGTCAAACACGTCACTTCAATATTCCGCTTCTACAAACGGCGTCATTTTGTCGCAATTATCAGAACGACCCGACGATCCTGATTCAATGGCTACGTTCTGTTCTGATTGGTTGAATTATATACCGAAGAGTAATAATTAGATATTTTAATATATTTTTAGCTATATAACTCTATAAGAAATTTTAATTGAACAAATATTTAATTAGGAGAAAGATAAAATATTTTTTCTCATTTGAAATAATTTAAAGGATTTTAATTAAGAGAAATATATATATATATATATATATATATATATATATAATTTTATTTAAAAAAAATATATAATGATTTGATTATCGAAAGTTGGATATAATTCACGTAAAAAAACTTCCTGCTTCATCTGTAAGGGCATATGCGTGTTGATTGTTTAACACAAGTTTAGTGACGACCGTTAAAAATATATAATTATTTTCATAAAATATCTTTTATTATATATATTTTTGTCATATGTAAGTGCAAATATTATTTTGTAATATTACTTCAAGTTTTCATAATAGTATTTTAATAGTTGTTTACAAGTTTTCAAAAATATTAATTTGCAAAAAGTTATTTTATTAGTATTTTAAAAAATTAATGTATTGAAAATATAATATAAAAATAAATAATTTTCAATTGATAAAATTAATTTCAAAATATAACAGATTAAATTAATCATTATCAAGATCAAGCACATCTATCTCGTCTTTAAATCCGAATTAATTATTAAATATACGAAATTTCCATTTCCTTGATTCATTGTTTTTCTTGCTTGGCCCTCCTGCTATCGGATTGTTATGTAACCAAGTGCATAATATCCACATAAACATTTATATATTTTATAATAATCCTTTATTGAATTCATTAATGTTAATGTTTTATTAACATTGTTTTTAATTATTAATTATTAAAGTTTTTGCTTCGAGTATTATTTTCATTTTTGTATCCGATATAAAGTTTTTGTTCATTATCATCATAAATTTGTCATTCTTAATTTTATAGTTGAAACTAATCTTAAATTAGGAGTAAATATAATGAATGTAAACGACCATACAATGGACGTTAAAAAAATTAATATAAAATATAGCTAGAATATAAATATATTGTAATAATAATATATATTTTTGAGTATTTATAATAATAATATAATAATAGTAATATATTAAGAAAATATTTTTAAATAATATAATTATTAGATATAAGTATAAATAATTACAGAAGATAGAAGAATTAATCGATCATTTAATCATTAATTAAAACAAGATGTTGATTTAATTAATCCTATTATTTCCTTTTATTTTTTTAAGGTTATTATTTCCTTTTACTAAGGATTATGGAAAGACAGATTAGAAATAGAGACATATTCTATTTATATATACATTCTAGAATTTTTGCCCACCAAAAATTTCATTTCGTCTCATTTGGCTCCTGCTAGTCCAGAACCGATGGCTCTGCGGCCTCTGCTGCTGTGCAATGCACAGCGTCACTTCGTCTCTTGGCGTCACTACAAACAACAACAGCCTCCTCTCAATTTCCGTTCAGCTGCCAACATCGAACTTCGATTTTCTCCTTCGAGCTTTTCTCGTAGCAATAAACTACGTCGTTTATGTCCTCTGAAGTCTTCTTCAGTTAACGGATATTCCATACCGAAGGATAATAATACAGAACTGTTTGAAAAAGATCAGAGTGAGGACAATATTGAGTTGCATGAGAGGATTCTGAAGTTTTTTGAGTTCCTCCCTTCAATTTTGCCTGGTGGAAATTGGTGGAGTTTCTCTGAAGATGTGGAGGTAAAATATTTGGCCAATCCAGTGACCTTGTGGCGGGCGCTTGGCCGCATGTGGCAGTTGGTGGCTCAGGATCGCTGGGTCATTTTCGCTGCTTTCTCTTCTTTAATTGTTGCAGCGGTGAGTGTTCTCTGTATTTTTCTCTGCGAGTATTTTGTGAACGTTATACTTTGTGGACATATTATCACTATTCACTGGTATGATTGTTCTTTGGTTGGGAGTGGAGTGAAGAATGTTATGAAATTATGATTGCTTTGTAGTTACATGAAAAATATTGAAGCAAAAATTGTAGTTCTATTGTTCCCTGATAGGTTAACCAATTGGTTGGATTCAGTAAATCTTGCTTGCTTGAAATTTTTCTTTTGCTATGATGTTGGTCTTTTGTTGGATTTTACTGCTGCACTCTGAGCTAACTTGAGTGGGGATTTAACTATTGAGATAAGCTGTTATAGTGTTATGATATAATGTTCTTGATTATTTGCTCTGTTGCTAACTTCTTCTTGTGCTTCGCTCAGCTTTCACAGATCTCTATACCACATTACTTGACAGCATCAATCTTTTCTGCACAAAGTACTGAAATTGCAATTTTCCATCGAAACGTGCGTCTGTTGGTGTTGTTTTGTCTGGTAGCTGGAATATCCAGGTCAAAATCTTGTATGGTCAAACTCCCTTATTCTATTAGTTGTAAACCGCATCATGACTCTTTTTGCAATTCTCAGTGTCCAAGTGATTAGAGTTTATACTACAATTTGTATTTACCAGTTGACTCTGTTTTCATTTACATTCACTACATACTATTCATGTGTCATTAACTTGTTATCCGGTTGAAAAATATAGAGCAATTGTTGTCCTTCTAGCAATGTCTTAACGCTTTCAGTTAGTTATTAACATATGCCTCACATAAGCGTTTTACTCTCTGTCTGTGGAACTTGATCTTTCGTGATGAACCATCTGTCAATCCAACTGATCCTGTAATCTTTGTATATTGTATTTCAGTGGTTTACGAGGTTGCTTGTTTGGCATTGCAAATATGATCCTTGTAAGTTGTTGATGTTCTATTGTTAACTTCCTCAAATAATGGACTATCACATGCTTTTTTTGGTCTTCCATTGTGTTTTGTGGCAATATTCGTAGTATTTTCATTCTGATTCTATGATTCCAAAACATCTTTTGGGTTTAAAAAAATGCAGATCGATTAGATTTTGCCCAGATGATAGGCAAGGGAATGTTATTCAAAACAATATTTTCTCCTTCAAAGTATGCGAGGCTGACTTGTTTCTTGACATTTTGCAGGTGAAGCGAATGAGGGAAACCTTATATTCTGCTCTTCTTCTTCAGGTTTATTTTTATTTGATCATTCTGATGCTATTTGCATCTAATAATGCTATTCCAAGCTGTGATTGCCTTGATATTATGACTTATGGATTAACTTATATTAGTGGTACATCTGTTGTAGGATATATCATTTTTTGACATTGAAACAGTCGGTGACTTGACAAGTAGGCTTGGTTCAGATTGTCAGCAAGTGTCTCGAGTTATTGGAAATGATCTTAATTTGATAGCACGCAATGCTGTACAGGTTATTTTTTTGATAAACTTGTCAACTCCACTATTTACGTTCAGCAGGAGAAACTAACTTTTCTATGCCTCTATTCTAGGGTACAGGTGCCTTGATCTACTTGCTAATTTTGTCCTGGTCACTTGGTTTATGTACGCTTGTGATATGCTCAACTTTAGCTGCTTTAATGATGATATATGGCATGTAAGATTTTGTACTTTTATCGTTGCTTTTCCTTGACTATACTTGAACTATCCTTACTGAAAGTGCACAATCATAATTGATTCTGTAGAAAAAGGAAATATTGTTGGGAACAATGACAAGATGAGAAGTCATATTTTGGAAATAAAAGTATGGATTTGGGAATGACCTATTTGATTAATGTGATGAAGTTTTTAAGTAAATTTCATCTAGGGAAAGGATTATTAATCTAATAGTAAGTTGATGTTTGGGGAAAAACATTGTTCCTTAAGGCTTTGTTGAAGATATTGACTTTGACATCATGTTTGCATAGATACATTTAAAAATTTACTGCTTTTAGGGAAATTGCAATATGTATTCTGCCTTTTGTCTATTTATGAACTTAGTTTTGGAATGCTTGTGGTTATTACTTAATATGTTTTCTTTGTTAGGTACCAGAAGAAGGCAGCAAAGTTAACTCAGGAGTTCACTGCTTCTGCTAATCAAGTAGAAAAAAACAAATTATCTCTAAGTTAGAGAATGTAAATTCTTTTTAGGTAGTTTGCGAAAAACTGAAATTGCATTGTTTTTATTTAGGTGGCACAAGAGACATTCTCTTTGATGAGAATCGTTCGTATCTATGGAACGGAAAAACTAGAACTTGAAAGGTGAATTGTTTTGAATCTTATTTCTCAATAATCTCTACTTTGAAAGCATGTCTACTTTGGGAATGTTTCCCCTAAGAACAGGCTTACATGTTTGCTATAGCTGAATTGCTTCTTGTAAAAAGGATTTGCATCTTTGGTCCATAGGTATAAGCTGTGGCTGGAAAAATTGGCTGATATAAGCTTGCGGCAAAGTGCAGCATATGGATTTTGGAATATGAGCTTCAACACACTTTATCACTCCACACAGGTCCAACTCTTTGTTTTTTTTTGTTTTTTTTTTTGAGAGAAAAAAATTTTACTGTTATCAAAATGTTTCACTCAATGTTTCAAACTGAATTAGCTTATATATTTTGCATTTTGAATAGCTGTTTCATGAAAGTAATTTATAATTGATCTGATGTTGTAGGTGCTGATCAAGCATTTGATTGGCACATTCTGCAATCCTTAATTTATTTGTCAACTTTCTTGCTGGTATTCCTTTGACTTCATTGACAAATGTCAAAACTCTAAGTTTCGAGTTTTTTAAGTATAACATTAAGGTTAGATGATTTATTTTTTATCATTCCAAGCATGAGAAATGAATTATTTGTTTGAAATGTAGGTTTAGGTAATCCTCTTTGGTCTTGTTTGCATTTTGGAAATTTTTATTTTCTCATATTGGCATATTGTATTTTTGTAGATCATTGTTGTGCTAGTAGGAGGAATGTCTATTCTAGCTGGTCATATTACAGCGGAGAAACTGACAAAGTTCATATTGTATAGCGAAACGCTGATATATTCTACATGGTGGGTGGGGGATAATTTATCGTCTCTGATGCAGTCAGTTGGGGCAAGTGAAAAGGTCTTCCAATTGATGGATCTCTTGCCAAGTGACCAATTCACATCGAAAGGTGAGCAGTATGCTAACTTTAACAGGTCTCTCAGACGATTGCATTCTTTTCATTCTTTCTTGAGTTTGGTTTATGGATTAATCAATGTTTTTAAATATTGCAACATAAAATGCGTATACATGCTCATTTCCTCTTGGGTTCTGGATGGTTTTCCAAATTGTGGGGAAAAAAAAAATTGGAAGACTTTGCATCTGTTCCTGTTCATTCTCAACGAATGCCTGCTGATATTTTATGATGCTTTTTGAGATTTTCCAATTAAACACGTTGGGTTTGCTACTTGAACATTATTCAAAAACTGAATTGGTTAAATAACTCTCACCAATGTAGCCTTGTAGATTGTGGAAGAAAAAAAATGCACTGAGGACATTTCCTTCTTTCCTCTTATTCTTTTTCCTTGTTCTAACAATTTGTTTAAGCTAGGCATGGCCGGTTCATTAAGTTTTTAAAATATTGAATCTAAACTGGCCTTTAAACAGTCAGTTTCGGCGTGGTTCTGATGAACCAATGGTATGGTTCCAGCGATATGCGTAGTATTTTTCCAAAAAAAAGTTAGAATTGGTTCCAGAGCTTTTTTTCGGAAAAAAAAAATCATGTGAATTTGAAAAAATATTAGTAAATTTTATTTTAAATAACTTTTAGAATGCTTATAGTCATATAAAAAATAAAGTTTATTAACTTTACAAACAAATACAAAATAATCAAATTAGTTATGATTTTATTTTGTCTAAATGTTATTAATTAAATAAATTGTTAGAAAAATTTGAAAAATATTCCAAATAATGTAATTTTGGACTAAGTAAAAAAATTGTTGTTAAACTCCTCTTTGTGAATTGTATCATGTACTAATGGATTTATTTAGACTTTTAGAGGTATGCAGAATCGACCTAGTGATTTTAAATTTTTTAAAAATAAAAATAAAATTTCCGGCTTGAACCGGACCGAACTGTTGATTCCAGGCCAGTTCAATTCATTTTTTAAAATTAATATGAACGTTAACCGGCTTGTAAACTGCTGGTCCTGGTTCAAAATTTTGAACAAATGGTTTCAGTCTGACTCAGGTTCATGTACAATACAGTTTGGTTCCAGTTCAACCGAACCGGTGGCCATGCCTAGTGTAAGCAAGTATGTACTATTAATATAAGTACAAAGACAAGTTTGGCTTCCATAGGATGCACTCAGGAACTGATTTTTCTGCATGTCTTCTTCTTTACTTATGACTTCCTTGTGATACTAGTTTTATTGTTTGGATATGGATGTTATTGTATTATAGGATTGAAGTTGCAGAGACTGATGGGAAATATAGAGTTTGTAAATTTATCTTTTCATTATCCAGCAAGGGCAGAGGTATGATTCTTATCTTCAGCATCTGGCACCTGATATTTTACTCCTTTTCTGTTTCCTGATATACTCCCTTACGCCACCTTTGGATGAGGTAGAGATACTGATAGACCTGTGAATGTCAACTTGCCTGTGAAAATATTTTAATGGCCCTTATTGTCGTGAACGATCTATTTAAGTGATTGAAAACTTTTTGGAGAATATGATGACATGGAGCAGTTCTAGCTTTCTTTTCGGTTCCTGTCAGAATGTCACGATTGCTTGTTTGCTTATTCTGTGGAATTTTTTTGTAATGCTGCATTATATTTTAATCTGTAACTAACCTGCACTGAGATCTCTTGGACAGGTTCCTGTTCTGCAACATGTGAACATTTCTGTGCATCCGGGTGAAGTCGTTGCAGTTGTAAGTGTATTAAGTATTAGTTGGCACCACCTCTTGCTTCTACATGACCATTGGAAATTGTTTTTAATTTGTCAGGTTGGTCTCAGTGGTAGTGGGAAAAGCACATTGGTGAATCTATTGCTTCGTCTGTATGAGCCAACAGATGGTCAGGTAAAAATGTCTCACATGGATGGACTTTTGTGCTGTATAATTGAGTATTTAAATTACACGGAAGTGTTTAGGTGAGGTTCACTGCGCTTTTCTTGGTCTCTGCTGCGCATCTCTTTATGGTTGCTTAATGCTAATGGATGAATATTAGCATCTGCTCTTACTTATTCACTATCAACTTTCTAAGAAGGTGCCGGTTAAATTTAACATCAACCACTTCATTTACTTACAATAGAAAATACATTCTGGAAGGACCTGTACTCCTTCCCTTTTCCATGTAAGAGTTAGGGTTTTAAATGAAATTTATTATGTTTTCTTTCTATTTGTAGTTTTTGCATGATTTTTAAACAGAGTGCCTAGTTATTGAAACTTCTATTCCGTCTCATATTAAATTATTCAATTTATTGACATTCTGCAGTTGGGAAAGTGATTTAATTCTAATTTTAACTGTTGACTGATGACTTCCTCATGGAGAATGTCAGATGGATACCATATTGTTTGAATTTTTCTAAGCATATGTTACTTTAATTGCAGATTTTAATCGATGGCTTCTCTCTTAAAGAGTTGGACATAAAGTGGCTCAGGGAAAGAATTGGATATGTGGGACAGGTCCATTTACTTCTAGCATTAATTCATTTCTGCAAATTCAACAGATTTCCTTCTTGAAAAAATAATAATAATAATATAATGAGCCAAAATTTTTTTTACTAATTTTTTTAACAGGAACCAAAACTTTTCCGTATGGATATCAGTTCAAATATTAGATATGGTTGTCCACGAGATATAGACCAGAAAGATGTTGAATGGGCTGCCAAGCAGGCATATGCTCATGATTTCATCTTGTCTCTGCCCAGTGGTTATGAAACACTTGTTGATGATGATTTGCTCAGTGGCGGTCAGAAGCAGCGAATTGCCATTGCTCGGGCTATTCTTAGGGATCCATCAATTTTGATCCTTGATGAAGCTACTAGTGCTCTTGATGCAGAGAGTGAACACAATATTAAGGTATCTACATTTAGGCCTTTGGTAAATACTTGCAACCTCCCATTACTGCTTTTACTGCAAGCATAAAAAGAAAATAAAGGAGAATTAAAGAAATTTGGGTCTTCACTTGCTTTCTCTAATGCGTCATTTGCCACCATGTCTAGGGTGTTCTTAGTGCTGTTAGAAGTGACTCGACAACGAAGAGAACTGTCATAGTAATTGCACACAGGTAGGCTTTAACTGACCTCCTTCAAGTGTCCTTTATATGAGTTGGTGTTTATTGGTTCACTTTTTGCAGACTTTCCACAATACAAGCTGCTGACAGGATAGTGGTGATGAATGGTGGTAAAGTTGTTGAGGTTGGTGCTTAGTCAATTTTGTTGGAACCCTTTCATGTTAATACTATCCTTTTAATGTTTTCTGAATACCAAATCTTTGATTTTTATACCGTCCTATCTTGTGCACTTGAATAAAATCTTGTTTTCTGCATACAAATTAATAACAAAATACTGCTTAAAAAAGCATCGCTTGGTAAAAGAGTCTTTAAGGCTATTATTCTTAGGGGAAGAAAGAGCATGGGTGTTTAACCCATAATCCTAGCTGCAGTCACCTTTAGGTATACTGACTAGCCAATCCAGGTTGGTTACTTCAGTTCCATGTTCAGCGTTATCTGTCCTGTTTCATCCTTCTGGTGTAATCGGACGACCTTGATGTTTTGAAAATTTAAAATGCTGGGTTTGAACATAGGCAACTTGGAATCATATTCTGAATTGGCTATATGCATAATTTTGCTTTTCCCACCATGCAGATGGGCAGTCACCGGGAACTTCTTCATCGAGATGGCCTCTATGCGCAATTGACTAGAAGACAGGCCGATGCTGTTGCTTGATTATTTCCTACTATCACTTGTAGGATTTCCAGTAATGCATTTAATTCATTTCTTCAAACACAGAGGCTCGAGGAACCTTTTCACCGCTGACTGATTTTTTTCTTTATATATTCTATCCAATTTGAAATGTCTTGGAATGAGAAAGCTAACACAAAGGAACTGCTCTGAAAACAGAATGAAGAAATTTTAAGAAGGTTGTATATTATAGTGTTACAGAATGAAATGCAGCCGCATGGTACACAAACTTATGATAGATTTAATTTACATCCTTTCATAGTAAATGTATCAATCTTTTTATTGCAAATGGAACTTGAAAAATGTAAACGCTTGATTCTTGATAAGGACAGCGCTATAGAAGCATGAATTATTACTGTTGATGTGTGGATGGACTGATTGGGCATCTGATTTCTTCACACGCAAGCTTGCCTCTGATGCTGTATAAACTTTGTTAAAATTCCCGATATATTTTGTATTATACTTTGAGGGAGGGGATTGTACAATAATATGAAACGCCAGTTAAACATTACAGCTAATATCTATTAAAAATATTTAATTTTACCAAATATATCCTGTATATTGTATTTCAATTTACGACAATTAATGTTTATTGTATAATCAACCATCAATAATCATTAGCGATCGTCATAGTTTATCATTTTTATATATTTTTTTTATATTTAAGAATAAATTTTGAAATTATGAAATTTTTATAATCTTATAATTTAGAAGTTGAATATTTTTTAATTATAATTAAACGATAGTAAATGAAATAAGACAAAAAAATTTCTTCAGTATTTTATTTTTCGCAAAAGTTTATTCTAATTTTGATTAACCGTCCATGAAGTTATGCACTACCGATCGGCGATAGCCTTATTCAAGTGCATCCGGTGCGATAGGGCTTAGTGAGACTGCTATGCATCCTCGTTTCGTGTTAACAGAATCTCCCTCTTTCAAAGGCCCAAACACTTCGCAGTAGTCGTAAAAATCAAAACCTACACAACCTACACAGGCGAAATGGATGCTTACCAACAGCACCATAGGTACATGAGACCACCGCAACCGCAACAGCAACCGCCACCGCCATCTATGCCACCTTCGGCTGCGGATCCCCACCATTATCTCCACCATCAACCTAGACCTCCGTTTCCTCCACAAGGCACGTGGTACTCCAACCAATTCCAGTACCACCCACCACCACCACCACTACCTCCACCTGCAACATCTTCGCACTCTCCATCTCCATCACCTTCTCAACAGTGGGCCGCGTCCCCTCACTCCGACCATATCGCTCCACCCCCTCCTCCTTCCTCCGCTTATCCTCCTCCTCCTCCACCCCCATACACCTATCCATCTAACCTCCCACCTCAAAACCACCAGTTCCCTCCTCCTCGCCCTCATTTACCTGGTCCTCCTCATTCTCAGATTCCCCAACCTTACGCTCAGGTTAATCAAGTAATTTCAATTATCTCTATCTCCACTTTTTAGTTCCAGTTTCTTTGATAAATTGGTTTATCGTTTTAGCTGATGTGGATTTCGTTAGAATGTTAGCTGCACTTGCTGGTTCTGATGCTGAAGGATTGATTTGCTTACTACGTGGAATTAGGCTTAATTGCATGCTCTACATGCATTTGCTATTTATTTTTCAGTATTTCTCTAGATTTTTATTGTTCACTAGTTGCTTATTTATCTAATCTTTCTCAGGAATGGGGGAATCAAAACTGGGGGCATCAGCAAAGTTGGGATTATCAAGGTCTGTTGTTTTATATATGTTCATTTATGCTTGAAGTGAGTTTGTTTCATGACGTTAATGACAAATGTTAGCTGGATAGCAATCTTTTCATGTTGGTTTCTGCTGAATGAATGAGTTTGCGCTTTCTTATTTTTCATCCATTTGAGAGTGTACGTGTTTGCTGAAGGGAGATGTGTTCTAGTTTTTTAACTAGAGAGATAGTAATGGTCAATTTGTAATTCAATGAGAAGCTGGTTAAAGCTTCACTCTAGTATAGACTTGGAAGGAGAAAGTCGTCACATATGGCTTTTTGAAATCTAATTTATAGCATATAGATGACGTCATTACAATGTTAATTTAAAATCAAATTCTTAACACCTGGTTCTCTAATTTACTTCAGAAATGGCTCGGTGCGTTTCCTGTTGGATTTGAAGGTAAAGTATTACCTTAAATGGGTCTCATAGTAGAATTGTCCATCACATTGAGTGATCTAACCTGTAATCTGGAAACTAATTTCTACTTTTAGGTCTCCTGCTTTAGTGATCATTTCCCCTTCTTTTATATGTTTCTTCCTGCAGAATTTCCTGGGGTTTATTTTAATTCTAACTGCTATTGGTTAAACTTTTGTGATGATATGTTGCAATGGCAGCCCATAACAATGTAGAGGATTGGGCTGCTAGAGCCAGAGCGTGGGCAGCACAAAAAGCAGCCATGGAGGATCACCATTCTCAGTCCCAATTTACACAGGCTGGCAGAACAGAAGAACAAAGTCGGTTCCATGACCAGTACCCTCAAGCTGTTGATTCTCATTATCAAGATATTCAGCAACAACCATTCCATTCATCAGGCTATCAACAGTATCAAGTTCCGGCTGCACATGTTCACCAGCCACCAATCGCTTATTCACAAGAGAATGCCTCTTTCAATCCTGGACAATCCTCAAATGCTTCTACTGAAGGGGGTATGTCTTACAGTCTTGGAGATGGAACTTCAGCTGGAGCACCAACTACAAGTCCATCTGTTCTTCAGCAGGAGGTACCTTCTAGTTATTCTTCTGTTACAGGTAATAATTTATTTAGCATATTGTACTTGCATGTATTTGAGAACTACTCCTATGTGGAGCACTGTTCTTAATAGGTTCTGCCTTTTCAATTATGCTGGTTCTTATCAATTCGACCTAATAGAGACACCATGCAGATGAAACATATGATATATACTTTGCAGACCTAAGTGATCTGTATGTAGACTGGAATTTGACTGAGCGAGAAACCTCTGTGTTGTTTTTATCCTCATGGTGGTAGTATTTGGTTTATTCCCTGGTGTGAGGCTTGTTTCAATTATGTCTTTTTCATTTCCTTTTAAATTAGCTGATTGTTGGTACAACTTGTAATTTTTTTTCCATGTTCTTCCAATATATGCAAGTTAGGCTCTAAATTTGTTTTCCAATATTTTTGGAACTCATCAGCTTGCACTTATACGTCCGTGTGAATAATTAAACTACTCTATTGACCAAATAAATGGAAAAGTAGTATGATTGAGATTTTCCTTTTTATGGGTATATGTGAATGTAGTTCCTTTTATTGGATGCAAGCAAGTGGAATTGGTGTTAAACAAGAATGATTAGTAGAAAATTCTATTCCACTTTATTAATCCTTCTGTACATAAAGGAAAAAGACCAAAACACCTGTTTCTGTAAAATTTTCCAAAAATAAATTTTGCTGTTTCCAGGATCATACAGAAAACTGATTATTATTGGACAAGATGAGCTTCCATTAGCCCTGGGGTTTTATTTCATTTTTCATTATTAGATTAGCTGTTTGACTGCCTTCTATATGGCAGGTAAAGAAGAGACCACAGATCAAAAGGATCAGGTGTACAAGTCTTCGCCTTTGCTCATATCCTCAACTCAAGGACACCATCATATGCAACCATCATTGCCTGCTCTTGGTGGATCTGTTTTGACTGAACAGTCATTTGCATATGGCAATCCAGGAACTGATCACACTGTTGACCCTAGCAATCAGCCATTAGAATTTGCACCCAGTTTTAGCCGTAATCATGACCCACATATGCAATCTAGCTATGCTGCTCATCATGATTCAGCAGGAAATGTAAGAGGCCTTGGCCCTGTCGTGCCGTTATCTTCGGTTAACTCCTGGAATCCTGCTGTTGCAGCTGGCGCTGTTTATACTCCAATCCCTCCAGGTCTGCCATCAGGGCCTCAGGTATTGATTATGGTTCTGTAGAATGTCCTTCAATTTGATAGATTTTGTATTGTTATCCTAATATTTACTACTTTTTTCAGCATGATTCTTCTGTAGCCATACCTTCTCCTGTTCCTGGACATGCTGCGCCACCCTTTGGAAGCTTCCCTGGGTCAAGTTTTCAGCCAACAATTCCATCTGCTGGATTGCCATATGGTCTTGGTCCAGGAACTTCAATTCATCCTACAACTGGTTTTCCAGGTGATGCGTATGGTGTTTCTAATATTTCTGAACGGCCTAAAAAGGTAGGTACTATCTGTAGACTGGTTTTGTTGTTAATGAAAATGATAGTTATTAAGTAGCTGCATCCAAAATTCCCAGGTTTCTGTTCCTAATTGGCTCAAAGAAGAAATAATTAAGAGCGCGTCTGTTATCACGAGGTCATCTTTAGAGCACCCAAAAGAGGAAACAAAGTCCATTGAGGATGAAGGTGTTGATAAACCTTTTGGGAAGGGTGACCAAGCAGATAGCAAAAGTATTGATTCTTTTAGGTCGACTGAAGAAGAGGATGAAGATGAGGTTCTTGTGTTACTCTAAAGATTGTTTATCAGCTTTCAATTTATTATGCTAATCAATTTTCCAATAAGTGAAAGTCCTTTGAACTCTCTAAGTTTTTTAAAAATAAATTTCGTTGAATTTTTCGTCTTATCCTTTGTTTTTCACTGAACTTTGAGAAGTAATTAACCCCTCATATTTTTGTCCTTCCTTTCTGTTTTGTTTCTGCAGGACAATGAGGAAACTGCAAGAACTGCAGCTATTAATCAAGAAATAAAACGTGTTCTTACTGAAGTTCTTTTAAAGGTTGGCTGTGTAAAGTCTAATGGTCTTCTAGTTTATTTTATTTTATTTTCTCTTCTTTATGGTAGCTGAAATTTACTTTTCTTAGGTTACTGATGAGCTTTTTGATGAAATTGCAACGAAAGTTCTCAATGAAGACGATCTTCCTATTGGAGGTGATTGTTCAAAAGTCAATGATCTCTGGTTTTCTTCTTCTTTTTTTTTTACTGTATTTGTTGACCACTCCTAAAGTTCACGAAGTTCTTTCTGTTATTTTAAGGTTCTCATCTACAGTGTTACAAATTCGGCTTTTCAGGTGAGCAGAGTACTTTCTCCTCAAATCATAAGGTATCTCCATCTCCTCCAGAAATCCCAATTCCTAAGGCATCTGCAAAGGTTCTAGTTCCAGTTAAAGCCAGAGAGTCTGATACTGAAGATGTCAGTGAAAAATCCAGTTCTGGGGCTCCTGGAAATGTGTTGGGTCTTGCTAACTATGCATCTGACGATGAAGATGATGATGATGAAATCAAGTGTTCCAGCATGTTAAGTTCTAGGAAAAATGATGCACTTCAGCAATGTAGCATTCCAAAGTTTTCAGAAGACATGCATGACCCAGCTGAAAATGGCAATGTACCAGTAGAACAAGGAATGAACATTACAGGACAGACAAATTTGGAGAGCAAAACCAGTTCAATTGAGTCCAAAAATGCTGCTATTACTGGGTTTAGGGAAACCAAGTTACTTCCTGGAGCTAGGGATGTTGAAATTGGTCCTGGTAGTCAAAAAGTAGTACATGCAAATAATGATTCTGGTTTGAAAGCTACTATTGGAGAAAAGTTTATGGATGTTCAGATTAGGGAAAACAGGATGACATCAAATGAAGATCACCAACATGAAAGTAAAAGGAGTCATTCTGGAAAGGACATTGAAGAGGCAGAGCATGGGAGTAAGCCAGGTGACAAAGCTGACAGTAACCGTAGGAAACAGGATGAGAGACACCTGAGAAAGGAAAAGACAGATGATCAAAATGGCTCAAAAGAACGAATGAAAGAGCGAGGTGATAGGGCTGCAGAAAAAGCAAAAGAATCTGAATCAAGAAAAAGATCAACCCGCCTTGATGTCAAGGAGGATAGGAAAGGGGGAGACAAAATTCATAGATCAAGTGCTAAAGAAGATAACAACAGAAAAAGAGGACGAGCAAAAGATAGGGAGGAAGATGGAGCAAGACATAAGCATACTAGTGAGTCGAGCAGGCATAAGAGAAGGCGCTCCTCTTCAACTAGCAGTAGGGGCAGGAACAGCAAGGACAATGATTCAATTGATGAAGCATCGGATGATTCTAAGAGGTTTGCCTCTCAGATCTTGTACATTTCTTAACTGTATCCAAATATTTTATGTATATTCTCATTCTGTTTTCTGTTCTGCAGAAAACAACATTCAAGAAAGCGGAACTTATCACCATCACCTGTTAGGTCGAGAAGAAGGTACCCACTTATTAGTATTTCTCTTCACTTACTTAAGTTCCATGATTTTTATTTGCATCTGCAGATTTTATTGTGAAATTCTAATGGGATGTTAGGAAGAATTCTGGTGAAAACAAATATATTGTTCAATATTTAGGTAATTTTTTTGAAAAAGCTACTGGTTGCAGTAGTGGACAATTAGGTTCGTGGAGATGTCATCTTAATCTGCAAATTACTTATTAAGGCTGCCAACCGGTTGGCCTTCTTCAAGAACAGTAGCGAACAACTAGGTTCACAAACTTGGGTGAGATATCTAATTAAATAGTTAACTTTTGTGTTAAAACCTAAATGTATTATTTTAGGTACTTTTTCTATTCATTGATTTCTTCTAATCCCGTAAAAGTGTTTGGGCTTCAGTTGTTGGTTGTTGTGGACCTGATATATGGATGTTTGAGCATATGTTTTGTTTGGTTAATACTATGAGATGATTAAAGAGTTTCTTATTTCAAATTTGGCATCAATTGTTGTAATACTGATGGAAAGCTTAAGTTAATTTTCTTGCTACATGTTTATGTCTGTTTCCCATAATGCATAGCGTCGAAGGAAGAAAACGAATTTTGGTGTCATGAAAATGAAATAAGGAGTCTGATGAAAAGTTGATGAATACCTTCTGCATACATTTGGATGACAGGGTGGACTTCAGCCTCTTTGACTTAAAAACTTATTGTAAATTCATTATGTTGACTACTGATGCATGTTACATGAGTCAACATTTGGAGCAATTGTGCAGTGTTACATAACAATGTAAACAAGATTGCATGGTAGTTTTGTTTCCCATGTGTACTTCATTTATTTCTCGTGGGATTTTATTTCAAGACTGGTTTGCTTTCTGTACAACATACACAAGCTGCTTTCAGTATATCATTAAATGCCTTCCTTTTTATCGGCTTATACTTGCACATCATTAGCAGCCAAATTCTTTTCCCTCATGCAGTTTCTTTTGCCTCTTTGTAGGCTAACCTTCTGTTTAACTGTTTATCTAACATTTGAACAAAATTTTAGCTTCAGATCTCAAACTGGTTTAATCTGCAACCAGTGGGAGTTCATTCACTTTTTCCCCTTCTGATCCAACAGCTTCATTGGTTTAACCCCCTTGTACATTTTTTTTTTCAGCTTCAGATCTTGAACTGGTTTAATTTGCAACCAGTGGGGAGTTCGTTCAGTTTTTCCCCCTTCTGGTGCAACAGCTTCGTTGGTTTAACCCCCTTGTACCTTTGTTATACACCTGTACCTTTTTTCCTCAGCACCCCAATGTTAGTTTCCTGGCATTTTTACGCTTATTTTTTTCTATTGGAGGTAATATGGTAGGCTGATTAGAAGTGAACTGGATTTTGATGGTCATGCTATGGTTAGTTAGTAGTAACAGCACCAGTCCAAGATCTGGACTTTAAATCCTCCCTTGCCCAGCGACCAAAATGAAATGACATCAATGGATGTACCATTCTCACGTGCTTGATATTTCATGGTCATCATGTTTGTTCCATGGCTTTATGTAATGTGTTAATATGATATGAAGCGAGTAATTTTCACTCTTGATAGGGCTGATTTCAATTATGTGGCTACTTGATGGAGTTTGGTTATGTAAATGCTTTTTGTATCCCATTACTAGCAGAGAAGTTGATGCTCAGGATAATTCTTATGACTTAACCTCTTTGCGAGGCTAAGAATTTATCTCGAGTTATGTATGTCACTCACCAAATAAGTATGATGGATGTTTTCATTTCTAGACAAGTTTCGCGGTCACCTCATAGCAAGCATTCACAGCGCAGGCATTCTCCCTACTCTTCTCTTGAGTCTTCCAGGTATGTTGCTCTGCAGTCTGTAAGATTATGATTGTATTAGTGTTTTTCAGAACAGCATGCTCAACAGGTGAAAGCATCAGGCTTCATAATTTGTTAGTTGAAATATCTTCAGTTTGCTGACTCTGCTAATTTCTTGCAGGGGAAGGAGGTCGAGGTCCAAGTCACCTGTGAGGCGGCACAAATAATTTTAGTTGAGCATCTATTGGGATGATTCAGGCAATGAAATGCAAGACATGCAAGTTGGAGGCTCTTGAAGATCTGCTATGCTGTGAAATTAACTAATCAACCCCAAAGCAAGGGATAAGGACTAACGTACAAAAATTGACGCAATGAAGGCCGGCCTCTGGTATTGAGACTGCTCAGGAGGGTTTTTATGGATCCTACAGAATCTTGTTGATGAATATGCTTGGCCAGGTTTTTGCTGTCTTGAATGGGCAGGAATTATAGTTTGTAACATGTTATATCTTTTGTTGAACAGCCGGCAAGCATTATTGTTATCTGTTGTATAATTTGGCCATTGCAAAGAGGGAAATTATGTCATCTTAGGATTTAAGACAATTATTTTGTGTATCAAGAGCTAAATTGACAGTTCATAATGAATAGCTATAAGCTGTGCATCAGAACCCAGAATTCTGATGATGGAGCTTTGGATTGAATGTCTGACAGGTAATCAATCCACACTAATTTGGAGCGAGCTGAGATTAGGTTGATTGTAGCGTTTGAACCGATTTCTTAGCCTCTATTGAAAATCTAAGGTTCATTAAATGCCCGGACGTTTGTCCAAAGCTTTTTTGTACTCGTCTATTGTAGCTGGCGACGCTGTTATCTCTAGTTTCCGGGTCTCCCCTGTTATGAGATTGGAATTTGAAGGATTAATGACCAGAAAGCAGCTCGCTTCCTTTTTCCGAACGCAGAAAAGTAGAAAAAGCATTTCCTACAAATTTCAAACGACTGTGTTAATTTATTACCGATGTGAGGTGGGAAAATATTAGTTCTGTTTAATAAAATTAGTTCTTTTTAGATGCGAGATCGGAAAATGTTAGGTCTGTTTAATAAAATTAGTTCTTTTAGTAATTTTCAGTTGTTCTGTTTATTTAATTTTTAAAGGTTTGTTTAAGAACTTCATTTTTTTAACTCTAAACATTAATATAAAAACTATGACATTCAACATTTTAAATAAACTATTCCATCATCTCTATTTTGCCACCATGAAATTCACTTTTCAATAATTATTTGTAGCACCCTAAAATACAATATAATAAACAATGAGACCCACTTATGAATTTAGATTAATTTAATTTAATTTAAACTCAGTTTCTAATCAAAACATAAACCCACAAAGGTCAGAACTAAATTGAGAATAAGATAGAAGGTTAGGCATACATGATCTTCAAGTTTCAAAATCCTGCCGTTTTTAAACCGCCAAGCAAACGGCGCCAATTGGTGTGGACCAGAAAATAGAGACGTGGAATTTTGTAAATGTTGAAAACCCAAAAAAAAAGAAAAAAGAAAACAAGGCAAGTCAACTCACCGTCGTCTAAAATAGCCGTAATTTTTAAACTGATAAAAAACGACGACGTTTCACTGAAGACGCTGCTTGTATCTCCCACTCTGGCGTAATCTCAGACCCAAGAAACTGGAATTTGACTACGGAGTGGTTAGGAGGCAAAAGTTTCATTATTCAAATCTGAGAAATGGCAAAGTAAAATGGAAAGCTGACGTGTCTTTGACTTCACAATCTCACATCACATGGCCCCTAACTCCGTCATCTTCCTCGCCCCCGTCTTGGTGCTGCTGAACTGCCTGCCTCCTGTATTGTAAGTTTGTTGTTTTTCCATTTCTTTTTCAGTTAAAGTTCCAGCTTTTGCTCTCTCTTTCACGCATAAAATTTTTTTCTCTCTATTTCCATTCTTGACATCACCAATGAAGGTCCTTTCTCTTGTCTCTCTCAATTCATCCTTTTTCTCTTCAGAAACTCTTTTCTGAATTCATATTTTTTAACTTTTTTTTTTTTAAAAATTTTACAGGCAACTCGGGTGGGTCTCTGGTCCGTTTGGCTATATGGGCTTGTTCTTATTGCTTTCTCTTTGTACACTACTCAGATGTTACCTTCCTTCAACGACGATGAAATTCAAACATCGATCATCAATTTGGGCAATCCTAAAATTACAATTTTTTCAGCTCCTCTTCCTTTTTCTGGTTTAGCTAAGGATAGGCAGAGTCTTGCTATTCGTTCTTGGCTTGCATTATCTTCTCAAATCACTGTCGTTCTTTTCACTCAAGATTCTTCTGCTGTTTCTTTTGCCTCTGCCTTTGGTTCACGGGTTTTAGTCGATTCCAGTATCGATTTCACGTAAGCAAATTATATTTCTTGCTTCTCAAATTCAATTTATTTTTTTTATATGAATTATTTTCCAATATACTAGTTGGGTGTTTACAGGTTTGTAGGTACCCCTTTCTTTCATTCAATGATTGAAAGATCACGGGAATTTGAAACGGACGTATCTGTTTTTGTCAACACAGAGACCGTTCTTTTTCCTGATTTCATTTCCACCTTAAATCATGTTTATAAACTTGACCAAGATTGGCTTCTTGTGGCTTCAACGCGGAATGTTTCTCACTTCCCTTTTCAATTGGATAATTTTGGGAGACATTGGCTAAGAGAGGATGGTAAATGGATTAGACCTCAGGAGGTATGGAGGAATCTATTATTTGAAACTGTCTCCTTGTTTCATAGAAATGGATTTTAAGTGTAGAATACATCGTAAATGATATAATTGGGATGAGTTATGTTAAATTCCTTAAAACTAAGATTTATGGTATTGAAATGAACATTTCCTTTCATACGAAATATAATAAAGCCCGGAAATTCAAATGAAGTTCACAAAATTCATTTCTCCCGAACAAAGACTGCAAGTTGATTGACTATTTCTGGACAACGACATTAACACCATTTCTTAACTCTATCAGTTGCAGGAGATGCTGCTTGGTCAGAATTGGAAGTGGAGTCATTCTGATGATAAAATAATTATGGCATGGAACAGCAAAAGTGTACCTTTACATAATGGAGTGCTACCACCTTTCTTGTATGGAAAAGGGGTTCATAATCACTGGGTCTTTAATGAGGCTGCATTATCTGAATTCCGGTTTGTATTTGATGCAAGTTGGACTGTGTCAAGTTTCTATCTGAATGATCATGGATCTCAGTCTAATAAGTCAGTGAAGGACTATGGTTTTTCTCATATTTTAAACAGAAGCTGGGAAAATGTTGGGAATTCTCATCTTGGTGCAGCCTATGGGTCATTATATTTCCATGAAATTAATTATTCTAGCTTATTAAAACTTGTGAAATGTGATGGGCAATATCTTTTTGTTGACATAACTGAAGATGTTGCCTATCCATTTATGGACCAGGGACTGAGGAATAGAAGGGTTTTGCATTCCAGACCAAAGAAGATAAATATTGCTTGTGCTCACAATATTAAATCACAAGAAAGAATGGTAGATTGCTCTTTGAGAGATCAGTTGAACTATTTGGCACCATTAGAATTTCCATTTTCCTTGGAGTCACTTCTTTCAGCAACTGCAGATAATAATAAAACAATTGTGCTTGCTGTTGCTGGGTATAGTTACAAGGACATGCTAATGAGTTGGGTGTGCAGACTGCGCCACCTCCACGTCACAAACTTCTTGATTTGTGCGCTTGACCATGAAACCTATCAGTTCTCTGTCTTACAGGTATTTTTGGATTATTGTTGTCCGTTTCTTTTCCAGTTTCATTTTTTATCTTAGTTGCAAATAAGTTCTCGGTTACCATTTAGATGGACAATAACTACATGCATATATGTTTATTTCAGATACATTTAGGTTTTCATAATTGGTAACCAACTTTATATTAGAGTACTTCCAAAAAATTGAAACTGCAAGCAATTCTATTGGAGTTTTTTTCATAGGCGAGAACTTGACCTTATAGGATGATCATTATACTATGTATCTCATGCATGGCCTTTTGTTTGGACTGTCTTTTGTTTAAAACTAGACTAGAAACATTTGTATGATCAGTAGCAGTAAATACATTTGGCCCCTTGACTTTTTGCAGATTGTGCTGAAAATATATCTTGGTTTTGGTTTCGTGACTTCTTTGTTTACAGTTGGCTGTTGCTTTATGTCTCAACTGAATATTTCTGTTTTCTGCTAGGGCCTACCTGTTTTCCATGATCCATCAGCTCCAAGTAACATTAGCTTTGATGATTGCCATTTTGGAACCAAATGCTTTCAGAGGGTGACCAAAGTGAAATCTAGAATGGTTCTGCAGATATTGAAGCTAGGATACAATGTACTTCTGAGTGATGTGGATGTGTATTGGTTTGCAAATCCATTGCCAATGCTTTATTCTTTTGGTCCAGCAGTTCTCGTGGCACAGTCTGATGAATACAATAAAACAGGTGTTAATCTAAGCATGAATTGTCTAATAACTATCTTTATTACAGTAGCTTAGAATGTGAACTGCATCTGCATTCATGGATCAGAAGGAAAAAAAACAGTATATTAAATGAGTCGAATGTCTTGTTAAAAAGTTTGGTGCAACTTGTTCATGATTTCTTCCCCATAATCCTTTTTTGTGAGGGATAAAAGAAAGGCTATGCTGCCACACCTCTTGATTCCTCTATCAATGTGATTAGTTATCACTAATATTATATTTTCATTCTGGTTTTGTCTCTGCAGGACCTGTGAACTTGCCTAGGCGCTTGAACTCTGGCTTTTACTTTGCCCATTCTGATGGTTCGACAATTGCTGCTATGGAGAAGGTGGTAAAGCACGCAGCAACTTCAGGCCTGTCTGAGCAGCCAAGTTTCTATGACACATTATGTGGGGAAGGTGGATCCAATCGCATTGGAGATGATAGATGCTTGGAACCTGAAACAAATCTGACAGTTCATTTCTTGAATAGAAACCTCTTTCCTAATGGTGCATACTTAGACCTGTGGCAGAAGAAAAATGTGAGAAAAGCCTGTAAAAAGAAGGGCTGTCTAATTCTTCATAACAATTGGATTAGTGGAAGGATGAAGAAGCTGGAGCGCCAGATTTTGTCAGGTTTATGGGAGTATGACAATAGCAAAAGGATGTGCTGCAGGGGTTGCTCAGTTCTACATTGACCTGGTTAGTGTTCAATTGACATTTTCTTGTATTCTGTCTACAGTTAACTTTGATTTGTGATGAGAATTGAGAAGATAAGAACCAATTCCCTTCATCTAAGTTCGAGCAAGGTCTTAAATTGTGGACATGGTCATAGTGTAGATGCATCAGTATCTCATGGCCGTAATGGCCATGATCAGTGCTATGTGAAATTATGGTATCGGCTGTGTCAATATGATTCACCATTGCTGTTTGTTACTGTGCCTTGAATTTTGAAGCCACCCTCAAGCCCATGATTTCCGCCAACACTTAGCCAATGAATCAGATTGATTCATTGGTTACACATGTGCTTGCCATACAAAGTTGAAATCTTCACTTCGAAGAATAGCAAGTCAGTGTTACTTTTGCAAGATGAGGAAGCTTACCATCCTTCATTGTAAAGAAATTGAAGTTGGCCAAAACTGACTTTGGCACTGTATAAAATGTGGATGTAGCTCTTTGAGAGAAAATTTTGTTAGATTCATTTTCTTCTCTTAGTTTAAGTACGGTAATTTTATTCCAATATTTAGGTATTGCCATTACAATTCTAAGAGAGAAAATATTGTGAGCAAGCCTCCACTTATTTTGTAATTCTTCAGTTTATTTTGTAATTTGCCCGTGGATGTAGGCATAAGCCGAACCACGTAAATTTTCTGTCTTTTATTTTATCTGCTATATTTTATTTAACCCATATAAATATCGGTTCTGTTCTAATGCTCTTCTGTCTGTTCAGTTGGTACGTTATATAATTGCCAACTTGAAACCTTAGCTTAAATGCCCTAATTAATCCTCAGTTTCATCTCAGTGTCCGTTTATGGGAATATAACGGTATCGAAGCATATACTGCCATGGTAGTACCATTGGCAAATTGACTTGAAATTTTTAAACCTGTCAAGTGTTCTGTTTGATATTTTCTTATTGGCACTTGGTAGCTTTGATTTTCCCGTGAATGAGATGGATAAAAGAATGTATTCCCTTCTTCTAGGTAATGTGTCCTAAACCTTGGTTTTTTTATCTTGGCCTTTGTGAAATAAAAAGAGTGCCGGCTCTGCAGAACAAATGTGTACCCACATTGCCAAGAGATAATGATATTCAAATACCTCTAGGAGGTGAAAGAAAAAACAAGAAAAGAAACTTCTCCCCTATTTGCTGTGGCTGTTCTGGTGCACTGTGATGAACACCTGAATCTGACGGCTTTTGATTGCTAGCTATGCTCAAGGCCTGTAGAGGGTGTATAGGCAATAATCAAGGCTCTCCCAAAGAATCCAGAGAGAAAAGAGAATTGGGCAGAGCTTCTTCATCATTGGACTTGCAGCTGCAATCAAAGGGCATCTTTGTCCGGATAGTTCATGCTGGTGGGAGGGAGGAGTTGTATCAATATGCAGTTCCTGCGTCTCACTTGATGGAAAAATATCCGGGAATGTGCGTTGCGCGGCCTGAAGTTTTCAGAGATGCTCAACAGTCCTTGTTATGGCCAGATGAGAATTTGTTGCCTGGAAATAAATATCTCATAATTCCATTTTCTACTGCTCGGAAATTGAGAAGAACACAAATGAAGAAGGCAAAATTCACAGGAAATGCTGAAGGTAAAGATGAGATGTCAGATGTAAATATCACTTGGGATGCCAGTAGAGATATTACAGATGAATCTATTTCTTCTGCAAAAGAATTTTACACCACTAAAGGTAGATCGCCAAGAGACGCCAAACGTCCTGTGAGGAGGATTATTAGTTCAAGGAGGCCTTTTGTGCCCCCTTTACCAAGGGCAAAAATTATTCTCAGACCCGGATGGGAACCGAGCCTGACCTCCGTACAAGAAGTCTCACCATGACTATTAATCTACCTGATGACTTGCAGTACTGTGAATTCTGGTTTGTGGCCCTTCCCAGAAGTGTTTTCTTTCTTGTTCTTTGTTCTGAGCAGTTCCCAAACAGAAATAGAAAATTCACTGTTGTTTGGTTTCAAAAGAAAAGGGACACCACCGCAATAAATTGAATACCCTTTTGGTCATTGTGAAATCTGCTTGAATTATTTTAATTTGCAACTCTTTCATAATCTTTTCTTTATATTGAATCTTGAATGTTTCTTTCTATATATTATTGTGAGTGAATTTTGAATTCTGCCAGTTAATAGAACCCACTTGCCCAAGACACTGCAGTTTTCTTGGTCACAGCTATGCACAAGTTCTCATGTCACAAAAAGTACGATTGAGAAGCAAAAATGGACTTCCAAACGCATAAACTAACAAAAAATTTAGTTTTCATGTTCTTAGTTCCATATATATGGTGAATTCCACTCACAGAAAATCATCTTAGCATACAAAAAATGCAATCATTCACCAACTCTTTCGATAAAAAAGATGAGTGATTTTGATTTAATCACACACATCCATCAACTGTTCATTTAAATCATGGTAAATGTACAGTCACAATATGGAAGGCAAAAGCTTGGTCAGAATCCATGTATAGAGAACTGCAAATGTAGCACCAGCTGGAATTGTCACGACCCAAGAAGCCACAATCTCTCTCACAGTTTCTGCTCTAACACTGTTTAGTCCCCTTGCAAACCCTACCCCCATGACTGCGCCCACCAATGTATGCGTTGCTGAAATAGGCAATCCTAGCTTTGAAGCAACTAGAACCACGGAAGCTGCAGCGAACTCGGCTGCAAATCCTCTAGTTGGTGTAAGTTCTGTTATCTTTTTTCCAATTGTTGCTATCACTCTATATCCCCACATGGTCAGCCCCGCAACTATACCAAATCCTCCCCATGCGAGAACATCAGTTGGAATAATAATCTCTGTTCCGCTGGCACCGCCGTGAATAATAGACAGTGCAGCAGCCAAAGGACCTATTGCATTGGAGACATCATTTCCACCATGGGCAAATGACATGAAGCAGGCTGAGAGTACCTGCATGTATCCGAAAACCCCATAAACTATCTCCAACTGAGTACCCTTTGGTCCTGCAAAATCAGAGAGAAATCCAATATTTTTTCCTTGGACGTTACTCTCTTTTGGTTCAGGCTGGATTGAAGGAGCTTTCACAAGGAGATGACCAAGCTGTTTGTTGATGATTCTGTAGAATAAGAATGCACCAGCAGCACCACAGGCTAAAGCTTGTGCTAGAGCCACGGGAAAGGTCTTGCTTAGAGGAAAGGCTGTAAATGAGATGCCTGTTACGCCGGCAAAGACTGCAATTGGTGCTGCTGCAGCTGCAGCTTGTCCTGGATTTGGTGCACTGTACACAAACTGAAAAATTAAGGATTGTGAGAACTAGTAAATGCTAATTGCTAACAACTCAAAACATGGAGGTTTCTAAGAGCAATTACGGTTTGGTAGATGATAATGAGGATCAAGCATCAGATCCCTAACGCATTTCTTCTGGAAGCTAAAGATGTTTGAGCACCTTATTAGAAGTTTAAAGAATACAGGTTCAAGCTTCATTTAAAGATGGTTGAGCACTTTCTTAGAAGTTAAAAGAATACAGGATCAAGCTTCATTTTACTCCCATGAACTCAATTTTATGGAATTCAACATTATTAAATCAAACTCTACCATTTTTTATAAATGACTTCTATACTTTAAATCCAAAGGAAGGTTAATGTTTCGACAACAAATAGTAAGAACATACCCTACGGATGCATTTATAGACAAGGAAAGACACCACTGCTCCCATGATCGGTGAGATCACCCATGATGAAGTGACCCTTGCCAGAGAACTCCAGAAGACGGCACCAGGTCCTCCGTAGACAAGACCAAATCCGACCATTGATCCTACTATACAGTGTGTGGTGGAGACAGGCAAACCATAATATGATGCAACCTGGATAACATATTATGAAAATGAAGAATCAATTAAAAAGATAACTAAACATTGTACCACGTAAATTATAAATACTAAAGGAAACAACCTTATTCATTTTAGGACATGAAGACTAGCATAAAACACATTTAGTATTTTTACTTCCCGTCGAGAAAATGCACATGGAAAAAATAAACAGCATAACTGAAAATTCCTATGCCGTTTACTTTTTGATTGCAGTTTTGTTATTCTATTTATCATGTATCGAAATAGTCTCATTTTGGCATTTTGACGATACTTTTCAGCTTCCAGTCATTAGCTTCCCTTGTTTCTCAGATTGGCATTCCATAAGTTAATCAATCAAATACATTTATGTACAAAACAGCAAATTATTCAACTCGAAGAGATAAATTTTGGATCCAATAATTTTTGCGTAACTTTCTCGTATCAACCAACCCCAGCTCCCGCTTCCCTTCTTTCCTTTTCTGTCTGATTGATTGTTATTTAATAAGTTCACAGAAAATGACAATCAAAATTAATATTCTACCGAGAAAAGTAAATAATAAACATCTACTTACAACTATATATCACGAAACTGAGCAATTGAAGTGACCAAGAAAATGAAAAGATAGAACTACATAAAAATTAGCAATTCAAGAGTCATAAAAACAAAAATATGGAAAGGAAAAATATAAATAACTAAATAAGATGTAATAGAATCAGGATATTAAAGAACAAAAAAGTACCTGCAACCAAGTACCAGCAGCTGCCAAACTGGAAAGCAATCCAGCAAAAAGCAAAGTATCCTTCCCCTGAAACACATTAGCCATAAGAATTCCCTTCTGCATTGTATTGGTCACGTGGGTACCCATCAAAAGTGCTCCTGAAAACTCCAAGACAGCTGCGGTAAGCACTGCCTGCCTGAGAGTTAAAGCCCCAGAACCCACAGAAGTCCCCATTGCATTAGCCACATCGTTAGCCCCAATATTCCAAGCCATATAAAACCCAGAGAGCAGTGTTACATATGACAATAACTTAGTCTTAAAACTTAAACCTTGTCCAAGAGATTTCATAAAAAAAGGAAGACTAAGAGCAGCAAATGCAATAAATATAGAAATAGCTGCAGCTGTACTTGCAGAAATATTAAAAGCCTGAGCCATTCCAGGTAAATTATCTTCTTCATTTTTCACTGTTTTTTGATGGTTCTCAATCTTGGTTTCTTCTTTTCGCTCTTCTCCACCTCCAGCTTCAGCAAACGAGGATATACTAGCAAAAGGGTGGACGAGTTTAGAATTCTTGAGTTTAAAAATGAGAAAAAAATGCTTTTGAGGTAATTGTTGAGGCTTAAAGAGATGAATAGTCTCTTTAGGCCAACAATTTCTTGAAATATAGAAATGGGAATTTCGTGGAACAGTTTGTGGGCAAATAGTGCTTCTTGACGAAGAAAGACAGTAAGAGGAAGTCATGGTCTAGAAGAGAAAGTTAATGGAGTGAAGAGAAAGAAAAATATGGATAAGGGATTATTCAGGTAGATTCTTAGCCATGGAAGACAGTGGAAAAAAGAGAAGAAGAAGAAGAAGCGTGGAGAAGTGTGCATATCAGAATCTTTGGGGTGGGAAAGGAATGGGAGGGCGAGAGTGGATTTGGCTGCTTGCTTTGGTTGATTCAAATGAGTGGTGGTTGTGCTTCTTCAAAGTCTTTTCACTTTCTACCCACAACCACAAGTTTCCAAGTCAAAAATATTTTCAGAAAATAAATTCAAAATTATCCAACGTACAACAGATCATTACCAGTAGCAGTGACTACCAAACACGCTTTCCTTGTCATTCCTTAAGGCCAACATTAGATTTTGATGGGCATGGAATGTTAAGAGAATTTAGGCCCGTAATTTTCTTTTAGTCTCAATATAATTCAAAAAATTTTGGCACTTTTTTTTTATTAATTAGACTTTGTCTCCCTCATATTTATGTTGAACTTTTCAATTTTACAAATCCATTCATCTTATGAGGCTTGTATTTTTATGAAGCTTATTGAAACTAACATTCAATTTGCCAACCATTCAATCATACTGACATAATGTCAGGTGAAAATTACTAAAAATGAAGTCAAATAAACTCCAAATTCATCTATAATCTTTATAGGGTTCTTGCCCATTATTCCCTGTACATTTAAATCAAACAATACATGGATTCTGTTAATATGGATTTAGCTATGAACAGAGCAAAACGGAGATAAAGGACTCAAATGCCGACTTCAACTAGTTTGAGATTATGTACCAAAAACAACTACTTATGCTGCTTTTGAATTCATAAACCGTTAAAAACTGATACCTGATGTTTTTGCTACTTTGAGTTGGGCGTGTGGTAGCTTGGTTGTTGGCATTTGTATCAAACAACTGTGATTCTCCACGACAAAAAATAGTCGAGTGAAAGGAAAAGATTCCGTCCGGTCAAAACTCAAAACGTGAACCAGAAAGAAAACTACAAGAGTCAGACATTAGATACCCAATCAGTCAATCTGTCAATCCCATTGCTCCATGAAAGAGCAACTCATTTGCGGTTGTGTGAATGTCCAAAGCGCTGTCGTTCGGACGTTTCAGCAAAAAGGTAACTATAACTGGGAGTCTGGGATGAAAACAGGGCGGTAGAAGGTGGAGTAATGTTGATCCAGCAAGGTGAAAGAGCTTAGGACAAGAATCAAGAATGAAGGATGTTCGTGGAATTTTGAGATAATTTGAGTTCTACAGATTATGTAATTAATGAAACTGAACCGGGTTTTATTTTTCTTATTTCATTACAGGGTGAAAGAGTTGGGCCTAAGACAGTCTTGGGTTAGAGCCCATTTTGAACATAAATTCAAAAATTCAATATCTAGCCTTTGTGTCTTGACCCTTGAGGTGTAAGTATTTCCAATCTCGTACTCGCAAGGCTTTTTTTGTGGTTGCAAATAAGGTACATATGGACTTCCTATTTAAAAAAAAAAATGACTTGGATTTTTCAAAAGACAAAAACATTAATTAATAAATATATTAGAATATTATTAATTAATGTTTAACATTAATTGGATTTTTCACTCCAATTTAACTTTTATATTAATTTTATTCTAAAATTTAATCTTTTGTTGCAATTTCACTCAAATTTGACCATTTTATCAATGTCATCTTGAATTTTGACATTTGTTGTAATAATACCCTAAATTATAATTAGAATTTAAATTGTAAATAAAAAAACTTTTGACATGTAGGAAAAAAAGGCTTATGTAGGAAAAAAACATGTTTAAATTGAAAATTAAGTTGAATTTAAATTTTCTTTCTAAATATCAAATTCATTATTAAGTAATAATTAACGAAATGTATTTCAATCTATTACACTTTAGAGTCTCACATTATCTTAATATTTATTAATAAATGTAATATGATTTTCAATTTAAATAATAAATAAATAATTTTCTAAAGTTAAAAGTTTTATATTAAATAATATATTCAAAAATAAAAAATTATATATTCATCAATAGGTTCTTTCATTCGGTTCTAGTTAGGTTTGGATCCGTTGAAATTCTAATTTGGGTCCAGTTAGATTCTTAGTAAGAATTAGAACTAGAACCGAGACATAAATTTTTTTTGCAGCTCTGGTTTTGGTTGTAGTTCGTAAAAAATAATTTTTTTTTTAATTTGGATCGGATCGGTTCTGTAGTTCAGTTCAGATCTCCCAAAAATCATGCACAACCCTAATAATAAATAATATTTAAAAATTAATTTTTTGATACATGAATGATTTTTAAAAAAAAAAAAGTAGAATATAATTATATCTTTATTCTATTTTGATTAAAAAAATGTTACAATTTATAATAGCTTACAAGTAAAATAAATTGATAGTTGCTTTTTTTCAGATTTTATAATTAATTTAAAATTTATATTAAAATCGAACCATAACAATAATTGTATTCTAATTTTTCTAAAAATAGAGTTCATATGTCAAATAATTTGATTTTTTAAATATTACTTATTATCAATAAAAAGAAAGAATTTAAAAATATTAAATATAATAATTAAAATTGTCCTTACTATTAATCTAAACATTCATTCACGCAAATGTATTAAGTTAATTTAAGCGCAAGATCAAGAGTGAACCTATTTTTTATTTACAATTTGAGTCATAATTATAATTTAGGGTATTATTGCAATAAAATATCAAAGTTCTAGGTGAAATTAGAATAATTGTCCAATATGAGTGAAATTATAATAAAATGTTAAAATTTAGGGTGAATTTGACATAAAGGTTGATAGTTAAATTATATGGTTTTGACAAATAAAGTAAATAATACCAAAACAAGCATAAGGTGACAAAATTTAAATTTTAGGGTGAAATAATATATTAAACTCATTTCAATAAACATGCATTTGTTTTTATTTTATGTTTTTCCATCCAATAAAAAAAACATAGTCCAAACTTGGGGTTTTCGAATTCCACAGAACAATTAAATCAAACAATACTTTAAAAGGAAAAAAACTCCTATGCAAATGACTGGAAGCAATTTTTTTTTTTTTTTTTAAACTCAAGTACGAATTATATGAACCAACAAATGATTGAATTAATAGAAATAAATTATATTTCGAGATGAACTTTACTTTATAAATCCAGGATTTTAAAATTTTAAAAATAAAAATTAGAAAAAAGGTATGAATCAAATAACACAGAGAACAAGTCATGTGAAGAAAATAAAAAAAAAAAATTAGGAATTAAAACATTTTATTTTCTCCATAATATTTTTCAAGTTCAAAACTTTCAACATCAGTAAGTTATTCAACTGCAATTCGACCATTTCAAAGCGCCAAGCAATTTGGCAACTCCCATGCTCGTGTCATGTTCTGGCTGTGGACCATTGCCATTTTACCAACCTTCAACCAAGTATACATGAAACCTCCCTAGGTGTGACTTTGTCTTTGGTCCCTCATTTTAGCAATAGCAAGCAGAGACTCCCAAGGGTTGAAGTCCATTCTTCTTGCCTTCATTTCCACATCAATAGGAGAATATGACTGCGTGAAGCCCATTGTTGTCCCATACCTTGGAGCCAATCAAATTTTGTCACGTCAATGAAAATTTTCAATTTTTCAAATACCAATCTGGATTTTTTTATTTCCATTGGACTCCTGTATTAATCAGCTAAGCAACAATCTTTTTCTTGGCATTGAAATATCAGTTCTTTCTTGTTTGTCATTTTCTATTAGTTGGTATTTCCTATTTTATTTTTTATTTGACAGATTCTGTACTTGATATTTAGGTTATGGTAGCCAGCAACTAAATATCTCCATCGTAATCACATCATTTTGCTATTTTTCATACATCCAATAATCAAACCATTTAATGGTAGGTTATGAACCTCATTAATAACAGTTTCCTCATTTCATTCGCAAAACATCAAATGGCATGGCATGGCATCATTTGCCGGTAAGAAATCTTAATCGGACGTGATGGGGCCTCCAGGCCGAGAGATATGTGAAATGAACCTGGCAATATCGAATATATATATATATTCAGAAAAGGCTTATCTAAATCTGATGTGTACTCCTTATTCATACACACAATCAAATAAAAACTTGATATTCGCATGATATTGGATTTTATTTTCAAAACGCATGATTTTAAAACTTGTTCCGTTTAGTTCGAATTCGGCCATGTAAAATCAACATCCTTAAAGGAGCACTTCAACAAAGTATGACCATTGGATCCAAACACACCAACGGTTTTAACGCCAAATACATGATTTAACCCCTAAATATTAGAATTTTAAAATCGATTTGTAACACTTGTATTTTATTTTATTTAATAATTTCATACATCCTCGCACAAAACAATAATTATTTTTATATCCAAAATATAATCGAGAATAATATATTTTTTATTTTTTATTTTTCCAGTTCCCGAGTTCCCAAAATAAATAGGCAAAGGAAAACATATATAATAGTACTAGGAAGTATGAAGATAACTTGGCCTTCGTGTTGACACGTGTGGCTTCGCACGCTTTTGAAAATCCTATAAAACGACAGTCGACCCTCTGCCGCTTTAGCTTGCTAGATTGGTTAGTCGCACAGTGAGGGTTCCTAATCCTTATTGACAAGTGGGGATGGTTGGCTCCATGCACTTGGGAAAAGGATTCTATGGCCACGGTTTTAAACCGGCCATTTATAAGCTCCCCATTATAAGATTATGAATTATTAAATTTTAAAATTAAAATAAATTAATAAGAATTATGGTGTCTTAATTAATATTTCTACCCTTTATTTTTTAAGAAATTATTATGATATCTTCAATATTTACTTAAATTTATTATCGGATCATTCTGTAAAAAAAAAAAATCAAAATTATTCGTCTAAAAAATAATATATTTCATCTAAAAAGTATGTTGACTCAAGAGTAAAGTATTAACTTTTTTATGAAAGAACAAGACAATGAGTTTAAGAAAAAAAAAAATTAGATATGTCATAGTAACTTATCAAAAGGAGAGGGACAAAAGTATTAATATGATACAATTTGGCTCAATACATAAATTTAAGAGATTTCTGATACTTTTCAACGAGGGGGAATCATGCAAAGCATGTCATAAAATATATTCTATTTATACTTTTCAATGGATTCCATTATTTTTTACGGTGCCAATATAACATTTTGGGATTTTGGACCTACAAAATAAATACTATAATTTGCAAAATTATATAAAAATTTCCATAAATGTACATATTGTGATAGAACCAAGCAAAGTGCATGATTATCTCATCAAAAGGATAAGGAGATAAAGCTTTTGGATATGCTCAGCTCCTTTTGAAATATTATGCAAAAATACAGAGAATTTTAGGACATGCTATGAACAAAAATTAGTAGGTCCCTTTCTGCCATGTTCTAAAGCTTCGTTCCTCCCTCTCTTGGATTATTATTGCATGACATAATCACATAAAACGACAAAGTTGTAGTGGAAGCTTAGCTTAGAATTGGTTTGCCTAAATCTCGAGAAGTTATCCTTAAAAGGCACCCAAACCTTGAAGATAATTTTATTTTATGTCCGAAACCATATAATCACACGTTTTCTATTTTGTCTAATTGCAGTTTAACACTTGTCATTAGTGATAACCATCTAATTAAATTTTTTTAAGATGACTCATACTGCTTTCTTCTAGGCCAGGAATAGAATCGTCAAATTGACCAAATCCAACTGTACAGATAGTTTTCTATGGATATTTTTATTTTAATTATTATATATAATAGCATAATATTAAATTCATTTAAAATAGTCAATAGATAAGGCTGTTAAAAAATAATAACAAATTCTTTTTATAAAAACTTAAAAAAATGGCTTATTACTTTAATAGAACTTTGGTCGTGATGTGGTAAACAATAGTCTACTACTCTGTTGTCATTATCTTTAATTACACGTAAAATAATTTTATAATTTTTCTTAAATTACCGATTTTAGACCATATTATCTAATTCGGCTCAGAATTTAGTAACAATTCAGACAAACCAATTTTAAAAATTCTATTTATATGTCCAGTCTGCATTGTTACTTGAACCACAATCTGTAAATATCTTATTTTCTGTTCGTGTAATCTCTAGCTAATTAGAAATCGAAAATTGGGTTATGCACATTTTTCTTACTTAATTGTTAAAACTTGCTACTTAAAAAAGCATGCAATAAATGTGTAATTAAAGACATTTCAAAATTAGAAATCAAAGAGAGTTTATAGAAAAATAAAAAGAGCAATTTAAAAATATTACATAAATTATTAGTTTTTTTTTAAAGAATTTTCTACGAAATATTATATTCGGTAAATGATTTTAAAAAATGTTTTATTATTGAAATTTAAGAAAATTAATGAATATGAATATACTTCATCATCAAAATGTGGATATAAATTGGAACAAATTTGGACCACAATTCAAAATAGATTTGACAAAATAAATTCTCAAATTGGGATATTCTTCTCTTCTCTTTCCCTTCCCTTCAAGTTATTGGTAATTTCAATTCTCAAAGGCATGCCCCATGCAATACATATGATCCAATACACATTGTGGAAATTGAAAGAGATTAATTTATATAATAAAATAATTTTTCAATTTGCACACATGTTTCTGTGTTATAAATTTTCGCATTAAATTTAAATTTAAATTTTTTTAATAAAAATTTCAAAATTTAATGACTAGCTGTCTTTTTGAAGAGTAAGGAGAAGATATTACCGGTATGATATATTAGGACTATCACCATAAAATAAAAAATTTTAAATTTCCTAAAAATAAGAATTTTTATCCAATCATATTCTGAAACAACGGTATAATTCCCTTTCCTTGCGAAGAAAACTACTGTTGGGTTGTGCACCCATGACTTGATCATGACTCGAAAGGTAGGGGCTATGGGCTCGACCATACAAACCCTTGATTTTAATCTAATTTAAGAAAATTAATTATAATCGTACCTATTTAGTTAAAATCAAAATGAAAAATAACTTATTAATTTTAATAAGTAGAACTAATTTTTTAAAATTAAATCCATATAATTTTTTTAGAAGTATTGGGTATAATTACAACTTTTGCAGGTATTTGGATTTTTCTTATGACTAAGTCTTTACATTTTGTTTGTGCATGCAAGTTTCCTAGGTTCATTGAAAAGAAATTTGGATTAGACTTGTTGTATTTTCATTTTTCAGCAGTCAATTTCTTTTTTTTTTTTTTCAGAAAAAAAAGTTTATTTTCATATGTTATGGCTATGAATTTTTGAGATGCATGCATTTTAAGGGAAATGGGAAAATAAAATTCCAATTTTGCAGAATATTTATCATATTCTCATGGTTTCCTTATTAAATATTTATCATATTCATTTTTGAGATGCATGTTTTATCCGTTACGTTTCTGATTTTAAGAAGTAATATATTCGTTTTTCATATTTACCCTTTATACATATTCATAATTATTATTATTTCAATTTAATACTATCTCTATTTCATATTACTTATCACGTTTGAAATATCATACTTCTTAAAAAAATTATTAAATTTATTTAAATTACAATAAAATATTAAATAAATTTATTATATTACCCTTCATATTTAATACTAATTCTATAAAAAACCTTTTAAATTAAAGTAGTAATTACTGGTCATATACAAAAGATAAGCATGAAAAAAATATTTATTACTCACTGAAACCACAAATATGATAATTATTTTAGAACAATCTATTTTTTCAAATATAAAAAGTATTATGGAACAGAGGTAGCAATTTCTTAAAGAATTAAAATTAAATTAAAGGTAATATAATCAATTTACGCAATAACTTATTATAATTTAGACAAAATTTAATGATTTTTCTAAGCAACGTAAAATTGTTATCCAACAGAAATAGTAAAATTTAATTTTACATCACTCAATTAATTAAAAGTTAAAACTTAACATTAACCAGACATTCAAATTTGTTCTCATAATGATTCCTTTTTTCTAGTGAATGATGGGCATTTTTGACCATGTCTTTGGATTCATATGCTTTGTGAGTTGGAAAGTAATAAAGGGGGGACAGAAAAGGAAAAAAAAAAATTGAAGAAATTGCAAAAAGAAATAAAATTTGGGGGGAAGAAAGGAAAAGGATATAACAGAATTATTTGTTGGATTTATTTCCCTTTGAGGGAATGGAAGAAGGAGCTTAGAGTGCCAACGAGATGTATTTGAAGACACGTTAGGTACACGAATCTTCCATAAATGAATAACCCTAACCATTTAAAACAATATTTGGTTGTGTACAGACTTGGCAATCTTTTTTCTCCCATGTTTGGTTAGTCACCGCTGAATTTAAATATAATATTTTTAATTTTATTAATTACAAAAATTAAAAATAATTTAATTTTTATGGATTATATTAATTTCCTATTGAAATTTAATTTCTATTATATAAGATAAGATTGTATTACATGCTAAATAATGTATATATCAAATATGCTAAGAATATAAAAATTAAATTCTAATAAAAAAAAGTGAGATTTGACATTTTATATCAATTTAGTCACTCAATTTATTTAAAATTATTAAAATTTAAAATTTAACATCTTAGTCTAATTTAACCGTTGAATTTATTTTGACTTTTATAAATTAATGAATTGATTTAATTTAAAATGAGTACCCATATCAATTTTTTTTTTTCAACTCTTCTTAATAAAAGTCTAAAATATATATAGTATCATTTTTTTCTAACATATTAAATTTAAACACATGCATTATAATTTTAATTTTTTAAACATGAAAAATATATGGATTTCATATGCAATAATGCAATAATAAAGGTCAATTTAAAATATTTAAATTAATACATAGAACTCTAAATCACCGGTTAAGATAAAAATGAATATAACATATGTCACATATCATTTTTCTTGGTTCGATAGAAATATTTTATTTTTTATTTTTTGAAGTGTTAAAAAAAAGATAGTCTCGATATGTAATAAATATTTTATTTTAATTTATTATGAAAATATTAGAAATTATTTGAATTTTTAATAGATTAGCTATAGAATAAAGACTAGTCGGGTACTAATTCAAAATCCTTGGCTATTAAAATCTTCCACAGCTCTTTATATCACAAGTGAAAATTTTGAAGATAAATAACGTCAAGGATCTTAATGGAAACGAAATATTAATCTGGCCATATTTTTACCAGACCAATTGCCAGTAGCTATTGGTTTCGGTTTTTACTCGTTAGCTTGTTAGGCCATCGATTCCCTATCCAGTCACCATTTTTTATCCTTTACCTCCAGGACATGGGGTTTTCAAGGAATCTAACCTAACTGACCCCGCTCGACCCCGCTCCCATTTTTACCCTCCTTGTATCTGTAAACCTGTGACTCTATAAATAACGGATGAAGCGTCTCATGCTTACGCTTGAAGAGGCAACGCCAATTCAAATCAACTGCCTCTTCTCTTCTAAAATCTTCTATTCTTTTCAATCTCAACTGGACCCCATTCCTCTTTTACCCAAACCTCAAAACAGCATGGTCGGAACTTCGCTCGACACCACCGGTCGCCACCTCGTCGCCGCCGTTACCACCACCACGACCACCACCATCAAGTTCCTCTGCAGTTACGGTGGCAAGATTATTCCCCGTTATCCTGACGGCAAACTCCGTTACCACGGTGGCGAAACCCGTGTTCTCGCCGTTGACCGCTCCATTTCCTTTTCAGGTCAGTTTTTTTTTTTTTTTACTTTAATTACTCGTTTTGTTCTCCTCCTTTTTCATTTGTGTTTAAGTATGTTTTGTTTATCGAGTAAGATTGAATGCGATATGTACTCTGCGTGTCGTAATTTGATTATGGAGTGGAAATATTGGCTGTATGTGGTTTATACAGAGCTATTGTTGAAGCTCGGAGAGTTGTCTGGAACAAGAGTGAGTCTGCGATGTCAGTTGCCAAAAGAGGATCTAGATGCTCTGGTATCGATAACCTCCGATGAGGATCTAGCTAACCTCATCGAGGAATACGATCGAGCTGCAATTCCAAAGATCAGAGCCTTCCTTTCCATGCCCAAAAAAATATCTCCTCCTCCTTCCTCGCCGTCGTCGACGACGACGTCTTCTTCCTCATCATCACCTTCTAACAGCTATGCTGCTACTCTTGGTTCAACGGCATCAACTTCTAAGCCGAGATGTTATCATCAGATCTCGAAGCCGGTAGCGTATCCTGTGAAGAAGATTCTTCCTCCTGCTTATTACTATGGTTACCATGGAAACCCTAGCCATGCCTACATGGTTCACAATGGGAATCATTGGCAATAGCTGCTCTGGACTGAACTGAGACATGAGGAGAAATTAAAATATAAATAGTAAAAGAAAAGGGCAAAATATATATTATAAAAGAAGGGAATGGAGTAGCCGGAAATATATATATATATATATATATATATATATATTGATTTGTAATTTGAGGACTGTAAATCGTTAGAAGGATTTACTTTTTTCTGGTCCGTGGAAATTAATGAATTTTCAGTCCAATTTCCGAGTTTGGATTTCCTGAAAAATATCATCCAATTTTTGTGATGGTGACTTGTTTTCTTTGGAATTTCAATTCACCATTTCCAGTATTTCGCATGACCGGCCAATTTTCCGTTCTTACAACAGCAGGTATTCCATAGTTGCGTGCCACGTCTGCGTTTTCTTCGTCCTCTTCTTCGTTCTGTTCTTTTAGGATGAGCAAACATGTGCTTATCATGTGATGGCTTAACCTTGGCACATACCTTCTCTCTCGTGGATTTTTTTTGTCCGTTGTTTCTATTTCTATTGTCGCGTTGCGTATGTTAATATTTATTGTTTGATTTGTATTATTGTGTATTGCTTTGAACATCTGATAGCGGTTGAATTTTGATTTTCAGGTTAATGAAGAGACTGTGGTGGATTAAGCTTGGAAGACTATGGAAAAGCATGTGGTTAAGGACTGGCGTTTTTCCATAGTTTCGGTTTTTTATTCTGGAAAATTCATTCAGGAGGTAAATCCTACATCCTTAACAATAGTAGGCTGTTCAATTAGAAGAAAAATCCATTTGATTAGAGTTACATTACGTTTCATTATAATACTACAACCACAGCTTAGTCTTAATCTTGTAATAGTTGGGTCAGTTTTATGAATGCTTTATTTCCGTTTGCCTTAGATAATTACATTTCATATAAATAGGCTATTGTATAAATATACTATTGAATTTTTGACAAATCAATATATCCTTTCGCAATTCTGTTTTCCTCCTTATCTGCAATCTTTCCTTTACTTTCTCTCCTCCCAATCTCTCTAATCAGGTCAGTTCTTAACATGTAGTACCAAATAAATCACTTGTATTTTTCTGTATCACACAGCAAAATTTGTTTGTTTCCTATGCAGTTTCAATCCTCAAAGTAAACCCATGCGCCCTGCATATTTGTTTTCGTTTATTGGTTTGTGCAAGCAAGGTTTCTGAATCATCCCCTCACCTCACCATAATAATAATAATAATAATAATAATAATAATAATAATTCCATTATCCACCGAATATCCTGACATATGTTGGCTCTCTCTGATGTTGGCAATACACAAGTCCCACAAATGTCCTCTCCTATTTCCCCACCTTTGTTTGGAATAGAAGATAGTGTTTAGTGTTTACAAGACATATAGGAGGCCATGTGATGTTCTTCTTGTTTGTCTTTTGCTTATTATTCTACTACGCAAGGGTGACCATTGTTGAATTTTAATGCATATAATTATGCAAATGGTGTCTGCATGAAGAATAATGCATCAATTTTCGGAGTTATGCATATGAATATGCAGTGGAAGTTGGTTTTTGACGAAATAAGCAATAAAAACAAGGTAACAGTTTGCTCTTTGCATATGATGAATAGCTAAGCTGTTTTATCAAGTATGATAGTGCTCTAAAATCTATCTTTGCATCATACGAATTAGTTTCATTAAGGCAAATATTGTTCATAATGAAATTGGATGGTCATGATATATATATATATATATATATATATATATTTTAATCCCATGTTTTGTCCGCCACAGGCTAATTTGTAGCAGTTAACTGTAGGTGATTGATGATGACCAGATGCTATAATCAAAATACCAATCCCTGCAAGGACGATGGCAGATACCAAACCAAAGCTAGGGTGGTTTCTTTCGTAGTCAGTAGACGATTCGGGTCCTTCCGGAAGGGATAGCTATGGCATTGGTAACATTTGCTGGGACCATAGCACCTTAATAAAGCCACATCGTACGGGAATTTATTGAACATGGAAAAGGACGACAGGGTGGACCAAATGACAGCTTGCAGATCATCAGCACCATAATAATACTTCAAAAACAATACGTTTTAACATGAAGAACGAGGCAATTCTAATAATTGGGCTTAGTAATCGCATTCATTCCAAATTTATGATTTATTATAATTCATTTTACAGTTAAAATTTCTCTCTCTTCTTTGTCATGTCTTTCTCTTTATTGCTCCAGTCCCTAGAGTAGAAGCTCCATTGCTCTACTATTATTGCCACAGGCAGACCACCACCTGAAATTACTTATGTTAGATCTCACAATTACATATTTAATCTTGTAGGAACGTCGTCAAATCTGTCATCAATAGAACGATCCCTTTCGTTTCTTTGGAATCAAAGGTTGGGGATTGCGGACGATTGATTGTGGTTTAATGCGAGACTTTGCCATGGACTATGGGGAGGTAAAGGTTGTTGGATGGATTGCCAATGCATAGGTATGATTATGAGTTAATTGGTTGGGATTCAGTTAAGAGTCTACTTAATCAGAAAGAAAAACAAAATCTGGTAAAATGAAAATGATCGTAATTAATAAAATAAAATAAAATATTAGGAAAAGACTCGAAAGAAAGGGGCAGATTGTCATGGCTGGAGAGGAGGAGATGATATTTGGTACAAAAGAACGGTCTCCACCGACTTAGTATTCAATAAGAAGATTCTCGTTGCTGTCTCTAGTTTGGGGAGATAAGAGAATTAATTAACAAGCCAAACAAACACAGGGAGTTCATTATTGTTATCTTCCGAAAGATAACGACAAAAGTGAAAATGAGGCTAATCCTAATTCCTACTCCACCACCATGTGCCTGCCGTTCTTTTCTGTTTAAAATTAATTAAAACCTCTTCGTGATGTGAGATCCAAGTGGCAGTTTCATGGATCCCACAAATATGCGTAGCGTTTATACAAAGGTTGATGTGAGGATGGTGCCAACTGAAAATTGATGGGGCTTGGCTGAAATAACACTGTTACGAAAAGTGTCTGATTTCAAAGTGGGCACAACAAATATTCCCACTCTTTGCTTTTGAAATTTGTTCATTAGATGGTCTCGTACAAAATGCTCGACTCCGCATTGATTATTATGTGACTAATGGTATTAACTCAATTAATAATTTGTCTGTTCAGTATTTATTAGTAAATTTTGATCTGATAGATTTATATTGTTATGAGATTATATATATTTAATATTCAGTTAAAACATAATTAATTAATATGCTTAATTATGGGATTGTTAGATGTTCGATTCGATGAAAGATGATTTAACCAACCTTCTCCATCAAAAAGAACTCATCTGTCGCAACAATCTTAATCGCCGTATAAGTCTTACACTTAGACCAACGATAATCTCCGACCACTCTCAAACCTTCCTTTGGGCTCAGATGCTCCTCGACCACCATGGATTATGGTTGCCCTATGTTCTTAAAGATCATATTCTCTCCCACCAGAACAAGTCGATACTGAAAGATCGATTAGAACCGCAACAAAAGTAACAACGACTGTATTGAAGGAAAGAATTGAAGGATTGCTTGGGAATCGGGCCTGTTCTATTTAACAAGGAGAGAAACCGGCATATGCAGAGCGTTTATATCTGGAGAAGAAGAGGTGTGTGGATTTTTCTTTTGGGTTATATATTTTATTGGGAGGTTTTTTTGATTGGGGAGATTAGAGGGAAAAGTCTGAAGCAATTTTCGTATTTCTGATTTTGACTTTTCAGAATCAAGAATAGGTCGAAATTGAGGTATTGAAAGATATTGTTTGCATGTTTGAGGGTATGGTTTAAAATTTGATACTATGGAGATATTTGATTTTTTTTTTTTCCCCCTTAATTTGTTAGTTCGTGTTTTTGTTGTCATTTTCAGCAATATTGTTTTGGTTATCGTCTGCTAAAGTGTGCTATGTCTTTCTAAAAATGACTTATTGTGAATCGAATCGAATTAGTTTCAGCTAGATTCATGTTATGTTGTCTGCTGCTGTTAAGCTTATGAAGATTCCATATTACTTGTTTGTGAGAAATTGGTGAAAAAGAATGTCACAACAAAGCCTCAGGTTCAATTTCTGTACATTTCTTTGGGTTGATGAAATTTCAGTAGTTATAATTGGTCAAGAAGCTAAATTTATTGAGAAAAATAAATTCTATTATTAGGCTTTTAGAGAATCTTAAGGAGAATTTATTTAGAAAGGTAATTCTGTCGAGCCATTTTCTTTTTTCCTCTGTTTCATATACCAATTCAAAGTGCAGGGTGTGGATTACTCCAATAGTCTCTTCAATCTTCAAACAAAATTCTGCAAATGAGATATTAGAGAATATTACGGGAAATTAGAGTGCAGAAGCAAAGTGTAAGGTAAGTGCTTTCCAAGAGGGATATTAAAACATTTTTCTAGGATATTGATATAATTGTGAGAGGCTACTAATTTGTCTAACTGTGAACTGTCTGTCAAATATTTAGGGATCATTACATTCAATTTCATGGTTTATTGTGGAATAACCTTTCCTGTACCAATTGTTTGTGTAGTGAATGATTGTCCGTTGGCATTGATACAAGCAAAGAGGGAGATAGAGACACTGCAGAATCTTTATGGTGGTCCTAATAATGTGATGTTATCAAAGATCAGCACTCTTCGTATATGGATAGTGATTGTTTCGCAGTGGGCCTATTTGCTTGTCCAAACTAAGGCCAAAATTAAATGAAAAGCACCATACAACGGCTTATAATTATATATATTTTTTTCAAATAAATTTATAAGCGAATTGTTTTCGAAATTAATTTTATTTTCTAACTAAAATATTAGTCAAGTACTTTCAAATAAAATCTTAATAATAACGGTGATAACGTATTTTTTTTAATCACAAGCACAAAATTTATATTCAAAATCAAATTTAAAATAAGATTAATTTTAGTAAAAACCAATTTAATTTCACTACTCATACATGAATGAATCGATCAATAAATTTATATTAACATACTTTAATTTCAATTTGAACAATAGAAATATAACATGAATGGCCCATAAGATCAAATTTAACAAATATATGAATTGTTACTTTCAATTACTTTCTCTCTCGTGATTTTCTCTTTTTTTTTTTTTGGGTACATTTTCCGTGTAGCCAAATAAATATCTGCCAAGTGTTATATTCAATGTGTTATATGCTACAAATTGGATTTTTGTATGTTTTAGGGATCGAGAAAAATTGATCCAATAAATATTTAAGTTTTCGCCTAAAAAATAACTTGCTGAAAAACGATGTCGTTATTAGGATTGGGGTTTTAGGGCAAAAACCCCAAGCCAACCGCTAAACCCCATCCGGAGAGGAAGCTTTGCAATCATTCCTATGCTTCGCCATTTTTTTGCTCGAAGTTAAAACCCCCTAAACCAGAAAACCACAGAAGTTTCAATTTATTCCTATACTTGAATAAATAGTGAATATTTTAGTAATCTGAGTAAAAGATGCAGCATGATGAGGTCATATGGCAGGTTATCAGGCACAACCACTGCAGTTTCATGGCAAAGTAAGTTCGTTTTAGCTAAAGCTAGTATTTTTTTTTTATTCTCTATTCGTATATCATTTCGTTTTACATTTGATTCTTGTGTGGGTTTTTGAATTTTGATTGGGTTTTGTGGTTTTTTCAGAATCACGACTGGGAATTTCTGTAGAAACCCATACAACGCCACGGGGATTTGCAATCGCAGCTCTTGCCCTCTTGCTAATAGTCGATATGCTACAATTCGTGATCATGATGGTATTTTTCTCTTAACCTTGTATCCTCTTTTCTTGTCATTTTTTAAAATAAAAATTGATGCTGTTTTTGTGATATTTATAGATGCGTTTTCGTATACATAGTATTAGTTATATATTACATATGTTTGGCTTATTATGATTGTGGTTATGGTTTTATGCAGGGGTCTTCTATCTGTATATGAAGACTATAGAAAGGGCTCATAAGCCAAATCAATTGTGGGAAAGAGTTAAGCTTCCAAGAAATTATGAAAAAGCTCTTGAGATTATTGACAAACATCTGGTATGGAAGATTAATTGCTTGTCCTTAATTTGATAACATCCTGAACCTCTAGTGGTCGTGGTCCTGAAATGTTTTATCTTCGTTATGTCATTCCTTTTACAGATGTATTGGCCTAAGTTGCTGATACATAAAATAAAGCAACGGTTGACTAAAATGACTCAGATGCGTATTCGAATGAGGAAGCTTGCTTTGAAGACAAGGTTACCCCCATGCTGTGTTATGAATTATTTTGTCTTTGCATTTATCATTTTTTTTCTCAATTGAGAATTCTACTCTGAAATGATGAACTGTTTCATCGACTATCTTGTTTGTCCCGCAACATAGATAAGGTGATTTTTTGGGCTGTTAAGCAATATTTTAGGGCTATGCTGTGATCGATATTTTGCTTGGTATCAGTATTCAAGATGGACAAGAAAATTACGCCTTGCTTTTATTTTAAATTTAATAGTAAATGAACCTATGAAAGATTGCCCAAGAGCGACCATATTTCCTCTGCGCAAATGACAAACTCTTTCTTGCTCTTACATTTCAGCTTCTAGACATCTTCCTGGTAAAATTGCTTTTGTTGTTACAATCTGGAATATTGCCTTTGACCCTTTACCTAACCACATTCACATTTAGGTATTGGCATTTTTCACGTTTTACTACTTATAGTCTTTGATAATTGGCACTTGAACAGGTTCAAGATGAGTGCCATTCTCTTGAGTGGTTCTTTTGATAGAAGGTTTAACAGCATGAATATGTTTAAATAAAAAGAGATTGGATCTCTAAAGGTCCCTCCCTCTTCCTCCTCCCCCTTCTCCTTATTAACTTTTGTTTTATTGTTGGGTTCTATCTCCTCTGACTTCTGACTATTGATGAGAAGTAGAGAGTAGGTTATTGTAGGTTTGCTTTTGCATTCAAGTTAGCTTCTGTTCCCTCTGTTTCCTTACAACAAATGAGAAGTACCACATGGATTATCGCTGGTTTGCCTAATTTCGATTAACAATTCAATTAATTATAATTTCTGAACAGTTTATCTTAAGAGAACCTGAAATTTGAACGAAATACACCCGTATTTTCTTCTGGTTTGAAAACAACATGATCACATGAAGTGCTATTATTTAAACCCTACTAATGTCTTAGCACAGATCTGTTTTTCACTTTTCCAACGTGCTGGTTATTTGTAAATAAAATTTGAGTTTATCCTTATCTGAGGTGGGATGTTAATTTTTTCACCCTCTTGCCAATCACATACTTCATTGAGGCTCCAAATTGTACTGGGTGTTGATTTAGTTGTGACGAATCTAGGCTTGGTGGAATTCATTAGGCTGTGCCTGTGACTGTGAGCAGGTTGAATGCTCATGAGATCAATTTGTCCCCGTTTAATTAATGGGTCATGCCCAAACTTGGGCAAGGCTGAATTAGCAAAAGAAGCACAAGCACAGCATAAAAGCTTTGAAACCGTACCTTGATGACGTAATATATAACTATATATAGTTTATATTTGAACTTAAATCATAAAAAGATGCACAGGGATGGAGTGAAAATTGTGTAGGTTTTTTCCCTATCAATCATTAGAATAACTAAAAGTCACATTGACACTTGATTTAATATTCGAGCTGGGCATGGTTTGACTTATGAAGTTCAGAAAGGCAAGCCCGGTTTAAGCTCTAGCATCTATGCTAAGCTGAGGTTGTACCCACAAATACTTGAGTTTGCTGTTCTTGCTTGCAACTCTCTGTTAGTTCCAATTCTTACCGTTACTGTTTTATTTACTCCATTTTTTTGCCTACAGGGAAAAGATAGTTACAATACCAAGGAAGCAGGTAAAAAGAGAGAGCAGACGAGAGGAAAAAGCTGAAAAAGCAGCCTTGTTGGATAAGGTTATGTCTCCACTTCACGATAGCAATGATATTTCATAAATTTCTGTTGGTAGTTATTTGTAACATGGTTAATTGTTTTGGCTGCAGAGTATAGAAAAGGAATTGCTGGAACGCCTTAAGAAGGGAGTTTATAATGAAATATACAATTACCCTGCTGATAAATACAATGAACTACTTGATAAGGATGAACTACAACATGATGTTGAAGAAGAAGAGGAAGAGATGGAGGTAGTTTTCTAAGAAATTAATTGTTTTTGTCCCTTCGATGTTAAATGGTCATCATAGTTACCTACTGGTGTAAAGTAGAAAAATTTTGAAATATTTGAAACTTTCAATTTTTGCTTTTTATATGCATGTGGCTTGCTAAGATGCATATTTTGATTGTTAAAATTCTATTTTCGGTCATAACTGGAATAAGCAGGAACCTGAGGTGGAATATGTTGAGGGCTATGAAGATCTTGAAGAGGAAGATGATATAGAAGATTTTGACGGCCTTGGAATCAAGGACTCCCATGCATTTGATGATGGTGGTAAATACATTACCTGTTTATTCTTTTGAGTTTCATTGAAACTAAAAAATGACATCTGTGGCTTTTTGGGCATTGGTAATCACATCTAAACTGGACTCACGAAGAGTCTTGCATATGCCTCCTGATTATAGTGCACTTGCCTTTTGTCAATGGACACTTTCCATGAAAATGAAATTGTGGACTTGTGGATTGACATCTGGATACTTTTGATGCAGTTGAGGATGACAATGATGCTCAAGAGACAGATAAAGTTGATCGCAAGAAATGGAGAAAAGAAGCTGAGTTGGCTTCAAGAAAGCTCGAGAAAGATGAATCTGGTGCTAAATTGAAGAAGAGAGCAAGGGTACTTATTGAGGTGAGGGCTTACAGCAACTTAGTTTGATAATGACTTAGCCTATTAAAGCATACTGTCCACCTTCACATTCATTTCTGATATCTAAAATTTTACTCAAAACTATGTTCTTTCGTCTTTCAGGTTGAGCATGAAGGTGGTTCTGAAAGGCAAAAAGCAGTCCATTGAGTGTTAATGTTAGTCTCATGATTGTAGATTATGCTGAAAAGAGTACTCAGCAAAGAGGAAGTTGCTCAAAGCAATGCAAAATTTGGAATGTTGTTAAACATACACCCAAGTCCCTCCCATCTTTCTTCTTTCTTCCCAACCTTTTTTACCCATGAATATTTATGTTGAATCAGTTTTGATTAATTTGACTTAGCTTTCTTGCATTATTTCGTCCACTCATTTTTTCTGTTCTTCTTTTTCGATCTTCATTCAAGAAAACGCTCTGTTCTTCAGTTTTGATGCTTTAAAGCTTTTCGTTGGAGTTCCACATTATCAGTGCTGGAAAGAAGGACGACAAATTAAAATGTCGTTGTCTTGTTTTTGGCTGCAACTTTAACAATAACTGGTCTACTGACTTCACTTACACCCGACTAACTGTTTCCCGCGAGTTTCTTCATGTTTTGTAATTTTATTTATCCAACGGTCTTAATCAAAGAAAAAAGTCAATCAAATGGTGACTTGTTAAGGATTATAGAGGTATTAAAATGTGTACATTTCTTTTAAGATTATTTTATTTTATTAAAATAAAGGATCCATTAACTGTTGATTTTGATTAGTTTGAAATTAGCATTTGATTGTTGTTATTTCATAATTTCTCATTCCTAAAAAGATAATTTATATTTTCTTTTTAATTTGTTTCAAAATATAGTCACTATAGTTAATCTTTAAATTGCCTACTATATCTTTATTAAATTTTATTATTCCTAATAAATTCTCATTAATTTTTATTTATTATTTTAATATAATAATTACTCGTGTATTATTTAAAATGAGCATAATAGAAAAATTATACGAATAAAATTATTTTTTAATCATAATGATTTCTATTTTTGCGATATATTTTTTCAAATAAAAAGCTTGTTACTTTTTTTTCATTTTTATAATTGAACAAATTCTCAATGAAAAAGGATTATAAGATCAACAAATTATAATTGAAAATATAAATCTTTTTTAGAAAATAAAATGCGAACTTAATAGGCCAAACTTGGCTTGGTATTTAGAAATGAGTTTTGCCTTTGTTTATTTGAATTTAGCCCAAGTGGGAAGTGGGCAGTTGTTCTTTAGGCCGTAGCTGTCACCCCTAACCCGGCGTTTTCATTAATCTAATCTCAGCCGAGTCAACAGTTATTGGTGATAAGCTCATAGAAAATATAACAAACAATCAAACAACAAAGAAAACTGATATCTGATCAAATCCAAAGGCATCATCTTTAATTACAACGTAACTCATACGTTCCTTAGAGCAATCTGTCAAGGGTCAATGCAGCGTCTCTTCTCTTGTTAACCAAGTTTTGATCTTTAACACCATTTCTATGGACGGAGAAGAGTATCAGTTCATCCCTCTCCAAACTCCAAGGAACCCCTTGGATTCAACTCAAAATGAAATTATGGATTCAACTCAGAAACAATTCCCCATTCTCTCCTATGTCCTTTCCCAACTTGATCCCGACTCCAATCAATCACTCTTCCAAGAATCTGAACGAAATCTCAATACCCAATTTCGCCATTTGAGCAACCCTCAAGTCCTTTCCTTGCTAACCCAAGCCATACCGGTCACTGTCACCCATACCCTTTCCCTTCTCAAAACGCTAGGTCCTCGGCCCGACCCCGATGCTGTGTCGATGGCACAACTCAGGATTTCCCAGATGGAAGAATTGGGGAAAATGGATGAGGAGGTGGAGATATACAAGGCGGTGGTGAGGATGGAAGATATGCATGTGGAGTATGAGAGACAGTTGAAGGAGGCGGAAGAAAGGCTTGTTAGGGTCTATAAGGAGGCTATAGGGGAGTTTAATGATGATCAAGTGAATGAAGAGGTTGTTGCTATATTAGAAGAAGCGGAGAGTGGTGTTGTTGTGGAAAGAGTGGATCTTTCTGAGCGGCAGTTGAAGTTATTTCCTGAGGCTTTTGGACAACTTCGTGGGTTGCTGATGCTCATTCTCTCTCACAATCAGCTTGAGGTATGTGTGTTTATAAGAAAACTTCTTTGTGACTATAACTATTTATAATTGTTTAGTAACAGAGAGGGCACTAGCTTTGATTAATGTTTCTATGTTCATATTCAATTTTCAATGGAGTTCATAAATTTCGGCTTCTTTGAAAATTTCGGCTTCTTTGAGTAGGATGGAATATTTCATGTGTTAGCCAGAAAAAAAAAAAAAAAATAAAGAACAGAAAAAAAGAAAATGGGGCTAGGTTAGTAGTCATGAATCTTGCCTATGTAACCTTTGCCACCAAAGAATTTGAGACATCTTTGTTCATAAAAATGCTCTTTTACCTGCCAAGTAGTAAAGTGTTTCTGCTGGCAAAGTGTGATGTTTGATTTTAGCATTTCTGCAAAATCCCTAATTTTATGAACTTTACCGTTGTACTTGACTTGTCACAGGAGAAGATGCTGGCAATAGTGGTATTAAAACTATTAGCTTATTATAGCAACTGGAATAGATTAATTAGAACTTGGTGTTGGTGAATAGCCTGTATGTTGCCTCTATGCCAGTAGGGATAACATTTGTGATTGGGTTATAGTTTTGTCATTGATATTCTGGCCTTTGTTTGTGGCAATAGGTCCTTCCTGATTCAATTTCTGGACTTGAGAAACTTGAGAAGCTCGATGTTTCTTCCAACCTTTTAGGCTCATTACCTGACTCTATTGGATTGTTGCGTAATCTTAAGGTCCTAAATGTGTCGGGAAACCAATTGAAAGCTCTCCCTGAAAGTATTGCTCTTTGCAGGTGCTGCCCATTTTCTGTTTGCTCTTCCTAGATCATGTATCCAATTATTGTTTTTGATAGATGTTGTTTCATTTCCTTTGGTTTCTACCCTGCTCAATTGATGTGAACAATGATGTAGTTCGCTGGTGGAGTTAGATGCAAGCTTTAACAACTTGGTTTCTTTACCGGCAAATATTGGGTATGGACTGGTGAATCTGGAAAGGCTTTCTATCCAGCTGAATAAGATCTATCTCCTACCACCAACTATTTGTGAAATGAAGTCTTTGAGGTATTTGGATGTTCATTTCAATGAGCTCCATGGCCTGCCACGGGCGATCGGGAGATTGACAAATCTTGAGGTCCTGAACTTGGCAAGTAACTTCAATGACTTGACTGAGCTACCTGAAACAATTGGTGATCTAACTAACCTAAGGGATCTCAATTTAAGCAACAACCAAATCCAAGCTCTTCCTGACACGTTCGGTATGCTTGAAAGTCTAACTAAGCTCAACTTGGATGAAAATCCACTCATAATTCCTCCAAAGAAGATAGCAAGCGAGGGTGTTCAGGCTGTCAAGGAGTTCATGCAAAAGAGGTGGCTTGACATGATAGCAGAGGAACAACAGAGGACAATGATGGAGGCAAATCGACAAGAAGCTCAGACCGGATGGTTGGCATGGGGTGCTTCCTTGTTCAGCGGTTCAGGAAATCAAGGAGGAAGAAAAGCTCAACAGGATCCATATCTCGATCAACTAATGTGATCTTTGTTGAACTCGTGGTTTTTGTAAATTCTGAGTGTAAACTTTTTGCTGCCTAATTTGCCTTGTTAATGAAAATGTCATGACACAACAGAATTGTTTCTTGTATTTGACTTCTTCCTTGGGTTGAGTTTAGATCTCCACCAGCAGAATTGTTTCTTGTATTTGACTTCTTCCTTTCTATTGAGTTTAGTCTGTTTATCGTTGCTATTGAAGTTGAAGGGGGGCAGTAATCCATTAAAGGTAACTGATTTCTCCCTTTACTGAGAAAGGAAAACAAAGTTCATTTCCTTTTAATAGAATTAGACAGATGGGTTTTTGCCTTCAGTACTTCATTCCAAGTCCGTTAAACTAATTCTCAAGTAAACCGAAGTATCTAACTCATGCCACATAAAATTGCCAAATTGAACTAAAAACGTGTGGATTGGACACTGTACTGTCTGAACTCTGAACCAACTTTAACACGTCATTTATCATACGGGCAGCCTTTTAAGCATTTTTTTTTTTTTTAATTTTGGCTGATCCTTGTTTAGAATGCATGGATTTCATAAAATCTTATAAAATTTATTTATATATCTAAATTTTTATATTTAGTAATTAAGAATTCAATTATATGAATTTAATTCTATTACAAAGCTCTCTATCAAGCCAAAAATAATAAACAAAAGTTAAATGAGTAAATGTTGCTGTTAGACACTTGAATTATTGTAGAGTCATGTGATTGTCATATTATGATTTATTTTTTTATTAATAAAAAATATTGTTCAGAATGGGTGTCATTAAGGGGTAAAATGCTCTCAATCGAATTATTTATTTCAACACTTATTGATAGGTGAATATATCAAATTAGTGAAACTCTTTATAATAAAAAATTTCAATCCGAAGCTTTTCACACCTTGTATTAATAATTAAATTAAATATATATATATATAAAGGACTCTTTTAGTTTTTCTTTTCTTGGGCTGTATCCTTGATAAAGAATGGTAGATAGAAATTCCTTCAATTTAGCTAAAATGTGGAACGGTTATATTATGATAGAGTCAGGTGATTTCCCTAAAATTAAGTGGAATAATAATTTGTTGTTATTTTTTTTCAAAATGCGATTGTGGAATAAGAATTGTGTTGGACAAAATACTTTGTACAATACAATGGAGAAAAGAAAGCCACACCATTCTCCATAAAAATGGTATCTTTTCAATTGGCAAAAGATGAAACTCCTCTTTCACTTTCTGCAATTTTCATTCTTCCTGAAGCCAAAAGGCCACATCTTTCCCAAGTATCTAATGCAGCCTCAATTCCTATCATTGACCTTAATCAAGATCTATCCCAAGTAGTTCAACAGGTATCAGAAGCTTGTGAAGAATATGGGTTCTTCCAAATTATAAACCATGGAGTCCCTCAAGAATTATGTGAAAGAATGATGACTACCATTGCAGAATTCTTTGCTTTGCCTTCTCAAGAAAGGGCTAAATTCCTTACAACAGATCACACAAAGCAAATCAACCTCTTCAACTACTTCCTTAAAATTGATGGCCAAGAAGATAAAGTTGCAATGTGGAGTGAGACATTTTCTCATCCTTGGCATTCTCTGGATGATATTATCCATCTTTTGCCACAAAACCCTTCTCAATATAGGTATTTCCTTTCTTCGCTTTCAATATTTAATGGGAAAAAAAAGAAAAAGCTTATGCAGAGTGGTAACATTTTTTTTTTTTTTTTTTTTTTTTTTTGTATATTGGTTCTAAAGAGAGGTTATGGCCGACTATGCAAAGGAGATTGGTGAATTGATGAGTAGGGTTTTGGGGTTGACATCTCAAGGGCTGGGCTAGAGAAGGATTGTTTAAAGAAGAGGCTAGGAGAGAAGCCTATGAGGAGAGCACAAGCAAATTTCTACCCACCATGTCCAGAGCCAGAGCTAACCTTGGGGTTGTCTGTTCATACTGATGTTGGTGCACTCAGCATAGTAAGACAAACAGAAGGAGTGACTGGCCTTCAAATCTTGAAAGATGGGAAATGGGTTGCTGTTCATCCTGTCTCCAATGCATTTGTCATCAATGTCGCTGATCAAATCCAGGTACTCCTTCAATCCACAGATATGAATAGTTTTAGCAGAACTTATAATATTATTGTTTTTGCTCTTTTTTTTCAGTAATTATTCAGTTGATTATTATTTTATTTTTATTTTTAATATTGTCATGTAAGTAGGTTTTGAGCAATGGAAGGTACAAGAGTGTGCACCATAGGGCTGTGACTAACAAGGAACACCAGCGGATTTCAATTGCAGCATTTTATGCGCTAGACAAGGAAGCAATGATCGGTCCGATTGAGAGCTCGACTCAATAAGAATCTATTCGAGTTTATGAGTTCAATAAGACTAGCTCGTGAGCTAGATTGAGAGCTCGGCTCAATGAAGCTAGTTCGCAAGCTAAGCATCCAAGTTCAAGTTCAGCTTAATAAATTTATTGAATAAGTTCGAGATCGAGCCAAGCCTCAGCAGCTCATGAGCAGCTAGGCTTATTTATAGCTCTAGTTTTGTGACGTAATATTCATATTGTATTTCACAACTTATCGCTGCTACAACAATTAATCACTGCTGAAACGGATAATTATCTCAAACTATGACCAACTAACTGCTGCTGCAACGGATAATTATATCCAACAAGCCCATTGGGCTTGCTCCAAAACTAAATTTTGCAACGTCAGCCTGGATTGAAGCCTTGACCTAAAACTAGGCCCACTTTAGTAGTTTGTAACATGCATCCGCTTCTGTTTTACTCTTTAAAGTAACCAAATAAAAGCAGGTTATGCAAACAGTTCACAGGTAATCTTTGTTTTCAATTCTCTCTCGTCTTATCTCCTTTTTTTGTACTTACATAATTATTATAGGCGTGCCCATACAATTCGTTCACACTCAGTTCTGGTTCGCTTATAGCCTCGCATCTTCTTCAGTCTTCACCTCTCTCCTCTGCTCTGTGTCGGTGGTTTCTTTTCAGATCATCTGTTTCGAGGCCACATCCTGTTAAATCTTAAAATGCCGTTTCTCTAATCTGGGTTGGTTTATGAGGAGGGAGTGATAGAGATAAACAAAAGGACAAACAATGGAAGTTGAGAGAATGAAGGAGCTGTTGGTCCTTTGGTGTGGAGCCAAAAGTAGCCGTATGGCCCTCGTGGGTGGAAACCACACCGCATCCAGGTTTTGCACTCGCTAAATCATTGTTTTTTCACGTTGTTTTGGTTTAGTTTCTTCGAATTCTCTTGATTTTGGCGTCTGGGTATCTGCTAAATTTGCGAAAAGACTCGTTTTTTACGTGATTGTGGACTAGAAAGTTTTCTGTTGAGAATTAAAGGTGTGAAGGCAACAAAGCCATGGAATTTGCTCATGGCGGTCGAACCAAGGAATATTGCAAGATGAAGCAATCTCAAAATGGTGACTATGAATTAGATTCTGTTACTCTTTTGGTAATTAAGCTTTCTGATTTGCGGGTTTTGCACATTGTATCTCGCTCCTTGTTTTTAGTTGTGGTTATTCTCACATTACCCTGCATTGGTTCCATTTTGAAGCAATTTTCTTCGACCGCTTATTATGATGATTTATCTGCTGATGATTTTGTTTCTGATATAATTGATGTCGAATTCTTGGATTCGCTATTGATAGATTTGGCCAATGAGGGCCTTATCAAGAAGGGCAATAAAGCTCTCTTCGTTTGCTCTGGCGTTGGAGCTATAATTGATGATTCACGATTCTTGAATGCTAATGAGATTGATTTTGTATTGGGATCTAATCTGGGGCAACATGTGTTGCTTCATGATGCATCATTTGATTTTGTGTTTGCATTTGGATTTGAAAATGTTGAATCTCTTGATAGTATTGTGAAAGTTGGTGGAGTTTTGGTTGCTCAATTGAGTGACTTTCCAAGTGATATACAAAAGCAATTCAATTATAAGGTTGTTTATCTAAGGCAATATCATTCAACCATTGTGGCAATGAGAAAAACAAGTTTGACAAGTAAACTGGTGGGCTCCTCTGCCAAGAGGAAGCTCTTTGAGATGGAATTGGAGGCCAAGAAAGAGGCGTTGAATGGCTTAGAAGATGTTTTACTTGAGCCACCAAGAAAAGTTTTTGCAAAATCTACAAAAAGCATGAGCAAATTCAAGTATTTTCCTGACTTATTAGGGGATTCATTAGAAGATTATCCTCGTAGAGTGTTTGTTGATGTGAGCCTGCATGAGGAAAAGAATGTTGTAAAGACATGGTTTGGCGAGAACTATCCAACTAGGAATCAAAAATTTGAGACTTACAACATAGAAATGGTGTCTGAAGGAGTGTCACCAGGGATTGATGTTTCAAATTGGTTGATGAAGAATGTCAAGGAAGATGAGTTTGTTGTGATGAAGGCAGAAGCAGAAGTGGTGGAGGAGATGATGCAGAGCAGAACAATTGATTTGGTGGATGAACTGTTCTTAGAGTGCCAGAATCAGTGGGAAGGAAAGAAGAGCAAGAGGGCTTATTGGGAATGTTTGACTTTATATGGCAGGCTAAGAGATAAAGGTATTGCCGTGCACCAGTGGTGGGGTTAAGCAGAACAAAGAACCTTCTAACTAAAGAGATTGTTTTGATGCAGGCATTGCATGTCTAAACGAGTCGTTTGCATGTTTGAATTTCAATAACTAATCTTTTTATGGGTTTACCCTATTGCATGCAATAATGTAATCTGTAGTTTTGTTGGTTGTGTTGTGTGACGTTGCCGTGGAGGTAAGATCAAGCTCCTCTTCACTCCTATTATTGCCACTTCTTATTTTATGAGAATAAGCTTCGCTATGGTGTGAAATAAATAAACAAATAAATATGCTAAATTTATAAATTGACAAAACAAAATATTGTGAGATGGATATGCTCACTTTTTGGACGGAGTGTGCTGATATTTTGGATGGAACTTGGAAGACCATATAGCAAGTTTTAAGTAAATGTCACGAACGATATGGTAATCTATTAGAAACAGAGAGACGAAAATGTTAGTTAGGACAAATAATCAATTGGAGAATAGGTCTGTTTTGCCATGTTTCAAGACAGGAATCTTTGTCAAGACTCCATAGTGCTTCTTTTATCAAAATCCGAAGGTAATTCCAAGGCCACAAGAAATTGATTAGAAAGCTCACTACGTTGCACGTTCAATCACTACAATATGAAATTACTGGCTATCACATTACCCCAATTACAAGATTACCAATTCAGTATTAGAAACTAATCACTGCTTAACTCAGCATTGGATAGGGGACCATATGATTCCTAATGTCAATACCCTTTCTTCTAAATGGCATTCAAAAGACTACTGATGGCTTGAAAGATTTGGCTGCCTAAATTTTCATCGCAAGTACTTATGACGGTACTTGTTGCTCGAGCTTCTATCAAGGCTTTGTTTGGGTTGTGGATTTGTATGATCCTAACGATTTCCGATTCGGCATCACTCGTGCGTTGTTCTATAGATCCATTAATACCCATCTTTGACAGCAGAGCAAGAAGCTTCTCTATATCAAGCAAACCCCATTGTAGTAAGGGCCTACTCTCTGAGGAGTCTAACACCTTGTCTCCTAAGAGTAGCTGGTGTTTCTTGTCGTTAATGAATAACTGTCCATCCAGTCTTGTGACGTCCATGTTGTTCTGTTTCAGCTTTCTCCAAGAGAAACCAGTGGCCAAGTCTGTTGCAATCTCTATCCCACAACTCTCTTTTAAGCTTTGTATATCTAATGTTTCATTTTCATTGTAGTAAAAGAAAGAAAATGAATTTGAACTTGACTTTGAGTCCTTGATCTTCGGCTTCAAATCCTCTGGTAACTAATTCGTACACAGAAGGAAAGGACAAAGAACTAGTAAACAGATCCTAGCTGGAGAAAGAGAGAGAGATACCTAATATAGAATTAAAAGAAGAAGGATAAGCAGACTGAGTGATTACCGCAACAATTTTTGGCTGCAATACATTCAGCAAAGATTGAACTTTCCTCATCCTGCAAAAGATGCCAGAGCATTGCTAATCGGCAACCATGTTTGAAACCAGATATAATTTATCTGGCAGAAATGCATGAGCAGTTGTATTGATTCCTTTTCAAAGAAAAAACAAGGGCAAATGCGGAAGAAAATAACAAATCAATTTTCAGTAGCAATTGTCCTTCAACAATAATATTTTATACACCATTAACAATAGAAAAAAGTATCAAAGCCAGCAGGGTCTAAGGATGTATGTGATCCTTAAACACCAAAGGCGGCAGATGCTGCTTAAGACAATTCAGAAACCAAATGAAACAACCTCCGTTGGAGAAACAGAAACTAGTTTGACTGAAATAGCATCATAAAAGCAAAATATATAGCATCAATGAATTTTGTAATTGCTTTTTAGAAACTACTTGAGCAAAATGGATATATTTAGTGGAGCCAAACTAGAACGAAAACATATATCCTTACTGTATTCCAGAAATGAATGAACACTGTAGAACCTTCATTGCTATTGGCTTGAAAGGCAAGAGGGCCATATCAGCATCCAATTTATCCTGAAAATTATACATTTCTTAAGTCATTTCTTTAAGCAATTACAATAAAATTATTGTATCTTCAATTTCCTTCAAAGGAAGAATGAAGGAAATTCCAATACCAAAGTATGTGACAGATTACATAAGTCAGCAAGAGTATATATAGATAACTTGAGCACCTCTAGAACAAGTAAAGAGTTCTGATCTCCAGACCATTGTCTAACCAAATGAACAAGAGGACCAAGCCGCAGACTCCAATGAGGAGCAAATATAATGCATGGTTCCCGCCAATTGGTTCTGAGAACAAAAATGTTAGTTTGACAAGGGCAAATGACAGTTCAGTTGTGGATGCAAATTCATTGAAAATGCACTACCAGAAGAAAACTTCTTTTTCCCAATAATCTTTGCGAGTCAAGTAAGCAGAAGTTTTAAGGAAGAAAACACCTTTCAAAGTGTAATGAATCTCGTTTGGGATTTCTGAAACTATAATTTCCACTTTGGCTAGAATGTCAAAGGCTGGTAATGGTACATATCAAGGATAGATTTGTCTTCAAAAGACATTAGTATAGTGCCAAATTTTAATAAATCACAAGAAGCACTCACACTTAATCACACTCATCAAGTACTTGCTTAATGGATAAAGGTATTGAAATTTTCCTATGAGATAAAAGTATTGAAACTTTCCCATGAAAGAGAAAGAGAGTCATCTGCAAGAAAATATTTGCATAACAAAGACAAGCATATCTTACACTAGGTTGGGGGAATGAAGAGCAGGAAACACATGAAGCTTCTTTTCTTTCATGAGCTCGATGTGTGAAAACAATGGCTCACCAGAAAACAGCTGTCAGACCATTAACAAAAAATCAAGCATGCCTTTCACGAATATGGAACTTAAAATGAAATAAAAGGTACACACAAAGTAAAGGAATAAACCTCTAAACTTGTGTACCTTTTCTTGCCGGAGCTTGCAAAGCCATTCTGGTATAATATTAGTGAATGCTAGTAGCTCTGCTGCTACAGAAGAGATAATGTATATTGGGACCTACAGAACAATAAATATTTTGGTTGAAAATAAAACAAAAGCCACCTAAGACTACAGTCTACAGCATTTACATGCGCTTGAAAGAATTCAATCAGTAACTAATATCATGTTTGGTCTTCAGAGGTAACTGAATCTCTTTACAGAACCAAGATGAAAAATATACAATAAGTTATTATGACTGCAGTTGGTGTCAAGATGGACCTGCAGCAATTTACAATCACACTAAAAAATATTCATATCAGTTTTACCAAGCTCATAGCATTCAGTTCTATTTATGTGAACTCTAAAGCATTATATTGAGCATACAGAATGTAACAAGTGCAAATAAACAGAATCATAAATTTAAAAAGATAATATACACTTAGATAACAGAGGTCAGACCTCAACCCATTTGGCTGATTTCCAATATTCCAGACCTGGACTAAACTACTTCAGTTTTAGCAATTTAATTCACTACAAAGTCAAACAGTAAACTAATATACATATTACTTCATCATGGAGTGTTCCTAACTGTTTGCGTATGCATGGAGTAAAAGGGGAAAATCTTAATTTTTACCTTTAAAGCAGAAGATTCAAGGAAAATTGGTATCTGCTCCAACAGCTGCAGAACAATTCCCAGACGATTGAAAGGAAAGAGGACAGAACCACCGGCTTTAACAGAATCCACAACACATGAGCATATAAAAGCTAGTTTCTCCCTTTCCTCTAAGCTCTCATCATCACTCAATAAGCATTCTCTCAACTCTTTCTGATTATCTTCATCATTGCTGCGGTACAATTAAAACAGCATCATGTCAGACTGCACAATTCCAAAAATTACAATATTGCGAAATAGAATTGAATTACAAATATTCAAGGGCAACAGTGAGGATTCCAGCATATGTATTTGAAAAAACTGTCTTAACTACGTAAAGCAATGTCACCTGAAAGTTGACAAATTGTCAGTTGTTGGAAAAGAATCATTATCGTGACGTTCAACATCTTCTACCACAGCTGAGAAGTCTGAATACAATATCAGGTCCTTTCCTTGCAGAGCATGATAATCAAATTCCATTGCATGAGCAGATACAAATATGGAGCTTGATACACAAGCAAAATTTCCTTCTGGACCTTCAATAGTCCAATTGCATGAGCCCATCTCTAAGCCTGAACTAAATGCCTTTATGACCAATGCTCCATTATGACAGGCTGCTTCAGCATATTTAAGTGTTTGGACCTTCTGCATGCAATTGTTCACATCCACTGAGCTGAATAACATTTAAGCATTTAATGAACTAAAATATCAAAAACACTTTGGTAATATGCAAATGATAATGTCAACGATTAGAATCTAGCTCAAAGAACAGCAGTGTTAACTACCTGTACAGTGGCATCCAACTGCCCAGCTCTGATCCATCTTTACCCAAAGCCACTTCCCGTAGTGAGGACGGAAGTAATTCAAGTTCTTCCCACTTCATCCATTGAGGAGAATCAGATTCCGTAGGTCCATAAAAATTCCGGAACTCATTGTGCATTGAGACAAGATCTTCCATCATAAGCTGCCCAAGCCTTGCAGTTGCTTCAGTTGTGTATATCTAATCCAACCAAACACCATATTTTCTACAAGTTAAATGATGAGGATATCCCAATGAAGTTAATTGCAGGGGAAAAAAAACTCATGAAACTTTTACTTTTTCCTTCTTTTTTTATTTTGTCTTTTACCTTTGCAGAAAAACCCTTACTTCGAGTAAGAAATGGTAGCCCAAGCATACCCATGGTGCTTGAAACCAATACAATATCAATGGAAGAAGGATCCCAAAAGTGCAAGTTCTTTGCAGTTTTATACCAAGGCTCTGTGTAGATAAAATTTTTTGCATCAAGGGTCTTCTCAATTTTACTTCTCTTTTGAGTCTCCAATCCCGTATTCAATGAATCATAGACTGAACTATTAGAATATTCTTCTAGAATTATGGGACAAAAATCAGCAGGAACAGGAGAAAATATAGTAAGAGCTGATAGGTCCAGTGGGCAATCAAGCAATATCCTAAACCCACTCGCATGGAGAATATAGCATGGCGGTAAATGGAAACCATTCCCCTTACTCAAGCAAGTCTAAAAGAAAAGAGAGAGAAAACAAACACACAAACTTAATAAGAATCCAAATATAGGAAATGGACAGAGACAGCACTGGTGAGACAAAGAGAGGAGAGAGAGAGAGAGACTTACAAACTTCATGGAGATAAAAGAAGTATGAGCTATGCTGCCAGAATCATAGATTTACCCCTTGCATTTACCTATAAGCATCATGTTTAGAACTGAAAATCAACAAGCTTAAAGCCAGAAAAGTATAATAATGATTTATGACAATAAACGTGAAGCACAGGCTTGGAAGATATTCCAATTTAAGGCCATAACATTAGAAGCAGGAGAAAGAAGACAAATTACATAAAAATATAGCTTGAAATTTAAAATTCAGAAAAAGAAAAAGGAGGAAGAATTAACAAGCAATTAAACAAGGTAAATAGAATACAGCATAGTGATTAAGCACAAAAATCTGTTCTTGACCCGTAAGCCTGTCCTATTAATACACACTAATCCAAAATTGGGAGAAAAACCAAAGAAATCAAGCTCATTTGCAATTCATAGATAAGTATTGCAGCCACGAAATATGGTCTGAATCCTCGTTAGACCATGTGCTTAATATTGTTCAGGCTATATTCAAAAATCGTGCTACCTACCAGCTACAGTCCCTTGCAACACAAACTCATAGGTGGCTACAGCCTTGGCAATGAAATCCATTAGTAGCTCCCTTTTTTTCCTTTGTCTGATAAGTGAATCCATTTTGCACAGGGTCAGGCAACACACACTAGCCCAGAAGCAGCTCATATATTTTTCATGAGAAGCATTCAACTCTCTCAAATCCGTGACGTATTCCTATAAAGGGAAAATTATGAAAAACACTCCCCCTTTATCATTGGTTACACTTTAAAATCAGTTATTGATATCGATAAAAAAAAAGCGCAAAATATCCAGTTCAGTTCTTATTTGAAGATTACATCATCGTAGAAACATAACAAATTTTAAAAAATTTTATGACATCTAATTCAATTTCATACAAATTGTGTGAGGTATTTTATCAAACAAGTGGCTTGCACATAGCCATCGTTGTAACAAGAAAATCATACAAAAGAGAGAGAGAGAGAGTTGACATTACCAAAAAAAGATATAGGCTTCGGGATAGTCCTCTCCGAGATGGAATTCAACGAACACTCTCAGGTTTCTTCGATAGTTCATGTTTATCAAGTGTAAGCATTGAACAAAATGTCAAAAAGTTTGTACTGCAATTCTCTGCAGTACTAGATATAGTTTACGAGTTATCGGGAAGAAAACTGCATACTGTTTCGCATTATATAAGGCTAAAGTGAGGCCCAAGCACCACGGCTCCAGTGTAGAGGTTATGAACGCACACCCAGAGTAAGCGAGTTTATTCTTTTTCGCGCGAGTCCTCGAACGGCAGCTCTTCTCCTCAACGGACAAATAACTAACGGCGGTCATGAAGATGGAACTACACAGGAGAAATTGAATGAGAAGTTAATTATGGCTCTTTTCACGGGATCGTCGAACGACTGGTAGTATTCTCAAGTCTCGACATTTTTAACAAAAACTAATATCAAAACGGCATTGCTCTGTATTTGAAGAAATTTGATTGCGAGGGATTTTTCTCTTCAACGTCTTTGCTCCTCCATCTCCAGCCCTAGATCATACGGATTGAAAGCGGATTTGGGGCAATTCGTAACTCAAAAAGTTTCCTTTGTTTTCCACCACCAATCAAATTCGTACTTTACTTATAGAGAGCTAAAAGCAGAGATTTTGCAATCCATCAGTTTGATTATCTGCCTCAACGAAACCTGGTTTTTCCCTCCAAGATGCACAGGATATCCATATTTTGTGGCATGCACCAATTCCTAAAATCATATATTTTGCAAAAACCAGCTATCTGTGCATTTCAAAAATCCGGCTTCATGTGGGTTCCAGTGAAGCAAAAATCAAGCGGAGGAAGAAGACCGAAGACGAAGGTATACCATAGAGTCCATGAACTTGATAGAGTCATGGACTTACAGAAGAAACCGTCTCTTATCTTACACCTTAAATCCATTATCCAATCACAGAAGCATCAATGTCTATTCCTCCGAGACCTCGAAAAGCAAGTTGGGTTTATTCAGAAATGGAACTTCATGGCTGTCCTTGAGAAGTATCCTTCAATATTCCGCGTTGGTGGCGGTAGTGACAGAACACCGGTTTTTGCTACTCTGACTGAGAAAGCAATGAAGATTGCCGATCAGGAACACGAAGCTAGAGAGTCAATGGAACCCATTTTGGTTAAGAATTTGAGGAAGCTGTTAATGATGTCAGTTGATTGTAGAGTGCCACTAGAAAAGATTGAGTTCATTGAAAATGAATTAGGCTTGCCCCAAGATTTCAAGAATTGTTTGATACCAAAATACCCAGAATATTTTTCAGTGAAAGATATCAATGGGAAAGCTTATCTTCATTTGGAGAATTGGGACTCCTCATTAGCAGTCACTGCTAGAGAGGAGAGATTATCGCTTGAAGGAGTTTCTGCTTCCAACCCACCAAAGAAAAAAGTCAGAATATCAAAAGATGGTAATTTCTTGGGTCCATTTGCCTTTAGAATGAGTTTTCCTGCTGGTTTTCGGCCAAATGCGAGATATCTTGAAGAACTTGAAAGATGGCAGAGATTGGAATTTCCTTCTCCATACTTGAATGCGAGGAGATTTGAAGCTGCTGATCCAAAGGCACGAAAGCGTGTAGTGGCAATTCTTCATGAGCTCCTTAGCTTGACAATGGAAAAGAGGTTGACATCCATGCAATTGGATGCATTTCATTCTGAGTATTTGCTGCCGTCTAGATTGCTGCTTTGTTTGGTAAAGAATCATAGTATATTTTATATCACCAACAAAGGTGCAAGAAGTACTGTTTTCCTCAAAGAAGCCTATTATGGTTCAAATTTAATTGATAAATGTCCTTTGTTGTTGTTTAATGATATGTTTGTAGCATTAGGTGGTCGTAAACAGAGCAATTTGTGCAAAGAGTTGCGTTTTTGACAATTTCTTCTTTATCAATTTTGTTCAACCAAATCTAAAGATCACTTTAATTTCATTCCTTCGGTATCTGTTTATTATTCTTCTTGTCAAGAATTTCATATTATAGGACCGACTCTTCAAGTGGAGCACCTGGATCTTTATCTATTCACTTGCCCGTAACTTCTAAGCCAGGAAAGTATAAATATCCAATACCAGAGGAGGAACTTCAACCAATGGACTTCAAGGCAGTGTGGGCAGCCATGGAAGAGTGTCAAAAGCTTGGCCTGACTAAGTCAATTGGAGTCAGCAATTTCTCTTGTAAGAAGCTTCAAACCATGCTTGCCTCTGCTACAATTCCTCCTTCAGTAAATCTAGTAAGTCTCTCTTATATATAGTGTAATAATTCAAGTAAAGAAATAGTTTGATATTAATTGACAAGAGACGGTAGTTTTGTTTATGAAGGTGGAAATGAATGCAGTATGGCAACAGAAGAAGCTTCTTAAATTTTGCAAATTCCACAATATCATTGTGACTGCTTTTTCTCCTTTGGCAGCAAAAGGTACCAGATGAGCTGTAATCTGGTTATGGACAATTAAGTGCATCAAGTGATCAGTTGAATTACAATTGTCTTTTAAAACACTAGTTCAGATGCCTATCCTAAACTACAAAACAATTACCGAATGTGAGTATTATGTGTTCAAGTAGTACAAGGACAAAACGACACGGCAAAGAGGGCAGGTATCATCCTGTAGAAGGCATGTATCAATTCAAGCTTTATGAAATGCGTGGTTACAAGAAGGAAGAAGAACCCTGCACTCCTCTCCTTGTTTGAATTCCTCTAAACGTACAACGCACTGTTCGTTATAGTTAATGTGATCATCTTCTTTGTTTTCATCATAAGCAATCACTGGGGGTGCTTCCTCTAATGCCATAGCCAACAGCTCATCTTTGGTGGCTGTACAAGGCTCATCATCATCATCATCTTCCCATAGCCATAGTCTGCTTTCAATATCTCGAATTACTCGACGACTTCGACGTCGTTGACCACCTCTAACACTTTCCCTGTAAAGCGAGGAAACGCGAAGAAACAAATAGAAGGAAAAGCAAAACCGGTGACAATGCCATTGGAAGCCAACAATTACTTATGCCGCTGCAGTGATCTCTTAGTTGTGCGTGGGAGTAGGAATCCGTGTATGGCTGTTGCTCATTCTGTGAAATTGGTGGGTCGATGGGATTAATTAGCTGCTTCATATACGTGCTTTTATTTTCCATTGCAATGGAATGCTTTTATTTGAAGGGGATGAAGTTGATAGTAGGATTTCTGTTGTGTATATGTAGATGTGAATATTTCCACTTTCAATCTGGATTTTGTAACAGTAGTAAGTTTTTTTTTTTTTTTTTTTTTTTTTGAGAAAACCATTTAAATAACTTTTTAACTTTTTTTTATTTCTGAGAATAACTGTTTATTTTTAAATTACCTTACAAATTTTATTTTTTTAGGGATTGAATTGACATAAAAATACATTTTAAAAGTAAGAATCAAGAGTAGATAGTCAAATCAAACAAACTCATAATTCAAAACTGATAACTCTATTTTCTATTTATATTAAATTATCAAATCAACCCAAGATAGCTTTGATGTAATGGCTGAATCACCTTAGCTCCACCCTTGAATAATCTCCTCTTCCTCAGGTTATTATACAGTAAAAAGCAGCACTACCCATCTCTTCCAGTTAGAATTTCACATTTTTTCTATCAACACATTGAAGAATATTAAATACTGTTCAAATATTTAATCCCTTAATCAAGTTGCTTCGTCAACTGCTTCTTTTATCCTAAACCCTAGAACTTCCATAGGAAATCCTTTGTTGGGTGTAGTCTAAGATTGAATTGATTCCGAGAGAGGGTTTTGCCGCGGTCGAACTTCTTGTGCTGTTAACCAATTTGAACCATTGACTTCCTGGGTCACATGTATTATCCCTACTCAAACATTTGCAGGTACTTATAACAATGGTGTTGTTCGAATCTACATCTAGGCAAACGGTAGTGCCATTACTGATCTTAGATGAAAGATGCATGTTAGAATCTGAGATAATATCCCATTTTGAATTGGAGTCTGTGCAGATCACTCCAAGTTTTGCTGGTTTGCCCAATTCATCTGCATGTAAGCAAAAATATGTTCCTTTAAGGGATAGAATCTTCTGTGGTGTGTATGTCCAAGCTTCAGAGTCAGTACAAGGACCTAACTTTAATGGCTCTAGCATTGATTTTCTTACTACACAGAGACCTGTTAATGGGTGGAAAATCACTTTATGTAGATTACTTTCTGATACACCCGGTCCTGCATTTATACAAAAAGAAACTATGATCAAACATTGCTTGTAAGATCCAAATTATACAGGATATAATATAAAAAATGAGCTAGAACTGTGAGGTTGCCAGTTTAAACCTGGAATTTACCTTGAAAAGATGATTGCAGAGCAGATATTTGCTGCAAGAAGCTTGAATTCCTGATGTCACACCAATTCCAATTTAACACCCCATAATACTCATTTAACCCAAGAACACCTTCCCTTAAATAATAGCTTCCAACTAGTGTCCACAATGCCCAATCCAAGTCAAGCTCAGCTGCCCAACCCAAGAAGCAACCCAAGTACCTATTATCATTCACATTTGTACCTCGTTGATCAATTCCAAACTCACTCACGAACAGTGGCCAACCTTGATCTAGCAAATATCCTGACATCCTCATCATATTACTCGTCACTCTTCCACAAACCTGGTTAGGGTTTCCATTATTCCATGCCTGCCCATCTGAAAATGCATACCAATGTACTTCGAATACTAATTTTCCGGTGAATGTGAGGTTCACCGGACGATTGCCTAGGAATGACAAATCTTTGTCGTAATTCAGACCAGAAAGAATAACAAGTACATCGGGATTTGCTGAATGTACTGCTTCAGCTCCTTTCTCCATGTACCTAAATTGGGTTCGTTTGAAGAATTTCAACTATTATGGACCTTTACAGTAAACATAGTCAAGGAGTTAAGGAAATCAGAAAAGACAATGGCAAATTTTACCTGTACCAATCGTTTACATTTTGTCTTTGACCTCGAAGCTCATTCCTTAGGCTCATACCAACAACATTGGAAACACCATTAAAAATGGTGGCCATTTGGGTTAAGCCATTAATCCATAGATCAGGGTTAAAGTAAGTGTCGCCGAAGAAGCCATTGCCGTCAAAGTTACTGCAACACCAACCAGGCTTGCTTATGTGATTGTCTAGTATCACCATCACGTCATTGTCCCCAAGGCCAGACACCACTGCCTGAGAAATGAAAGACGTTATACGTAAGCATCTTATCAGCGTATTTCAGATATCGGGAGTCAAAAATTGTATGTGGGTATGTATGTGTGTATATATATATATATATATATATATTGGAATTTAGGGAAAAAAATTCAATTTAAAAAATTTCCATTTATTTAATACTAAAGAGTAATTTAAAAAAAAAATCTAATAGTTTTTCTAAAAACACATGTCTGTACTTTATTGGTAATAATGCTCACCGACTAAAACCACTGAAGACCTTGTCTATTTTATTAGTCTGCTGTGGGGTGCCTATCTTTATGAAATAATTAATTACCTGATAAGCCTTGATGAGTGGAAGGTCAATAATGGAGGGGTTGTTGGCTTGAATACCAGAAATAGATTCAAGCAAGCCAAGGTTTTGAAAAGATTGTTTTACAGTAAGAGAAGCATAGGTCTCATTAGTCACCAAATAAAGCGGCCAAGTGAGTCTCACACAATTGAATCCCATAGAGACAATCTTCTTCGCAATTAAATCCATGGGTTCTCTGCTAAGCCCTTCTGCAACTACTGCCTCCAGATGTGAAACCCAGTTTACGCATGCTAGTTTCACTCTTTGGCCCTTCTCATCCACAATCCACCTTGAATCGGTCGAGAGGGGAAGTGCAGCGACTTGCTTTGAAGGTACTAAAGTAGACAAGGTAATAGAAAGGAAGACGATGGATAGAAATGTGAAGAAAGAGAGTCTTGTCATTTTGGGTTTTAAGAGGAGAGACTTATTTTTAGGTGTTAAAGCTCGAAGTCTACGTGTTTATATAGGTATGAGATTGCCATTTGGAGGAATGGGTTATTGGTTGGATGTTTTACCTGCATTTCGTGTATGGGTGAAAGTAATTAATTTCCTGAATAAAAGATAACTTAAAAGCAATTGGAGTGAGGACGGTATACTAATGGTGGAAAGGAAGTTGCATACCCAACTAAAGTACTGAACTATGAGTATGCAAATTAGGGGGGTGTAATTCAGCCGACTCTACCTGCCAACTGTTCGAGTTTAGCTCTAAAAGAGTTTGAAAAAACTCGGCTCGAATCGAGTTTGAACTTGAATTTATTCATTTAACAAATGAGATTGAGCTCGAGTCTAATCATTTTCAAAAACTTATCAAGCTTTTAAATATATATATATAATATTATTTTAAATTACTTTAATATCGAGCGTTGAGTTGAACACAAGTTTAAAATTTTAAAATTTTCTAAATTGAGCTTGAGCCTCAAATTGAGCTTTCATCGAGCTCGAGGTTAAATTTTCAAACTCGTTAATTTTTAAATAGAGCTCGTTTACACCTCTAATGCAAATTGTAAATTTCATTACTACAATAGTCCATGCCCTAAAGATGAATTTACAATCAAAGATTGGTTGAGAAAATTACTAGTATTATGAATATAATCAAATTGTTGTTGGAAACACGCCAAGTAATATGAAAAAATTTAGTGGTCCTCATCTTAAAGTATAACAAATTGATCTACTCTTACTTTAGTGCTAAGAAATCAGGTAGACTACTATACTATACTTGGAAGCCAATGCACATACCATCGTGGGTTGCATGAAAGGGTTTAAAAGTTTCAACTTTTCCATGTTAATTACCATTCAACAAAAATACGTGGCTTATTCATCTTTTGAGACCTCAACATGTTATGCTATGGCTTCCAATCCATTTCCTCGTGTAAACGAAGAAGAGTTGGAATTGATTAGGAGTTGGGCTTGGGCTTATTTTTGGGCTTATGCTATATATAGAAAAGGAGACGACGATTCCAACAGCATTAACAGTAGTGGGCTTTGATTCGTTTACTAGATCAGTCCTTTTTAATGTCAAAACCCAAATCTGTTACTCCTTCCTCAATTCATCGCCTCTTCTTTACGTCAATGCAGCCTGAAGATGGTAAATATCGGTCGGTAATTGTCCGCTAATTACAAATCGGAGAGCGGAGAGAAAGTAAGAAAAGTTCCCAACGCCGTCGCCCGTCGGATATCTTTCTCGGATACCCTTCCCGGCGGTTGTAAGTATTTTGGCTTGCATTTTTATCAGCTTGAAGATAATTGGTAGAGTTCACGGGTCTCTTTATATCCCTTCCTGACTTTTCCATTGCCTGCGTTGTCGAAGCTCTGCTGGCTGCTCCAATCGAAACCCTAAGGCGACGTCGTTTCAGCACTTATTTTTCTTCAACACCTCTTGCCAGATATTTAAGCAATGTAAGTCCCATTTTCTTTTCTTTAGCTCTTTCTCCATTATTTTGATCACATTGAAACTAATTCACCTCTGCTTCTGTGAAATTATGATAATTTCAGGGGAGCTATTAAATTGGAAATTCCATGTCCACATAAAGTTGATGAGATTGCAGCTGACCCGGAGCCTGATTGGAGTTTTGATGCTCTGTTATCAGAGCTCAACTCGCTCGAAAAGAAGCTCAGAGGTTCCTCTGAAGCTCCTGTACCTTTCACTAAAACCCACTCTCGGTATCCCTCTGTGCTAAAGTGTTTTTTTTTTTCGTTTTTTGCATGCAAATTTGTGCTAAATATATTGTTAACTGTTGGTTTAGAGGATTTTCTAGTATAAAGAGTGTGGAGAAGAGCTCAATGGCTTTTGTAATGCGCCTTTCGGATGATGAGATGGAGGATTCAGAAGACGAAGCTATGGAGGATTCTGGGCAAACTTTAGTTACGGGGAAACGATTCAATTGTGATGATATTTACGTTAGGTATAAAACTAAGCCAAGTTACTAGCACAGCTATTTATTTTTTTGTGATATGAGTATTGGCAATCTAAGAAGTATGATTTTTTATGTTTCAGTGAGAGTGATGATTCTGATTACGAGTTAGCTTTTGATGGACAATCATATTTAATGGATGGAGTAGGAGTTTTGGAAGGTGCTCTGTTTGAGCGAAGCCAGGAGCATCAGCTTGCAGTTAAGGTACATGGATTTCACTTATTATCTTTTTGTTTTGCCTTGAAAATAGGATTGATTTTGTGGTTTTAGTGTTTCATTCTAGGTCATAAACGTCATCAAGTTTTTTAAGTTTACAAATTTAAATAGGGAAGCCAATATTAACAAGCATCTATGGTTTGTCTGTATAACTGTGGTAAATTTCTTGTCTAACAGGAGGAGCTTAGGAACCAAATCTCAGCATTAGAGATAGAATTAATGAGAGAAAGTGAAAAGTCTGATTCTGCATCTATGCGAGTTGAGAAGTATGTAGATGCAAGAAGGGAATCAGACCGAAAACTTGATACTCAATATCAGCGTAAAATGTGAGAATGGCATCTTCAATGTTCATTTTGTTTGGTTTTTCTTCATTCTCAACATCACTCACAAAAAAATCAGTTTCAATTTTGATTTTTCTCTAATCTTTAATGTGTGCACACTGAACTGTTAAGAAAAGCTTGAAACAGATAATGACATTTCCTTATAATATACTAGTGCAGAAGCACTTGATAATCACTTAACTGCTATCCAGCGGGATCATGAACTCAAATCACAAATAGAAGAGAGGAGAATAAGAAATGATGCAGCTAATGAAGAGGCTAAGAGAAGGGAAAAGGCTTTGCAAGAAGAAAGACTGCGCCAAGAGAGAGCTAGGGCAGAAGCAGAGGTTTGTTGATTTGGCATTTCATTCCGTGTTCCCTGAGCTTCTGAAGTTACTTTACCTGGACTTGCATTTTGAGGAATCATGCTTGAATGAACTTTAAAAGAGTATCTTGCATTGATCCTAATGCTGCTCTAATAAATACTAATTTTTTGACAGAAGTGTTTTTGGTCCTATATCTATGTACTTCTCTCCAGGTGTTAGAAGTTTGTAGCAATTAGAATTTGTTAGTGAAACAGTGGAATAATCAAAATTTTGAATTCAGGCTAAACGTAAAGCTGAGGAAGCAAAAATGGCTGCTCTAGAAGCAGAGAGGAGAGCTGCAAAGGAAGCTGCTGAAAAGGAAGCTGCAGAAGCCTCAAAGAGGATAGCTGCTGTAGTCTCTCAGGGGGATGTTGCTGGACACAATGGAAATGTCAGTTCAGCAAACGGCAGTATTCAGTCTCAGGGATCTGGATCTAACAGAACTAATAAACCAAAATCAACAGGTAGTCCACATCCTTGTTCTTTTTTCCTACCTAGGTTGTTGGACTTTCGCTTTTTGGATCTATGATGTTACCTCTGGTTTCAATTTTGTATTTTAAGTTGCTGTGCTTGTGATCTACAATCTACGTCTAATGTTATGTGGAAGTTTTTTTGTTGAACAGAGAAATTAATTATTTTCCCCTTATCTATTTATCGTTCACTAACTTCTTGGTCATGACCAATATATTAAAATTCTTTAAACTCTATTTTTGAAGGTTGAATCTAAATCTTATCGTGAAAAAGTGATTTTCCTAGTGAGCGAAGTTGCTGGTACCCATACTCTGATTTCAATCCTTTCTTTTGTTTTTTCTATTTGATTCTCCTATTCACAATGTCCATTATTTTGCAGTCGGCAATGAGAATTCTTTTTTATCCTGTTCAACAAATACCTTGATTTCCTCGTTTTCCTTGTTTTTGTGTACCATGCCATATCACTTTGTCATCTTAGTTGTTATATAACTGCCAAGTTTTGATATGGAAAAAATTGACTGCCATAATCTTTCATATATGCCATTTTCATAGTGTTCTGCATGTTGATTGATCTGATTAACAAGTCATTTGTTTGTACACTCTTATCATTTCATATTTTTGGCTGAAATTCAGCTTATCTCTTCCTCACTTGTTTATTTTAAGGTTTCGCCCACAGCTGAGATTCCAGTTTGCCGTTTTATGACAGGTGATATTGTGAGGGCTGCAAAAAGTGCTCTTAACCTAGAGCAGGGAAGACTACAAAAGCTTAAAATGCTGGATGATGAAAACCAGTCACTTAGATTGAGTTCCAATTTGGTATAGCTAGCTTTTGCAATATTAATTTGGAAGTCTAAGTCCATTATCTTCATTTGATGTTTTAACTGTAGCTATACCACTTGCAATTTTTTAGCCATGATCTTGTATTATCTGATTTATGGTAGTCATGTTTGACATTTTCATCCTAGTGCAGTGCATTACTAGTTATTGTGTTCTTAGTCTTTCTTTGGCCTTTCTGTTAGAGTTTCTCAAGTATTTTGGTCATGTTGATACCATTACTTGTTCCTTGGATTTCTAGTTATGTTTCACTTAATGTATTACTTTCTGGTTATGTGATTTTGAGGGATTTTGTAGTACTAATATCTTCATTTGATATGCTGACTTTCTTTGTGGTGTAATGTTTGGTCAGGGTTTCAGCAGCCATGAGAAGCATATTTTAAGATTGATAAAACAAATAAGTGGGACAAAAGAGAATGTTAGGTAAGGAATATATTTTTATGAGCTGCCTTTAATGGCAATGAGATGTTCTTTTATATCAATCGTTATGCATTAAAATCTTCATGTATGCATGACTAGCAGACATAGTTGCATCCATGGAAAGTTTCTGTTTTTCCAAAGTTTTATATTGTGTGTAATCTCATTTTTAATTACCCAGCTATGGTGCTGTCTTGAGATTTAGATGGCCTAAAATATAGTCAATTTGGTGAGAAACAGACAGCTGATGCTTTAGTTTATTTGCCTTACATATGCTTATTTCCCAAGGACCCCCCAACTGGTTATGCAATTGTACCAAGCTACACTTTTACATTTACATATCAGTCAGCCACTGATTCGCCCATTTGGTCTTCTGAGTTCTGACTGGATCGTTTAATTTGCATCTTGGTTGGAATTCTAATATGCATGCAAATCAATATGTATCCTTTTATTTTTCATTTTTCATTTTTCATTTTGCTTGTATCTTCAGTTTTTATCTATCCACTTATGTTGCAGTGCAAAATCAAGTGAACTCATTAAGATTTTGAAGAACCCTGCATGCCCTCAATCCATCAGCATTGTGGCATTTGCAGAGAAGGTAATCTTTGACATGCCCACAAATAATGCTTCCTCTTCAGCATTAACTGACATGATTCATTGAGGGAATGGAGAGATGGGAGTACTTGGATTTACATAACCAAATGTCCCTTATGATATTAATGCTATAATAAAACTAAAATTTAAATCTTTGAGATTCTGAATTTTCTCTTTCTCATTAGTTTGAATAGCTTGTATACATTCCCAAATAATGGAAATATAGATGCGAAGCTTATAAACTTGAAAGATAGGATGTCGTATCTAATATGAATTTGTAGCATCATAAATGAAAGGTAAAAAAAAATAAGGCGTTATCATACATAAAATAAGCAGTTTACGTTTTATCAGTATTAAACTGCAAAAGGTATATCTGATACCTTTTCCTTCCTGCAAAATTGTCTTGGACCTTTTGTTGGTAAAAAAATGTTTTATTCTTAAATTTAATGGGCATATGTGGTCTGTAATGTTCCATTTTCTAATATGTAAACTGACAGTATATGGAAACCCTAAGATCCTCTGACATGTTCCCAATTGTGGTATTCGCAGGTTGTCTCCCTATGTACAACCCCTGCGTTTCCTGCTTTTGCATGTAGTCATGTCATCGTTCTTGTTATCTCACAGGTATAGTTTGTTTACTTAGCTGCTTTTTCTCCCTTTTACTTTTTTCCTGGGGAGCAGAGTGAGAGGGATTTATTGCTTGGCTGGCTCGAAAAGGCTGCCATCTCATTTCTTTGACCTGTACATTATTATTTTCTTTTCTCAGATTAGTTTGCAGTATAACATGACTGGGAAACAATGAGATTGGCTGAGGTTTTCTGTTGAGGGCGTTTGATGTGTTTAGTATAGGATGTCAGGAAGCTAGGGAGTGATTTTAGTTGGTATACCTAATTTTTAGGATTCTTCTGTTCCTAACATGCATTAATTTTTTGTGAACCAGGTCCCACATGCAATGGATTTCCTTCTGGCCAAGTTGCATAAAGCATGTATATACACTGTCCCAAAGCACATAGCATACTTGAAGGTGACTGACTCTTAAATTCACTGAATTGTTTGTCAGGACGTGGCTATCTTTGTGTTTGAACTAAGTTTGATGGCTATGCTTATCATGCCAATAAAATGGTAGATGCATCAGTTCTCCACATGTAGTGCAAGGGCAACACCAGTGGTATGATATGGGCGGGGAGAGAAGGGGTGGGGGGAGGCTGAAGAAGCAGTTCTCTCTTTTGTAAAAAAGTTCATATGTTATGTTTGGGGAGTTATTCTATTATTTTTCATCTGCAATACTTGTTATCCATTAGGTAATTGGGGAATCATAATCTGCTATATATAGATAGATACTAAGAACATTATTTGAATTCATCTTGCCAACATCTCATTTTTATTATGGAATAGAGCACATCAAGTTGATTCTATATATAAATGATATATTAAAAGGATGTCCCAATGTCCTAATGCTTTCTGCAATAATATTGTTTTGCTCAATTTTCCTCCAAACAATTATCGTATATGACCATAGCTTGTTAACTACAGCGACTGTTGCTTCTTTTTGGTCTTTCATATTTCTGTCCTTCCTTTCCTGGTAATCTTATTTTCTCCGAGTCACGGTTTTAATAGAGGAACTGAAGCAACATTTCATAGAGTTGTTCTATTGGCCAATTCCAACCTTTTGCAATTGATTGTAAGAACAGCTTGGATTTGGCTAGATATCACGTGGCTGAATACGGTAAAAAAAAAAAAAAAGAAAAAAAGAAAGTGTGAATAGTTGATTTACCATTCTGTTTCCAATCACAAATCATAAAAGTGATTCAGATTAACCTAGGGAAAAGGTTAAAGTCCTATCTCCAGTGGTCTGCCTATAGATGAATGAGCAACATTTTGCTTTGTGGCATTTCTTTGGCTATTTTTCTCGCTGCTGCTGTTTGCATGTATTCTGAATTATTTTATTTTTATTTTTGAACTTACAGTCAGCATTTGATTCAAGAGTGGCTTACCTTAAAATGATTGGATATGAAGAACATGATGGGAAAATTGAAAGTACTGAAGAGTATTTGAAACGATTGGAATCCTACATGAGATTTTATGGGGCTCTGGTTCAGGTTTGCAGCTATACATGTTTATGTTTAGAAAGAACTTTGGTGCTTTCCTTTCGGTTTTGCAGCATGTATTACTATGTTATTGATAGTTTAACCTCATAATGAGTTACTGTTTCTTCTACATTGTAGCTGAAAAATGTTGTTTGTTTTGGCAGACAGAAGTCCAGGGCGTCCAGAATCCTCATGGTCCAAAGGAAGGTTGGGCATGGCTTGCTAGGTTCTTAAATACTCTCCCTGCTAATAAATATACTGCGGTTGCACTGAAAGCATTCCTGCAAGTAAGTTGATACAGATTCTTGATTCATTTGATAATGATTAACCAATGGGTCTGAAAAGGTTCTGCATTTCCCCTCCAGACAGCAGGGTTTGTTCTCTTCAGAAAATACAGATCTCAGTTTCGGAAACTGCTGAACATCATCGTAAAGGACTTTCTAAAGGTATTGAGAGACAGTGAAGATTCAGAACTTAGACCTATAATTATAGAGATCCAATCCTATATAGAAGACAATAAGTTCCTTCAGGAGCCAGAAGGAAGGAGCCTGCAGGGTTCATTGCTGTCTAAAGTTATGGCGCCGGGATCACAACCAAGTAGAAGTTACTACGATTATTGATCAGAAAACATTAGCATTTGATGCCTAAATTTGGTTAGATGAATCCACTATCTCAAGATATTGATTATGCGCCCCATCCTGCCCGACTCCAGTTATTGGGAAATGAAGCGGAAAAGTTAGCTGCAATCTCCAGATTTTGCTAGGCTATATCAAGCATCTTCCCAGCCATCATTGCGAGTTTTAGTTTGTCAATGATGTGCTAATTGCTGAATTAAGCTTGGATGACCAGAACGATAATCTAGCCCATAGGCGTACAAAAGGGTATTTAGGAACGGCGTCACATTTTGTATTCTTCATTATTTGATATTCTTAGATAATCTCTACCGGAAAAGAAAGCATGTTGTAATGAAAAAAAGGTCACTTTCAGGGGGCCTAATTAACTACAATAATGATAATGACGACAATTAGTATAGCTAGCAACCACCAAATAATTAACAGAAGAAAAACTTTATATACATTCGTTGTCGGTAGAAATGCATAACATACATCGAATCCACTACAGATTACACTTCACTATTAAATTTGTAGACTCCCAGAGTCAAACAGATGCACATTATATTACTGCAAAAGACGAGAAAAAACAAACCAAAGAATAAATGTGAACCCATCTGCTTTAATACAGCTAGGTTTTGCCAAAATCATATGGTGAACAAAGCTTTCATGAGGATGAATAACCCATGTTCAGCAAGAAATTGTAGAATCCAACTTGTTCTTGAATGTTCGCAACGCTAGCTGTTACAAACTTCTTTTGTGCAGCTTGATTTTCCTGCATATTCCAAACTGTTCCTTTTCAATCGAGTTCATGCAGATACTATTTTTTACATAACATAAAACATTGCGAAAAGGACAACGCAAATATCCTACCTGTCTCTGCCTTCATAAAATGGGCATTTGAATCAGCTTTCGCCAAACCAAACTCACCAGTGGTGGCAGAGACATAACAAAAGATGAGCATTGAACTGATTAATAAAGCCTGATTCTAGTCTGTATCGGGCTTCGACAAATGGGGCATAGTTGAAGGTCTTCTCCGCACTCGCAACATGTCTGTAAAATAGAGTGGGAGTCAGCAGTGGTAATTTTGTTGTGAACTCAATTCCATTGCAAACAGCAGAAATTTAGCAAATGTTTTACCTGATGCCCACAACCAAAGGCCATATCCTTTTTGTTAGTAAGACAAATCGGGCAAACCTGTCAGTGTATTGAAAAAAGGCAGGGTTTATGAGCTACAAAGAGACCTAAATGACATTAGAGGTACCCCTGCTGCTGGTACATTAACATTGGTACCAAAATGTGATATTTTTGTTGATGACAGGAAAGCAGTTTGAACAAAATGTAACGAAAATGAATTTATTTCAGCAAGAGTTTTTGCACCTGATTATCATAAGTAGAACTTGAATATGGAGCTATGTTGACTGGTGTATCATATCCAGCAGCTGGCGTGTCGTATCCAGAATAAGAAGATACAGGCGACTCATATCCAGAATAAGAAGGTACACGCTGCTGAAAACTGTTTGAACGGGATGGTTTTAAGCTCTGGCCAAAAGAAGATGCTCCACGAAGAGGTGGGGGCAGAGGAACCCTCTCTGGAGCATTCCCTGTCCGTCGACTGCTTCACCATTGAAAGCAAGCAATGGTTGTCATATTATTTCACATGATAAAGACAAAAAATCAATTAGTGAAATTTCCACATAATCATGGCTTTATGATTACCCTAATATGCCAAGCTCAATTGTTGCTTTGTATTGAGCAGGTATTTCCATCAATGCTGCAAGTGCGAACTCTGTCTCTTTTCTAGATTCACTGACATTTTTTGTCATTATCTCTGTGAAATTCACAAACTATGGAAACAAAGAAAGGTCATTGTTTCAATAAGCATATTTGGATATGCAAATAACAAGAAGTTAAAATACTTCAGGAACTGCACAACATAACTGCTATATACCTGAAAGTTATCAAAGGCTCGAGCAGGGATGTTATCATCAAACTCTCTCATCATGTCCCAAGGCCCATCACCAACCCCTACTAAAATTATTGATAAAGGGTATTCACTGCAACCAAACAAGAAATGAGAAAGTTGGTGGGAAAATCCAAGCAACCAGTCTTTAATATATAATATCAACCATTGGTTACTCCTGTTTTTTAAAATTTCAATTTATTTTAAAAAATTAATGTGTTACCTCGCTTTCACAATCGCATTGATTGTCTTTTGCTCCTGCGGACTGAAGTGACCCCGCTGTGTGTCAACACTCCTAGTTACCTATCATGATAAGTGGTTTCTGTGAGGTGCAAACAATAGAATATACTGTATCAACAGGCCAATGATATAAAACAATTATGCCTATTGTGCAAAAGGGGTATAGAATTTTGATTGTGAGGACAGAAATAGGGTAATTTCAACTGCTTAAACAGAATTTTTGGATTGCACCATCAGCGGCAGACACTAGACCATCAGAAAGAACTGCAATACCGCATCTTCAAAGCACAATTGACAACCATCATTCCCAATTCTAGAGTGAGTATTCTTTTCAACTACTTTAGGGAGAGATAAGGCTTAGTTGAGTTGACTATAGGGAGAGGTACTTCAAGCAGCCATTCCATAAGAAAAAAAAGAGACATTCTGCTCCGCTGAACATTTCTCATCACCTTTTATTCCTTTCAGCATCAATACACAACAATACTTGTGCAGTGCACCATTTCAATTTTGATGCTAAAGTGGGTGTAGAGGAGTTAGTATTATCTTGTCCCTGAAACTCTGGCATGAGGTCTTTGTGACTTAACAAAAGCAATTTGTTCTCTCCCGTGGGGAATAGAACCTCGCTGACTTCATGATGACACTGTCTAATGTTTTATCAATCATAATTCAGAACTGAACATAGTAAAGTTGATTAATTCTAAAGAGAAAGGTCCAGCTTGATCCTGAATTACCTGTCCATCAGCAATTATCACCAGAACATGGTATTGTCCACCACTTTGCTCAACAATTGTAATGGCCATCTCAATAATGGGTGCAAAAGATGTTGGCCCTGGCATGGATAATAAAAACAACGTGGCTTAGAACCAGGCAGTAGAACATAAACAATGTTATAACATAGACTCATGGAGGACTAGGCAGTATAATACACAGACTAATGGAATAAACAGAAGCCATACCTGCAAGTCGAAGCTGGGGAACAATTTCTCTGTATCGGCTCAACACTTCTTCAAATCCATTACAGAATCTTTCATCTTCATAGAAACTGAAGAGATCTTGATCATGTGTTGATGCTGCAAAATATAAAAGACAAACATGATCTGCATATCCCGAATATTAATGTCACATAGGACAGCCAAGGGAATGATCCAGATGCAAATACCATCTCCAAAACCAAAACAGGGAATCAAATTATCCTCGTCGAATGCCGATAAAGTCCTGCCAATAATTGATATTGCCTGTTCATATGGATTTTTCCCGTTGCCAATGTGATGTAAGCTTCGCCGATTGAATGATCTTGAACCTGTCCACTCATTGCTTTTTGTGAAATCAATTCCAACAATGAGATTAGAAGACTCTAGGCCAGATTGAGCAAGGGCAGCAGTGACCTGCAGTCAATGATACCCATTATTTACAATGAAAATTATCTAACAAAGAGACACTTTGCCATCACAAAACTTTTACAACAAAATATAGAAATTCATAGTAATCAGAAATAAGCAAAATGTTATTAAAGGAAGAAAAGAGAGAAATTAGAGCAGTAAAAATCAACAAAGAGAAAAAAAGAGAGATGACAACTTAGAGATTTAAGTATCAGATAATCACATTTTAGCTAAATCCCTGCCTTATGATTTGAAGTCAATGAGTTAATTCTAGTTCCTGATCTCCCGAAACTGGAAAGGTCAATTACAAGTTCCTCTATCTGAATGATCCACGAAAACCTTCTGAGGGTCCATTTGAATAGGAGTGGATTTGAAACGAGAGTGGACTTAGATTTGTCTTATCATAAACATCAGATAGCAAAAAATAAAAATAATAAAAAATCACTAAGCCTAAGATTAATTTTAAATTCAAATACACATTCATTCAAATCTTCTTCTGTGTAAATAGAACCTATTGCAGCCAACTTATGCCATCAGAGCTTTTGACTGCCAGTTCAATCACAATATATGGCCCCATGTCGTAATTGCAACTTTGTGCTTAATGATAAAGAAATCTCAGCTAATTTCAGTTATGTTTTAATCTACAGCCATTCATACTTGTACATGTATACGTATGATTTCGGCCGTTTCAAATTGTCTTGTCAAAGTTCACATCATTTTCCAGTAACAGCCTTCAGGCTCATCAAAAGCAAAGGGTCAAAATCCAAGGTCTGGCAGTCATTAGATACTTCTCTCCTCGTATCCACTCTCAAGAAAAGGGAAAAATGTAAAAAGCATTTATTTCCATTCCACTCACCAATTCAACTTAATTATCATCAGAAACATCTTCCAAAACTGCTTTGCAGCTAAATTTGAGTCACAAGGCATTTGTCTTATTAGCCACGATCTAACTAGAACAATTCACTCAATATTCTAGTCAAAATCAAAGATTTTCAAATCAACATAGTAAACATATATAAGCGCTCAGAAGATTAACACTTCATTTAAGATTGAACTATGATCCTAGTATTAATGACGCCTGCCCTCATCACCCTTAGGGTGAAAATACTGAAGGCAATTAGGCAATTATCACTGGCTGTCAAAATCCATCCAACAATAAATATGGACTTTTCCCTCCAACACTAGAGCCCTTCAGTATTATTTGCATACAGGCTAAGAACAAAAAGGTTATATAAAAAAATATATATATATATATCACAAATATACCGAAAAATCATGGGTCCAACCTGATCCAAGGTCTTGTAATCATCAGCAATTCTGGAGTATTTCCTATCTAACCTTTTCTGTGGCTGAGGCCTTTCTGTTTCATAACTATAAGAAGAAGAAGAGGCCTGATGATGCTCAGAAGTAGATGGGTATGGATATGGGTTCTGATGAGCAGAAGGGTATGGATATGGTGATGCTTGAGGATACCCATACTGATTCCATGATGAAGATGAATTGTTTGAACCGTAGGAGGAAATATGTCTCCCGCTAGACCCTTTTGAGCTCTTCCCTCCCATCAGCTAAAGAAACCCTTCAAAATTGCAAGAATCGGAATCTTTCTCTCTCTCTCTTACAAAAAGCGCCTGAAAGTGGAAGAAAAAGAAAGAAGAATTGGGAAATGGCAAGTTTTGGAGACTATCAAGATCTTGAAGTGCATAAACAAATTGGGAAATTTTGATGGTTACGTATTGAAGTCTTGAAATTGAAGAAGATAATTAGGTAAATATAATTATAAGGAAGTTTCTGAGTCGACCAAGAAAATCAAACAATTTACTAGTATATGAAACAAAGACCAAGACAATTTATACAGGCGGCTCTAGAAATGACCAATTCAAAGATCTCGCCGACCGCAGAATGCTTATGCAATAACACAACAACGACCTGTAGATTGGATAGATTGATAAACCCAAAAAAATGAAAACTTGAAGAAACCATAAAAAACAGGCATAAAATAAGGAAATCTCATGTGGGTTTTGATAGATAAACACGCAAGATTGATAAAGAACGTTCAATTGAAACTGGAAGCCAAAAAAGAAATTTCCATTAAAGCATATACGTTAGCTCGCAGGGCAAGCAAAACCAAAGTAGGGACAGTATACAGTAAGTATTCGAGGTCAACTCCAATTCTTTCTTTAGTATTGATATTCACAATCATGCAAGTGCCAGTAAGGAATTGAGATTGAGATTGAGATTGATAAGAACATGTTAGCAGAGTAGCTGAAATCAGATACATTTCACAATAAGAAATATAAAAATATCTTTAGACAAAGACCCTACAATCGAGATGGGTTTTTTTTCAAAAAAAAATTAAAATACAAAATACAGACAAGTATTTAACTAATCAATCATACATATCAGTAATAAGTAATAACAAATAAATAAAGATCACCTCTATAACACAATTGATTTCAAGAAACAAGTGTTCATGTTCATTGACATTGAGAAGAAGAAAACTTTTATACATGCGAGATGAGCGGGAAATTTGATCTTTTTCTATTCCAAAGTTATATTAGATTGAAGTGTCAAGTCCTTTTTTAAAATTTTCTTTTTGTTTACCTACGAGAAATGTTTTGAAATTTGATAATGGATTTGGAAGGGAAGAAAGGAAAGTTACGGCAAGTTAGGTGAGGAGAGGGGAAACAAGTGACACGTGCTAGTTGCAAGTGTGAACGTGTAATATTTTAAGAAGTTATTGTGGAGAAAGAAATAGCTGCGTGCGTCGATCCTTTTTTTTTTTTTTTCTTTTTTTTTTTTTTTGAGAAGATCAATCGTTTGATAAAAATTATTCTTAAAATTTAAACTAAATTAAAGATATAAACTCTTATTTAATTTTTAATTTACTCATTCATAATAAATATAAATTAACTAAAATCATATAATCATATTATTTTAATTTTCATATAAAAAATAATCATAATATTTAAACTAATTAATTATTATGGGGCATTTGACATCCTTAAAAAAACGTTAAATGCACATAAAATATTAGAACAATGTGCTATTTTTTTTGTATTTTTCGGAAATTTATATATAAATACTATAAAAAGATTGACTTTTTTTAATATTAAAAAATTAATTTTGATCCATGTAACTTGTTGAAAGTGTTACTTAAATTAATCAAATTATTCCTATAGTAACCTCTGAAAATTACACGCAACCAAATCAATAAAATAAATTAAGTAAATATCATGTTGTTCAATTTCTCTCATGCTAGCCAACTGAAGTTGCCAAGTTGGGGTTTTGGCGAGTCTGTGCGTTCTCCATTTTCATCTAATCAACTTCAAGTCAGCGTTTCTGTCTGCTTCCTTTCTGCGTTACAGCCCTGTTACCGCAGTGTTTGGGTTTAATTTTCCTTTTTATTGCATCAGTAACAAATTTCAAATCTTAACTTTTACTGAAAACTGCATTTGTAACAAATTCCAAACTCATTTCTTGTGTTCTTAATGCTATAATATTCAAAGAAATACATTTTAATGGTATCAAAATGCAAAGTGAACTGCAAGGTTTGATTTCACTAATTAAATGGTTCTTTTTTCAGTGAAAAATCTATTAACTGTAATTTCTGATTTAGTTCGAAAATTTTTCGAACCGCATGAAACCAAAATGTGCTCACCCTGTTACAGTTTACAGATAAGTCAATCTCTGATTAAAATATTCACTCAACTTCTCAGAAAGTGAACATCATATATGCACCCTCGTTTTGTTATCATCATTGCTTGCCTTGAATCTTTTTTACACATTTTTGAATTGCACATAACATCCACCAGCTCAATTTTATAAATAATGCTTACTCCTGCATTTTTCTTTCATTTCTCAATACCAAAAAAACGTAGTAATAAACATGGTTCTTGTCATCAAACCGTTGTAACAGACTTCTCCGACTTGGAAAAGCTCTGCGTTCTTGGCCATGGCAACCATGGCATTGTCTACTGAGTCCGTCAAGGGTCAACTTCAGCTATTTATGCTCTCAAAATGGTACAGCAGGAGGATATTAATGCTGTATCCCACGGGACAGAAATCTTAACTCGTACTGACTCGCCATTTGTCATCAAATGCTATGGAACATTCGAGCCGAGAGCAGGCAAGAAAGCGATTCTAATGGAATATATGGATGGAGGAACACTTGATACTGCTCTAAGTTCTAATGGTCCGTTTCCTGAAGCTTTACTTGCAGACGTAGCAAAGCAAGTACTCAACGGTCTTAACTACCTTCATGCACGTAATATAGTTCATTTAGATATTAAACCTTCAAATCTTCTTATTAGTAACGACATGAAAGTAAAAATCGGAGATTTTGGAGTTAGTAGGATTGTTAATGATAATGATACGAGTAATTATGAGAATTTGGGTAGTCGAGTCCAGAAAGATTGGATTCGGAAACATTTGGGTTTGGTTATGTTTATGCGGGAGATGTTTGGAGCTTAGGAATTAGTTTATGGGAGCTATATCTCGGGCATTTCCCGTTTTTTGAAGATGCAAGGACAAGGAAGCCTAGTCGGATGGAGCTTGTGATGGTTATATGCTATGGAGAATTCCCATGCTTACCAAACAAGGCCTCCCGAGAGTTTGGAAGTTTCCTTAAGTGTTGTTTGGAAAGAGAACCGAGTAAGAGATGGAATGTTTCGCAACTATTGTCACACCCTTTTGTTTGCATGGAGATGGAAACAAGCAATTAGTTGGTGTGTTTGACTCCATTTTATAATATACATCTGCATCAGTTGGTATGTGATGACGTGCCAAAAATTAGGACATGAGATATAGGAAAATCTTTTTTTTTTTTTTTTTTTTTTAAATAGAGCTAAAAGAAGTAGTCCTTACTTTTTAAGGATTGAAGTCTTTATCAATTCAATAAGCTATGTAACTTATTGAATGAAAAGATAAAATTGTTCTAAAATTTGAAGAATAGTGTTTGAATTTCAAATATCTCAATCTTGGAAAGCTCTCTCAAGTTAATAATTATTATAGTTTAAATACATATTTGTTTTAGGAAATCTTTATACTAAAAAACCATATCAATTTCATTATTATCATTTAATTAAAAAATATTATAATATGTAGCGAACTGCTTCTATAAATAAAATTTATCTATAAAACTAAAACTTTTATTTTATTTGAATATATATATGAAGCCAATTACAAAATAAGTAAAAAATCATAACACAGTTAATTTATGAATGGTTAAATTTCAGATGAAGCCAAGGTTATACATTAGACTTTTTACAATCTGAGGTAAATATAATTAAATAAATAAATAGTGAACTCGGCTCACACGTGACGTAAGGATAGAATTTAAATAGAGGTGAAATATAATTAAAAGTATAATTTAGGGAGTCAGTTATAAATTTTACTCTTTGTACTAGAACAATAAACAAATCAACAAATCCCACCGTTGACGCTCTTTGATTCCTCATTCCAATCGCCATCAAAAACAATTGTGTTACCGGGTAGTCTATGCACCTGCGCCGTACCAAAACCTCCACACCCATATAATTACTTTCTTGGCCTTTTTATTTTTCTTTTCGGATGAAATTTTCAATTTTGACGAGAAACGGAACGGAGAAAAAGAGACCGGTTGGTTGGTAACTTTCGTTTTTTGTTGTGTTCCGTTCTGTTTTTCGCTTTGTTTCGGCCATCGTCTTCCTCCTCTGCCTCGCTTTCCATTCCCATTTATACTTACAAATACGTTAGTCATAATCTTCCTCTCTATCTCCATTTTTCTTCCCCTTTTAAGCAACCTCATCAGTAAACTAGCAAGCCAGTGTCCTTTTCCCAACCTTGATTTTCCTTTTATTCGAAGCAATCGTTTACTTTGGTTATTGGCTTGTCTCAATTCTAGGGCTTATCAAAGACAAGGAATTGCAATATTTGGAATTAATTAATTAACAATATGGTATTTTTTTTGTTCAATTGATCACCGCTTCTGAATTCAATCTGTAATGGCGAGCGGTGACGGCGATGAAGACGTCGCCGTTTTGAGCGATGTGGAGGGAGACGATCCGGTGCCGATCGTTGTAAGAAGTCCGAGTTTGGAAGATGTGTCAGTGGAGAAATATCGTGAGCTACTCGCTGAGCTCGATCGGGAGAGAGCTGCTCGTGAGGCAGCCGAGACGTCCAAGTCGGAGCTTCAGGTGTCGTTTAATCGGTTGAAAGCGCTGGCGCATGAGGCGATCAGGAAGCGAGATGAGTGCGCGAGGCAGCGGGATGAAAGTGTGAAGGAGAAGGAAGAGGCTATGAGAGAAAAGGAGAGAATATCTGTGGAATTGATTGAAGTCAATAAGTTGAAAGAGGAGGCTGTGAAGCAGAAAGATGAAATTGGGAAGCAGTTTGAGGAGGCAGTGAAAACTGCGGATGGATTGCAATCGGAGATTGAAAATTCGAGGCATATGCTAGTGAGTGGAATTGAGAAGATTTCCGGAAAAGTGAGTAACTTCAAGAATTTTGCTGCGGCAGGGTTGCCTAGGTCTCAGAAATACACTGGATTGCCCGCTGTTGCTTATGGAGTTATTAAGAGGACAAATGAGATTGTTGAAGAGCTGGTTAAACAGATTGATGCCACTGCAAAATCTAGGAATGAAGCAAGAGAACAGATAGATATGAGGAATTACGAGATTGCTATTGAGGTTTCTCAGCTTGAAGCTACAATTAGTGGCTTGAGAGATGAAGTGGCAAAGAAGGCTTCATTGATTGAGAACTTAGAGAAGAATGTGCTGGAAAAGGAAGAGAAGGTTTCAGAAATTGAGAGAGAGATGTTGGAGAAGACACATTCTGTAGAGAATGAAGCTTTTGAGTTGAGGGAGTTAGTTGGTGAGTATGATGATAAGCTGAGGAATTTGGAATCAAAGCTAGAATTGCAGAGGCCTTTGTTGATTGATCAGTTGAATTTAGTGGCACAAATCCATGACCGGCTTTATGATGTCATCAAATTAGTCGATACTAATCATTTGGATTCAGATTTGTCAGAGTCTTTGTTTCTCCCACAACAAACGGACATGGAGGAGAATGTACGTGCTTCTTTAGCTGGAATGGAATCAATTTATGAGTTAACTAGAATCGTTGTTGAAAAAACAAAGGATTTGTTAGAGAAGAAAAGTCATGAAGTGAAAGGTTTGAATGAAACAGTGGGCCGATTGGTTAAGGAGAAAGAGCAAATTGGTTCGTTACTTAGAAGTGCTTTATCAAAGAGGATGAAATTGGACCAATCTTCCAAAACCAATGAATTGTTTCAGGCTGCAGAGAATGGCTTAAGGGAGGCTGGGATAGATATCAAATTTAGTAAGATTCTTGGGGATAACAAGGTTCCAGCTTCTCAAGATAAAGGTAGACACCTAGACATGGAAGAGGATGAAATATACAATTTGGTGGGTGTTCTTTACTTTTGTTTATTTAATTATCTTGGACTTTTGATTTGTGCATTATATCCTAATTTGTCCTCGCTTTCAAAAATTGTACTCAGGCTGGTGCTCTGGAGAATATTGTAAAGGCATCTCAGCTTGAGATAATCGAGCTGCAGCATTCTGCGTATGAATTGAGGTATTTCCACCATGCCTGAACTCATTGCAATGCACACTGACAGTGAAATCGGTAACCTAATTCATAAACTTACCAGATATTCCTATCTTTATGTGTCATATTCCTGTGTTAAGGGCAGAGGCGAGTTTACTTAAAGAGCATATAGAGGCACAAGCAAAGGAACTGGACCAGAGAATGCGTAGAATAGAAGAACTTGAGGAGAAGGAGAGAGTGGCAAATGAAAGTGTAAGTTTATTTATATTTTTCTGAGAGTTGGTTCACCTAACAGTGTGCGCTACTTTGAGAAAGATCCTTTACTTCTCTTTATTGACTGGATCATGAACTTTTCCTCCATGGCATTATAGGTTGAAGGGCTTATGATGGATATTGCTGCTGCTGAAGAAGAAATTACTAGATGGAAAGTAGCAGCAGAGCAAGAGGCTGCTGCTGGCCGATCTATTGAGCAAGAATTTGTGGCTCAGGTATGCTTCCTTGATCAGCCATAACTAATCTGTTTAATTTGAGGCTTTGTTGTCATGTAAATAGCACCTATCTCATTCATGGAATTTGATCCTGTCTAGTAAGTTTGTTATGATTCTATATTCAGAGGCCAAACAACAACAAAAGTTGACATGGCTTAGAAAAATAGTCATTTAGGCAGATACTGGCTTTTGATTGGTGACTAGAGATGAAGAGGTTTTTGTAAAAGCTTGCAAAACCTTGAGATTGAGAACATTGCTAAAATATGCGACTAATAAATGAAATATAATAGTTTTGAGTAAAGTCACATGTAATTATAGGATATAAATCGAAGAACTTGAGAGTAACTCCTTGAACATTTTCAAATTTGCAAATTCTGGTGACAGTTTGATTATGAACCAATGCCATCATTATTTCCACATCCACTAGATATGCTATTGGTTTTTAAGTACTAGTTAAGTTTTCTGGTGTGGACTGCATGTAACATTGTGTTGTTTACTTGTAGCTGTCAGCACTTAAACAGGAACTTGAAGAGGCAAGGCATGCCATGTTGGAATCAGAGAAAAAGCTAAAATTCAAAGAAGAGACAGCTGCTGCTGCCATGGCAGCAAGAGAGGCTGCTGAGAAGTCATTGAGACTGGCTGACATGAGGGCGTCTAGGCTGAGAGATAGGGTGGAGGAACTCACTCATCAGCTTGAAGAGTTTGAAACTCGAGAAGACTCGGGAGGCCGAAATGTTCCTAGATATGTATGCTGGCCGTGGCAGTGGCTTGGACTGGACTTTGTAGGCGTTCGCAGACCTGAAACACAACAACCGAGTTCGAATGAAATGGAACTTTCTGAACCCCTTCTATGATTTTAACTTTTCCCTTCTTTTTGTGTATTTATTTGAACTTTCAAAAAATTTAATATTCAAGAAATGGTAGCTTATTTCATCCTTCGTCACGGCCAGCTTACTCAATGTGCGATGTTTTAGAAGAACGGTGATTTGCATAAAAATAATACAGTATCTATTCAAATATCTTTCATTTACCTTACCATATTGGTTAAATCTTATTGGAAGTGAAGTGTCAGAAATCAGTATCCCAATTGTTTCTAGAGATCCTTAAGCCAAACTGTATGGCGACAAGTAAGCCTGTCAATAATCATACCTAAATAAAAAAAATAATCTTCCGCAGACAAGCATCCAGCGACAGCCTCAGCTTCTTGAATCAGTTCTTGTAATCTGTCATTGTCAAAGTCACTCCCTCCAAATGTCGCCCCAAAAGCCATCCTAAATACAATAATTGCAGCAAGAGCATGCGAGGTTTCGGTAAGATTAACGGGAGTTGCTGATGATGATAGCTGAGAGATGAGGCTAATAAGCAAACTGACTTCTTCCATAATAAACCTAAATGACTGAAATCGCTTCAAGCTTAGAAGCTCAAGAACCAGAATAGTTATTTTCCGCATCTCTCTCCAGTTATCACTCTAGGGTGAAAAAGCAATGTCAAGGTAGTTGCGAGCGGGTCTTTTAGCACCAGCTAAGCGAGGTCTACTGCAACAGTCAAGATCATGAGTTTTCAAGACCTCTTTTGCTGCTTCTGCAGAGGAAATTACAATAGTTGGTGGACTTAAATGGAGAAGCATAGGAGGACCGTATTCCTTGGAGACCTGAAAGTGCCAATTTGATGCAAATTTCCTATAATTGGTAGCTTAGGACCACCCGGTTGAAGCTTCTTGTTTTGTCCTGCTTTCTTCTTCAAAAGAAGCAGTATAATAAGAGAAGTAGAAGAATGTGGATAGCCATTTTAGCTTCTTGTTGGTTCTGAATTGCAAACCTCTTCAAACCATCATCTCAAACTCAGGGTATAAATGTTGCTGTACAAAGGATACAAGTCACCTAGGATTGCGTATGTAAAAAAAGTAGGGTTAATGGCTACCATAATGCAAATTCCGTCATCCCACAAGAGTCCAGTGCAGACATATGACTTTGAGCTTGTCAATCTTAAATGCAATGTCCTCTACTGGCCTTTGAGATTGAGTTTTGTGTGTTTATGTACAATAATTATATCAGATATACTAAACAATCTCTTTGACAGAACCCTTTTTTTCTCATTTGATTTTGTATAACAAGCTCTCCTGTCCTAATTTCCAACAATAATCAACTTTGTCCTTGCTAATTCTCTTCTGTTCTCATTGATAAGATAGTTTCTGTTTTGTATTTTTGCCTGCAGACTAATCGTTATCCCTTTTTCGACATCAGACTGAAAAATAAAAATTAAAAAAAAAAAAAAAGAAAAGAAAAGAAAAAGGAGAAGCAGCTGCCAAACTGATATGCATAAGGGATGAGAATTTTTCTACGTAGTTTAGTAACATAAACATGCATTTTATATTCTATCATATACTTTATTGCAATGTTAACAGAAATTGCATAATTTACTATGATTTTCATCTGATGTTACAATGTAATGGCTACTAAAAGTGCTCCACAGGCAAAAGGTTGAGAGGTGTCTTTTTAGAGACAGTAAGACTAATACCAGGTTGCTCTTCCATGTTGATGTCTTCCCTCTTCATTTCTCTGGGCAGTTTCCAATCAAAACAATACAGAAGGTTTGCAAGTATGATCTCCACTGTTATTGTTCCCATAAGTATTCCAGGACAAATTCTTCTACCTGCTCCAAATGGCAAGAATTCAAAATTTTGTCCTTTATAGTCGATGGCTCTATCAGCAAATCTTTCAGGGAAGAATTTTTCAGGATCCTTCCAATACTTAGGATCGCGTCCAATTGCCCAGGCATTAACTTGGATTAGTGTCTTGGGATGAATGTCATAGCCATTGATTTTACAATGACTTATTGTTTCTCTAGGAAGTAGCAGTGGGGCAGCAGGATGCAATCTGAAAGTTTCTTTTACTACCATCTTTAAGTATTCAAGCTGGTCAAGATCAGTTTCAGTTACTCTTCCTTTCCTTCCAACAACATTTCTAACTTCATCTTGCACTTTCTTCATCACGCTTGGATTCCTAGACAGCTCTGCCATTGCCCAGTTCACGGTAATCGCAGAAGTGTCTATTCCAGCAGCAAATAAGTTCTGATAGGCAAATATTACATACATCTTAATTAATAGCATGAACTAGAGATATAAGATGAAGAAAATACTCATAAATGGAACTTCGGAAACTTACCAAAAGGACTCCCTTAATGTTATCATTTGTGAACTTAGCCATTCCAGTTTCAGCTTGTTCTTCCTTTATTCTTAAAAGAACATCAATCATGTCGTCATGCTCCTTGTTCCTTCCTGATTTAAGATGATCATCGATTACATATTCAAAAAAAGTATCCAACTCATGGAAAACTCTTTCGGTCCTAGCATGATGACTGGTTATCCAATCAAAAACCCAACCTAGAAATGGAAACAATTCACTTTTAGAGAAGCTTCCTGCCACAACTTCAGCATCATGAACTACTTCATGAAATCTGTCTCAGTCGAAATTAGTCCCCCGATAATCAAATCCGAAAGACATTTGAAATGTGATGTTTGCAGTAAGAGAAAATAACTTCTCTGTAAGATTAATAGGAGTTTGGGAAGCTGCTGACTTGGAGATTGAATTGATGAACAATTCAACTTCTTCTTCCCTAAGGAACCGAAAAGACTGCGTTTTCTTCAAGCTAAAAAGATTTAAGACAATTAGTTTTTTCATGTTTCTCCAGTGATCACCATATGGTGTTAAAGCCACATCTAAATAATTATAGGAGAGTCTGCCAGCACCTGCTAACTGAGGTCTGCTGCAACAAGCAAGATCATTAACTTTTAAGACCTCTCTTGCTGCCTCAGCAGAGGAGATCACGACAGTTGGGATATTACCAAGTTGAAGGAGCATAACAGGACCATATTTCTTGGACAGATTCCAGTAAGATTGGTGAAGCAATTCACTAAGTTGGTGCAAGTTGCCTAACAATGGAAGCTTAGGAGGACCAGGTGGGAGCTGCTCATTTTTTCTTTTGTCTTCCTTCTTTTTAATTATGAGCAATAGAAACAAGAGTAAAATAACAGGAACCCATACAGGTAAAGCAGAGAGATCCATTAGAGCTTTAGCTTGCAGATGTCTCAACTTTCTTGAGACATGTCCATCTTTAATAGAAAGTTCTCGCCACTCCAAGACAAAAAGAGCCTAGCCTTCACATATTTTCCTTTCCTACTTCTGGCCATTCAATACTTGTCATTTCTAGCTATGAAATCAAATGGAAAATTAGGTATATGTTGGTGTCATATGCAAACTTGTCTTTTCCAATGAAAGAATCATGAAATTAAATCAACTTTTTGAAAGGCGGTGATTGTTTTGAACTTGTACGCTTATCTCCTAAAAATTGTTCAAATTGCTTTAGAGATCAAGGTGCCAGCCATTGCCACAATAGATAGAGAAAGTTTCAAGTTTATAGCACCAAGAGTGGAAAATATCAATCTTAGCGTGAATTGTAGAGCTTTGAGAAATAAAAATGGAGCCACTTTCTTGTCTTGTATTTTAATTTTAATTTTAATTTATTTTAATTATAGGGACCTGTCGACATATCCAAGACAACCTTCCTTCCTAACCTCAAAGTAATTAGAACACCACATTCCCACCATAATACAAAAGAACTAGATTGTCACCTATTTTGCTGCTTCTGTCCCTTAGGAGACCTGGAAAATTAGTTCAACTGGGTGGCTCACATTTATTTTATGCATTTGGAATGTTCCAGTTATCTAATTTTACCGCTATCTTTTACAAATCAGCAATTTAAGATTTTTTACCAAGTACTAGCTGTTTTATTTTGCCAGGAACAGCTGTTTTTTAAGCTTGTTTCATGGTAGAAGAAAATCTGTGTCATTATACGAATTGCAGATTGGGGTTGATAAACAATTGTTCTCCCAGTACCTGTGGATATATCAATTTACGTAATCATTGAGTCTATAAGAGTATAGCTACGCGAAGCAATTTCTTTATATGTCTATTGAAGAGTATACATACGCCAAACAATGGTCTTTCACTCATACATGCATTTCGGTTGGAGGTGCCTGGAAGGAACAAGTTTGACTGCTTCCTTTTTATGTAAGGTAAGACTAGGACCATCTTGCTCTTCCATGTTGATATTTTCTACTCCATGTGGTAGTTTCCAATCAAAACAGTATAATAAATTTGCAAGTACAAGCTCCAATAATGTAGTTCCCATACACAGTGCAGGACAACCTCTTCTACCGGCTCCAAATGGCAGAAACTCAAAATTTTGTCCATTAAAATCAATGGAGCTATCCACAAATCTTTCAGGGAAGAATTCTTCTGGGTCCTTCCAGTAGTTGGGATCTCGTCCGATTGCCCAAACATTTACTTGGATTAGTGTTTTGGGATGAATTCTGTAACCATTGATTTTAAACTCCGAGGTAGCTTCTCTTGGAAGTAGCAATGGAGCAGGAGGGTGCAATCTCAAAGTTTCCTTTATTACCATCTTGATATAATAAAGGTCATCAACATCACTTTCCAAGACTCTCTCTTTGTTTCTTATAATGTTTCGAATTTCTTCTTGTGCTTTCTTCATCACTCTTGGACTCCTAGCAAGCTCAGCCATAGCCCAGATAAGTGTAACTGCACCAGTGTTTACTCCAGCCAAAAATAAATCCTGATGGAAGAACATCACATGTAAAAGAAAGAAAAAGTTAGTCCCAATTGAAACCAAATTAACTAAAAAAAGGAAAACAAAAACTGAGGGAATAGTATTGAAGATACCATGAGAACTGCCTTAATATGATCTTTTGTGAGCTGAACTGAACCAACTCCAGTTCTCTCCCTCTCTATTCGAAGGAGCACATCAATAATGTCTTCCTGCCCTTTTTTTGTCCTTCCATTTTTAAGATGATCGTCAATTATCCATTGGAAGAAAGTATCTAGCTGATAGAAAACTCTTTCTGTCCTTGCATGATAGCCACTAATTCTGTCGATAATCCAACCAACATATGGAAAGAATTCATTTGCAGAAAAGCTTCCTAACAAGGCCTGTGCGTCGTCAATTAATTTTTTAAATCTATCCTTGTGGAAATCAGTTTCTCCGAAGCTCGTTCCAAAAGCCATCCTAAATGTTATGTTTGCAGTAAGAGTCAAGAACTTCTCAGTTAGATCAACAGGAGTAGCAGAAGAGGATAACTGAGAGATTGAATTTATAAGCAAACCAACTTCTTCTTCTCTAACTAACTGAAATGACTGCACCCTTTTCGTGCTAAAAAGCTCAAGAACACATATTCTCCTAATCTCTCTCCAGTAATCACCATATGGTGAAAAAGCTACATCTAAATAATTGTATGAAAGTCTTCCAGCACCTGCTAGTGGAGGTCTACTGCAACAAGAAAGATCATGAATCTTTAAGGCCTCTTCTGCTGCTTCAGCTGAGGATATTATAACAGCAGGCACACTACCAAATTGGAGAAGCATGACAGAGCCATATTTCTTGGAAAGTTGCCAGAAAGCGCGGTGGGGCAATCCTCTAAGTTGATGAAGGTTTCCTATGATTGGAAGTTTAGCAGGGCTTGGTGGAAGTTGGTTGTTTTCTCTTCCAACTTTACTCTTTCTATTAATTACAACTAGTAAAGGCAGTAGAAGAACAAGTACCCAAAAGGGTAAGGCATAGAGAAACATTGTAGCTTGAGTTTCTATATGCCCAAATTTCCTGAACTAGCACTTCATCTTCAAATACTAGCTGCCCTTCTTAAACAACTAATTACAAGAGATAACATTACCGTTAAATCAACTTAAACCTTTCTAATTCATACAAATACAATGAATACTAACCTTTACATGTCAGCTGTTGTCTACTGGAATTTAGCTTTACAAGATAAACGAGAAACTTAAATCTTATCCACCTTGGGAAATCTGCAATCACGCCATTGTCAACTTGAAGAGAAAGGTTTAAAGTAAGAAATTGTGAGGTTGATTGATGTATGTGACTTTGTCAGCTTGTAGAAAGACTTCTGCTTATGTTTGGAAAATTTTGTCTAAAAAATCAATGGAGCTGTCAATAATGCAAAACCATCACAGGCAAGATCTACCAGAACAAAAAACAAAGATTATTACTATTGAAATATTTTACAGGGAATAATATTGCCAAGGTTATATTTACTTTTATATGATATAACTAAGCATTCATATTTTTTATTTTTTATTTTCAGATGAATATAAATATTTAATACTCAATCTATTCTAAAATTATAGTTCCAAATTTTTTTAAATGTCCTAGAATAAAGGTATAATTTTTATTTTATTTTTTTTACAATATCCTTTTATAATAATCTAGCGAATTATTAATAGATAATAATAAAAAGTTTAAAATAATTAATTTTGAGGCAAAGGAAGTATAAAAAAAAAAAAAAGGGGAAATCGAAGAACCCATTAGCCTAATCTTTTTTGCCCCTTTTATCTTTCTTGAGATAAGGTATAAAAACAAGTATATTCCACCCCAAAAAGAAAAGGAAAAAGAAAAAGAAAAAAGTTATTCAAGAAATAGCTAACTCAACCGGGGTTGAACACTGGGCATGTCTAACTAACTGTAGTCAATCAAAACGAACGGTGTAGATCTACTATTGCAAAAGAAATCGAAAGGACAAGGGTTAGGGCAATTATTCCTACTGCTGAAACGTAATCGATCAAAAATCAATCGCTCACAGATCAATCTGCATGAATTATCAGATGGAAATGGACTACGTCACTCAGTTTCCTCACAATCATATGGATCGTCGTCCAAGAAAAAGGCCCAGGTTTGCTTGGGATATCCCTCAACTTCACACAAAGGTATTATTTTTGTTCTTTGATTGTTGATTTTCTTTTTCTTTTTCTTTTTTTTTTGTTTTAATTGGATCAGGTTTGAGTAAATTTCTTGCCAGCGCTTTGTTTGCTTGCCTAGAAAAAAAAAATCGTTGGGAGTGATTCTGATCTTGTGTTTCTTTTTTTGTACCTTGTGAAATGCTTCTTTTGCCTTCAATTTTCAAGGAATAAATTTCTCATTTTACACTTCAAAATAAACAGTAGTTGAAATTGCAGTCAATGGTGAAAATTTGGAAGTTTTAGGATGTCATGGAAAGAAAAAAAAAAAAGAGAGATATTTTTTATTATTTATTTGGCAAAACTGTATTTAAATCAATTGAGATTTATCTTCTGGAGCTTTTTTAATTTTTATATGCCATTTCATATGGTTTTTTAAAACCATATAATTGGTATAAATGCCAAAGCATATGGAGCCTTAGTGTCTTCATCATAGTATCTTAATTGTCGTTTAAGATTTTTTTTTTTTTTTTTTTTTATCTTGAAGTTTCTTACTGATTCTGTAGTTTTCTTTTTTGTTAGTATCATAAATGGGTTTGGCCCTAGATAGAACAAATTAGAAAAATGGATTCACACTACCGTTTTAATGAGTTTGTAACTGAGTCTTGGTTTGGTTGAGCATACATGACGTAGATATTTGATCATATAATTTCATGGACTTAGAATCTGATTTTCTGATTTGTTTTCTTATCCTACAGCAATTCTAATTTGATTAGTCTGATATTGTTTAAAAACTATGGGGTTATTTGGTCTATTAGTGTATAAGGGAATAGCTTGGAAATTACTTATGAAGGAACGGGTAAGTTTTTAATTGCTTTTTGTGTTGCAAAGAATGAACGAATGGCTGTGTGTAGGCTCAGTCAGGATTGTATTATGGCCAAGAGGTTGGAAATGGAACAAGCATTGGAACATCAAGAGTACTTCCAGACAATGCCAGTCTATTTGTAAAGGGATTGACTCAAAAAGGCTCTCCCCCATGGCGAGATGATGACAAAGATGGACATTACATGTTTGCTCTCGGGGAGAATTTAACCTCTCGCTGTAATTACACTTAATCACCATTGAATGGGCTTTTACATTAGGGTCAATCACTGAAAATTCCAAAATTTTGGTTAAATTTGTAATTATGGATTTTATTTTTGTCAATTACCTTTCACATTGGCGTCCATTGTAGCCAAGCTTGGAATATGTCACCAACACTTTAAGATTGTTGGAACTTGGTCTTTCAAATTTGGCTACAATCGACATTAATATAAATATTCTGTATATAATTGATGAAATAAACAAACCGGAAAAATGGCCATAGTTGCAATTTTAATTCAAAGTTTGGATGTTTTATAGTTATCAATCCTTTGCATTAATAATATGGCATGCTGTGCTGCATATGAAGCTCCATGCACCTGATTGCCTGTTGCTACAAATAACATTCTGTTTTCCATTTTGTTTACTTTTTCTATCGTTTCCTTGGGACTCTAGGATTGATTTTTTTTAAGACTGTATTTTGTAATTCTGGCGTTCATGTACTTAATCTGAATTTATATATTTTGAAGTGTTGAACTTTGACCTGTTCTGAAAAACTGCACCCAGCTTCCTATACAACAATACTGTCTAGCTTGTTGTTTCCATAAAAGTGTAAAAAAATTTTCTTTCTTCCAAAATACTACCTCTTAACTGAACTATCCTATCTTTGACTCACTCTCCTCCAGTCTAATGAAATTTAAAAGCATTGAAGCATTTTAGTTTTGATTCTTGGTTCATTATATGCTCTGATTTTTGTTTTGGGAGTTTTCCTCATACTCTTTTGTTTGATACCTGCAGACAAGATCCAGAGAAAAATTGGTGAAGGTTAGTATTCTTTCAAAGAATGCAATTTATTAGATTCTTTCTAACTGATGCTTTTCCTTCCCAGCTTCTTTCTGCTCAAGGACAAGTTTATTTTTTATTGGTATATGATCACTCATAGCATGCATTTACAAATCTACAGGAACTTTCGGTCAGGTTTTGGAATGCTGGGATAGGGAAGCAAGAGAATTGGTTGCCATAAAGGTTGTTCGAAGCACGAAGAAATACCGCGAAGCAGCAATGTTGGAAATTGACATGCTCCACTTGCTTGGGAAGTATGACAGAAATGGCAGTCGGTGAGTGTAATTGCAATAATCTTGATTGCTCCTTAGTAGAATTTGAGGTAAAATGTGTTGGTTGTTAAGTGGCTTTATTCTTTGCAGTTGTGTCCAAATACGAAACTGGTTTGATTATCGTAACCATATCTGTATTGTAAGTATATAATTTATTTATGATAATATCATTTCCCCATCTTCATAAATATTCTGGGGATTAAGACTTGGTGGTGGATTTAAATGGTTTAACAGGTATTTGAGATGCTTGGACCAAGCTTGTATGATTTTCTTCGGAAAAATAATTATCGCCCATTTCCGGTTGATCTTGTCCGTGAGCTTGGCAGACAACTCTTGGAATGTGTAGCATGTGTGTGGCCATTACTTCTGCTATTTCCCTTGCCCTGATTGCAAACTGTATTTTTTAATTGCATGGATCACATTGTTATACTGTTCAATGAAATTTTATTTCTTCTGTTGTTGTCTAATATAAGTTCCTCGTTTCTTTATTTTTTTAGTGGAAGCACTCTTTTGTGTAGTAAGGTGATGTCAAATATTGAGGTTGGATGAAATTAATAGAACATTGATTCTAAATGTTTTTGTTTGCAGTCATGCATGATTTGCGCCTAATCCATACAGACTTGAAACCAGAGAACATACTTTTCGTGTCTCCGGAATATGTGAAAATACCAGACTACAAGGTGCACACTTTACTGTGGATATTGTTTCAATTTGTACTTTCAGCAGTGGAAACCTTTCCAATTTTCCAAATTTCTGTTTGTCCCCTTGTAATTTTATTTTTACTTTTATTTCTAATGTAAGTGTCTTGAATTTTAATGCAGTCTGTATTTTCCTTTGCAGGTTCCATCAATCTCACCCACCGAGGGGACCTATTTTAAGAGGTTACCAAAGTCAAGTGCTATTAAGGTTATTGATTTTGGCAGCACAGCTTATGGGCACCATGAACACAACTATATTGTCTCAACCAGGCACTACCGTGCACCTGAGGTTATTCTGGGTATGGTATTGTTTAGTCCTCTGTATATGTCTTCCTTGTCATTATATTTGTTGAAATTGTTGAGTAAACTTGTTGAATTTATCAGGGCTTGGATGGAGTTATCCATGTGACACATGGAGTGTTGGTTGTATCTTGGTGGAACTTTGCTCGGTAGATTCAGTCTCTTAGAAATTTTGAACGACTGTCCTAGCACCTAAGAAAACAAACAAATAAAGTACATATGTATAATTGTTTGCAGGGAGAAGCATTATTTCAGACGCATGAGAATTTAGAGCATTTGGCCATGATGGAGAGGGTTTTAGGACCATTGCCTCAGAACATGTTGAAAAGAGCAGAGTATGTGCTCTTTTGAGACCTAATTATAACATTTAGCCTCTAATTTTACAATGAAAACTTGATGACATGAAATTTACTGTCTCTTGGTTACGATTGATTCAGTCGGCATGCAGAGAAGTATGTGAGAAGGGGTAGGTTGGACTGGCCAGATGGTGCAACCTCTCGGGAAAGCATCAAAGCTGTTATGAAGCTACCTCGTCTTCAGGTGCATGGTCACTACTTCATTTGCCTCAGATATGTTACTCCTATGAAATTTATCAGACATGATAAGCCATCCTTTTCTTTTCATGATCATTTTTATGCTTACATGTGTTTCTCTCGGCAGAATCTCGTAATGCAGCATGTGGATCACTCCGCTGGTGACATCATTGATCTTTTGCAAGGTCTCCTTAGATATGATCCCTCCAGCAGACTAACAGCTCACGAAGCCCTTAGGCACCCTTTCTTTACAAGGGATCATTACAGGAGATTTTAAAGGGAGGAGTTTGATGTTTGCTTATTATTGTGGGACATTTATTTGGTCATTTGATAACGAGTTAAAACTGGCTGGCCTGAATTTCTGGTTCTCTACTTTTTTGTTTTTTACACCATTGATGTATTTCTTGTCATCGTCAAGGAGTGGAGAGGGCTTGCCAGCATTGAGGCATTTTTTTAATTTTCATCATATTGAGCATTTGTAAATAACCTATTGTGAGAAGTGTTCTTTTTTTTTTTTTTTTTTTTTTTTTTTTTTTTTTTTTTTTTAATGTTACATGATTGTTTTTATGGTCAAAAGAAAAATGCAGTTACTGGTTATGAATCAACAGGAATACATGGATAATTTCAATTTCTGACGTCTGCTGCAGAAATATGCAGACAATTTCAATACGCGATACGAATCGTATACTGGTAGGAAGGTAACTGAGATGGGTTTTACAAATTGAAAGCATTGTAATTAGCAGACTCAAAAAGAAATTAAAAGAGGAAGAATAATTCTCGACAATGTTCAAAATCAACCCTTATATGGCGGTAAATGTCTCTTCAACGTTTTGTTGTGCATCTGGTTGCTCTCAACACCCCACTGGGAGGAGCAGTCACCATGATCTTGCAATGGCCGTACAGCCGATATGAGTATCTAAAGATCCCCAGATTAGATCTCACCTTAAATGACCCTTTAACATCAAATATGACTCCATTTTTACTAATCTGGTTTTGAAGCTGTACGCTGTCTCCCAAAGGAAGTCGAACCTGACTAGATATCATATGAATGTTTGCAAACCTGGACTCAGTTTTTGGTGCTACGAAAGACTGAATATACTGAGTGGCAATAAGAGTATTCCCATAATATAAGTCAATGATCATATGGTTAAAGTCCACAGTCACTTTCTTGTTTGGGTTGGTGAAGTTTGCCAGTAAGGAAATATCGGCATTTAGCAGGGCATCTGCATCAATATATGCTGCATTTAAAGTGACGCTAGACACCTCGAAGCGGGGATTGCGCGGGCGATAGACAAGATACACAATGAGCACGATGAGTCCTCCTAGAAATATTACAATCCAAAAAATGGCACATAAAGCTGCACCTAACCATGTTATCGGCCTTGTTTTCTGGGGTGCTGGTGCTCGCAGACCAGGTGGCCGATGGCGAGGACGGTGGTCATGTTGCTGCCTCAGTGGGATCCTAGAATCATCCTTTTCCTTTGGTTGTCGACCTCGACTCTGGTGGTCATGATCATGCTTCTGTGGTGGACCTGGTGGCAGCATCCATGGACTACGGTATTCACCATCATGGCGTGGATCATGACCACCATGGTCCTCTTCTTGCTGTTGGAGTAACATCCATGGACTATGGAATTTGCCATTACTGTCCGGATGTTCTGTAACTCGTGGACCATATGGCTTGGAACGTTGGCCTTGATGTTTAGGAAACTGCTCTACATTTTTTTGTTTTTTTCGGCTCAGCTGGGGACCGGGGAGGTCATCTGGGTGCGGGGATGGACCTTCATCTGGATGGGGATACTGCTCTTGAGGTTTCTTCCATGGAGCTCGAAATGGGCCATCACCTTCGAGCTCTGCAACCTGTGGACCATGTTGGCGTTGATGCCTTTTAGGATGGGCAGCTGAAGGCTGGTTTTTCTTTTGTTCTTGCGGCGGCGGTGGTGTTCCGGGATACTGGCCTTCACGCTGCTGTAGTGGTCTGATGAAGTGAGGATTGGTTTCTCGGTGGTAAGACATTGTACTAGTAACAAAGATTGACAGAAATCAAGAATAAGAGAAGGGAATATGAAGAGAGTCCAGTTGAGGGAAAAAAGGATGACTTCATTACAACTTCAAGTAGGATTCTTGTTTAGGCAAAGAATCAAACATATGCTAATTAACGGAGGCAAGTAATCTTCCCCTAAACCCCCCCGCCCCCCTTTATGTTGTGTGTCACATAAATCGTAGGTGGAATAGAATCTAAGCTCTGTGTTAAATTGTAGGTGGAATAGAATCTACATGCTCTTCTGATTCCAATGTATGTAGATTAGGGCATGACTTCCACCATTAATGTTTACTGCTCATATCCTGTAACTATTCTTGTAGTAACTCATGAAGATTGTTAGACACGCAATCTTAAATTAAAGTCTCTCGTTAGTGAAAATCTGAGGGAAAAAGAGAAGGATGAAAAACATGAGAAAGAAAGCCAGATATTATTGATAAAAAATCACTGTTTACAACTCATTTATATACTATCATTGCATGTTAGCCAGTAGCCACGTAAGCTTGGACTGCCACATCAGCTAAACAGACTTAATGAACAGTAACACTATTACAATTAAATCCAAAAGTTTACCTAGCAATTACAATCAAATCTGTCACATTTACTTTTGGGTCCTACGAGCAACGATAGTTCAGCTTAGCTTCACAAGCAATGTACTCTCAATTTCTCGACACCCCAATTGTATAAATCAGTTGCAATGCAGTCAACGTGGTGGTTTATTTAGTTAGTGACATTTCCTAACAGGGAAGGCAGAAAATAATGGAACTTTAGAAACCTCAGCCCCATTCCTTTTAGTTGGCTTCTGCAAGATAAGCAAATATGTTAACCAAAGAATGGGCATCAGCCATCCCATAAATCTTCAATTAAAATAATCTGAATAAATAATAGCAATCAGCGCCAGTTGTAGAAGATGAAGCGAGACTGAGTCTCCACTTTGGACACTTGGGATTGAGAAGTCATACTCCTGTATCTAGATTCCAAAGTTGCAATTGCCACCTCCTGTCTTCCCTTCTCAGGACAAAAAAAAAAAAAGGAGCATATCCTGGTATCTGAACCTTGTTGAGAAAAAGGGAGAGAAGAAAGAGATAGTAGGCACAGCACTTCATAATAAATGATGAAACAGCAACACAAAAGGTCCAAGAGATGGAATGCCCATGCTTTGACACTTCACACAACCGCAAATGATAGAAGTCACACGATAAATTAAGAACTTACTAAACATATTGGTTTGTGATCGTCCTATATGACTCAAAATTGCAAAACTTGGTCATCGAAGGTATAAAACCAAGCTGAAAAGACAAATAAATAACAAGATTAATAGGTGTCTTGTAATATAACAACAAACAAAATTTTGATTAAGAGGGACAAATCTTACAGTTGGGGTACAATGTTGTGAATTCTCAAGCCTAAAAGAACTGAACTCCATTATGTCCTGCATAGAAAAACAAGATACACGGTATTTTTGCCCTCCTTAATAACACCTCAACTATACATCTAAAAAAGTTAGATCACACATTGGAACAATATTATAGAGCATCACACTTATTTTATTTCTCATATTTAAACAGCAGTTTTATATGCATTTTTCTCAAATTTAGGCAGCACGTGTTTGAGCTTAAAATAATCAAATTTAAGTGAAACAAAAGGCTCAAACCTCTATGCCGCTTTACTTTAATTCACCAACAAGGCAATAGCATGACTAAGTGTATCCCAATCAAGGTTGGATCGACTTTTGACCTGAAAATAGAGAATAATTTATCATCAATAAAAGATGCATGAAAACTCTGTGCAGACATTTTGCTTCTAAACTAAGAAAAAATGCACAAAATATTAAAAGGCATATTATAGCAAACTCCAAATTGACATCAGCTGTTCATTTGGCAATTTCATGCATGGAAACAATGTATTGTGCGCAATAGCATGACATATCTGCTTAAGAGCAGGCACACCATTTCAATTTCAGTATCGGCACATTCAACAGGTAACCTAATACAAGTAAAACATAATACCACTGCTTCTGAAACAATAATTTGAGTGAACTCTACCTCTTGCCGATAGATAAATCAGAAATACTTCTGCAATATGGTAATACTTCTGCAATATGGTAATTGCATTTATAACGGGAATTCTTGCATATTGAATAATAAAATTTCCAGTTATGTAAATTGTCAAAGAATATATGGCCTTGTAACATGAGTAATTCAACTAAACTAACCCCATAAGTATGCTCGAGAAGTTAATCTGACAAATAGTAGCACAATAGTATTCCATGATAAAATGCCATTAACAAACATGCTATACAGTCTCTCAAGCATATCTTTCCACCACAACTTTTTTAGCCACTGCAGAAGGTTAGCCTCACAGAGAGACACAGGCGAAGGAACATACAAACTGTTTCTCAGGTAGATGCAGCATCTCTTGAATTGGCACTGATTAATATCTCAGAAGCAGCTCTATCAAGAGTAAAACCCTTCTCCATCATCTGACCCCAGACCCTACTAGCAACTGGAAGCTTCTTTTCCACTATAAGCCCTCCAATGATCAAATTATATGTTACTTCATCAGGATAGGGTCCTCTACTTTGCATTTCTTCATACAATTGCATAGCTTCACTTACTCTAAAGGATTTGCAAAACCCATTTATGAGGGCATTACATGAAATTACATCAGGGGGAATTCCCTGTTCTACCATATCACAAAATATTGTATGAGCAAGTCCTATTTTCCCGCTCTTGCATAGGTGACCAATAATAGTTGTATAAAATACACGATCAGGTGAAATGCCCATTTGTGTCATCTGATCAAGAAGCGTCTTTGCTATATCAGAACTACCTTCTCTAAGAAAAGCTTCTACAAGTATAGTGAATGTCACCACATCCGGAAGAATCCCCTTTTGTCCCATTTCCTCAAATATCTTGTAAGCTCTTCTTGTATCACTCCCCTTGCAAAATGCTTTGATAATAGTATTATATGAAACAACGTCACACAACCCTTTTGGCCCCATGTTTTTCATCATAAAAAAATAAGCTTTATCTGGGAGATTAGCTTTACAGAGTCCCTTAAGTAGCTGATTATAACTGTACACATCAGGTTCTATCCCAGTTCTCTCCATTTTCTTAATCAACTTCTTTGCCTCATCCAACATGTGCTCTTCACAACAATAATTTAATAATATATTGTACGTAACCAAATCCGGCTCAGATCCATTTTTTCTCATAAAAGATTCAATTGCCTGCGCCTTATCAATCCTACCTGCTCTACAAAACCCACTAATCAACGCATTATAAATAAGTGTACTCAACTTAACTTGGCCACTCTTCATTACATCAATTATAAGCTCATAAGCCAAATCTACCTTCCCTCCGTTACACAACCCAACAACCAGTGCTCCACAGGCCTTATTATCCGGTGTAAATCCCTTATTTATCATATCACGCCAAAAATGAATAGCAGTATCGAATTTATTCATTTTACACGACCCATCAATAATAATAGTATATGTGACAACATCAGGCATCCTCCCTCTCTCAACAATTTTCTCAAACACGTCTAAAGCTAATTCTGCCCTGCCCTCAAGAAATAAAAGATTCAAATAAATATTAAAAGCCCAAATATCAGGAACACAGCTAAGTTGCTCCATGTCATTTAGTAATTCATCAATGAGTGTAAAATTCTTTACTTGGCATAAAGCAGAAATGAAGCGAGAGTAAGTAAAGGGAGATAGCGAGAACCCAAGAGGACCCATTTTAGAGTAGTAGTGGTGAGCTAATTCGAAACGAGAATGGTGGATTAAAATGCCAATGAATCTGTTGTAGTCGATGCCAAAAACACGACAATTTGATTGAGTCATTTCGTCGAACACTTGGATTGCTTTGTCGATTAGACCGAGTTTGACGTAGCCAGCAATGCGAGAACGATATATGAGGCGGTGGGCGCCCAAAGAATGATACATGTCAGAGCGATATGCATAGCAATGCATTGAATGGTGACCTCATGGAGGGCAATCAATATAGGTGCAGGCAGATAATCATGAAGTGGAAAGGAAGAAGAAAAGAGATTAATCCCGCACTGTATCGGAACCGATGGGAAAAGAGATTAGTCCCAAACTGTAATGAGATTGATGGAGAAACGAGAGGCCGAGCCAACAGTAGAGAAAGACGCAGAAAGAAGCAAGTGCCCACCTGGTTTCGGCGATGGAGAAAGAGCAGTGAGAGAGAAGCTGAGACCGCAGCCAATGGAAGTTGGTGTTGGAGAGCCCAAAATAAAATCCAATGCTACGCAAGTATTCTTGGACTCGGGCTTCCTAATGAGCTACTAGTTGGGCTTCTATCACGCAAACTCGGCTTTGTTGGGCTAAAAAGAGTAGAGTGTAGAATTTTCTACAAGTACATAATCCATGAACTCTCTTTTTCTATTACAATTAAAAAATTATTTTTTACAAACGTGGGTTCGTCTGAGTGGAAAGGGCTTGAATTTCTTAATTAAGATGTTAAATGTTCCATTTATGTGTATGGGAAGAAAATCCTTCTTTGGGAGTGCCTTTTCCCTTATAAATACTATATATATAAAGGAAGAGATATTTCACTTTCACTTGCTTAGAAGCACACTTAAGATCTGCAAGTAACGACGAATGAAATCACAACACCCTACTCGCAACTTTCTCATATCTTTTGTGTGCAAAATTATCCAATCATCAAATTTTGCAGATGCTATCATTTTTACAAGTATCTGGTCCAACTATCTTTCAACTGTAAATAAAAATGGCTTTTTCATTGAAATCAATGAAAACATGTAATTAAACATGAGATTAGAGGGATGATGAAGGTAGAAAGAGTAGTTTTGAAGGCCCCCACAACGTGATACACAATAGAAGCTCCTAATCCAATTTCGTCTCATGTAATGACGCATTCATCTTCTTCTTAATGACTTTTTTAAAAAAAAAAAAAAAAAAAGGTTTTCAAAGTTTAATCCTATTTGTTTTCTACTTTTATCGCCTATCTTTTCTGACCTTTCATCACTCTTTTATTTTTTTGGAATTTCTTATTCTGAATCCATTTCTTTTTTAATTCTCAAAGAACCCTCATCATGTCCATATATGAAAAGGGCAGAGTACTCTACAAAAAATGAATTTATATTTTGAGCATAAATTTGTACAATTTAGACTTTGACTCACCATTTTTTTTTTCATTACGTCAATCTCACTTTTATATGTTTGTTCTCATCTTTTGAAAATATATAAGTATACAAAATTATTTTTATGAATAAAATAAAAAAGAAACAAATTGCATGGGAGATCCACGTGGCACCGGCGAGTCCACTTAGATTATGAACAGTAAGTGGATCTGTCCCGGTTGTCTGCCAGCTTAGCTCTGAGCTTCATTTTTGACTTCAAAACTGGACATCTTCCAGAAATTTATAGCACAAGGCACACGTGTGGTTGTCATTTATACATTATTGTACAAACTTGAAAAGTGCGTTGCTCTGTTAAACAACGCTACAGTTTGCCAATAGCGTACCTTCTTTTTTTTTTTTTTTTGTTTAATGATGCCAATTTATAATGACGATAGATCCATCCATTCATGCTACTGTTACTTTAATGTACCACTCCACAATATTAATCCATTACATCCAATTTATTGTTTCAAAGTACTCGTGATATTGATAGGTTTCAAAGAAGGCAAGGCAACTCGATAGCCGAGACAGCCCAGTAATCGTAGCAATTTCTCACAGGTCTGTATTTATTACTAAATTAATTAATTAATTTCCTAAAACAACCTCGTTCTCAACGATTTAAATGACATCACAAGACTTGACATGCATGCTTAAAATGGGCATCGCATGATGACGTGTCATCTTTGACCCGTTCTTTCTTTCCTTCTTCACTCTAATTTGAATGGTTTACCAATTACAACTGTGTCCCATTTTCTGCATTTATGCAGTAAGAGTTTCAAAATGACTGCTTTACATACCGATTAACCAAACCAAACCAAACCAAACGGCTATTCTACTTTGATTCATACTGTTAGACTTCAACAATCTCAGCTATATTTTATTTGAATTAGTAGTATTTTTTTTTCAACAAAAAAAGTTTCTTTTTCTTGCACTTTCCTTCATTTTCTTTTTGCCTTGTTTGGCCTGTTACTGGGTCTATATTTCTTTTTTGTTTTCGTTTTTCTACTTTCTTCTTCTTCTTGTTCGCTTGAGTTAAAGAGAGAAAAAAATGTGGTCTTGAGAGACAAACAGGGAGTCAAGAGTTTTAGGTGAAGAAAAAGAGCAGAGAGAGAGAGAGAGTGGGAGACTGAGATTTCACAATCAGTTATTTATTGTCAGGTAACCAACTTGCCTTTTTCAATGGCCTTTCCAAGAAGAGTCCTTTAATGGGTATCCATTTATTCGTGGAATTTCTTTGAACTTATTTCGAGATGTTAGGCCAAAAAGATAGTGAACGTCTTGCTGGTGGCATTCCCCGGAAATCCTATTTACGGTCAGTTTCGTGGTCTGACCGGTCTCCCACTAAACCTAACCCTAGGCCCCAGACCAATAGCAAGGCTAGGTCTTCTTTGCCACCCCTTCAGCCCCTTTCCATCACCCGTCGCTCTGTTGAGGAGTGGCCCAAGGCGGGTTCTGATGATCTTGGGGTATGGCCAAATCCCCAAACTCCTAGAGGGCCTGTTGTTAAGCCCCCTGAGAATTCTAATTTAGAGAAGCCTGTGAGGGAATTTCAGTTTAAGAAGGACAAGCTTGCATTTTTTGATAAGGAGTGTTCAAGGATTGCTGATCATATTTATTTAGGAAGTGAGGCTGTGGCTAAGAATCGTGAAATTTTGCGCCAAAACAGGATTACCCATGTGTTAAATTGTGTTGGGTTTGTTTGTCCTGAGTATTTCAAGAGTGATCTTGTTTACAAGACGCTTTGGTTGCAAGACAGCCCATCAGAGGATATCACGAGCATTCTATATGATGTTTTCGATTACTTCGAAGATGTCAGAGAACAAGGTGGAAGGGTGCTTGTTCATTGTTGTCAAGGTGTTTCAAGGTCCACTTCTTTGGTCATTGCCTACCTTATGTGGAGGGAAGGCCAAAGCTTTGAAGATGCCTTTCAATATGTCAAGGCAGCTAGAGGAGTGACAAACCCTAATATGGGTTTTGCTTGTCAACTTCTGCAGTGCCAGAAGCGGGTACATGCTGTTCCAGCTAGCCCCAATTCTGTTCTCAGGATATATAGAATAGCTCCACACTCATCATATGATCCCCTTCATCTTGTGCCAAAATTGTTGAGCCAGCCAGATGTAAGAGGACTTGACTCGCGCGGTGCATTTATTGTTCATGTTCCTTCTGCTATATTTGTTTGGACTGGTAAGAATTGCAACTCAGTTATGTCAAACCAAGCAAAACTAGCTGCTAATCAGGTCATTCGGTATGAAAGGGCTCAAGGTCCAATTGTGATCATCAAAGAAGGGGAAGAACCCTCAGAATTTTGGGATGCTCTTGCCAACGGACAAAACCAACCAGATGTTTCACGAAAAGTAGAAGCTCAGCTTTTTGGAAACAACGATATGGTTATGGCTAGGAAGGTTGCTGACTATGATTTAGATTTTGAACTTTTCCACAAGGCACTTATTGGTGGGGTTGTTCCACCATTTTCGGTGTCAAATGCTGGATCAGAAACTTGCCTTCCTGCTCGGGAAAATGGATGGGGCAAACTGAGGCAAAAGTTTGCTAATGGTAAAATCAAAGAATTTCTCACATATTCCAAACTGAAACATGACCATGTTCCATCCACTGGCGGATCAGATACGATTGTAGATACTTATGGAGAAGGTGAACGGACTGTTTCCTTGGTTCATCATCCATTGCCACCATCACCATCAGCCTCTCTATGTGGTACTCCAGATTCCTTTGATTGTTTACCCAATAGCAGCGTGGATAAGATAGTGGATTCTAGTGAAACAGAACCCTCTGTTCCTCTAACTGATCCTTTACTCCCACCATCCACTTCAAGTGGTTCTCCAGATTCTTTTTCATGTTTTCCTGAGAGCAGCCCAAAGTTCAGTTACAAGTCCCCTACGCTGTCGCCTTCAACATCCGACTACTCGTCTAGTTCATTTGCCTTTTCACCCTCATCGTCTAATTGGTCTGACTTATCATACTTGTCTTCTCGGCAGCCTTCACCTTCTGGCTTGGAAGACACAGATCCATTTTATGGCAAGAATGCTCCCTTGGCAGATAATTTTTGTTTACCTTACAAAGAAATTTCTTCCTTGCCTGCAAAGTTGTTTTCTGATAATCGTGCCTTGATATCAGAAAATACTTGTTTGCCACCCAAAGGGTCTTCGCCTTCTATTGCAGAGCGCAGAGGGAGTAATCCTCCTCCTCTGATGCTGTTACCCACCATTGATGAACCACGTCAAGACCCCAAAGTTTTGGCAAGATCCTGGTCTTTTTCTCTGCCAGACTTGGATGATGACATGATGAAGGATATTCACAATGAGTTTTTAGAACATGAAAATAGTAGAGAAGAACTAATGTTGGATGCTGATATCAGTAGTGCTGGCAATAGTTCACTACATGAGTTTGGGGAGAGAAAAGAATGCAATAATTCCCATCTTCCCTTGTGCAACGATATAGGGAAAGCTGCAGAAATTACCACTCCGGTCTTATACCAGTGGCCTAACATGAACAAAGTGAATATGAACTGCTTTCACATTCTTGATTCTGTATCAGTGTATATTTTGTTGGCACCAGATTTAAGTTTGTCCTCTGATAATGGAATCCTATATGTGTGGCTGGGGCAAGAATTTTTGTGTGAAGAAAGGCAAAATGAATTGATAAGCAGCACTGTCGCTTGCCAGAGTAATCATTTAGACTGGGTGGAGATTGGTTGCAACTTCCTCAAGCAACTAAATTTCCCTGCAAGTACCCCTGTGCAGGTAAGTGATGCAACTCTATGATATGCTCTTTTGTGTTTATCTTCTGGCTTTGAAATTGGCTTAATTTTAAGTTTTAAATTACAATGAACAATAGTGAGTTTGCTAGTGTTTTTGTTGTTAGGGAAATATTATAAATGATTAGAGACCATCCCTACAAGGGAAGAAAACTGGAGACAAAAAAGATTCTGAATCTCTGCATTTAACTGGAACAACATTCTAGAATGACATTAAGCTAGACAAATTAAGGAACTTCAAGTTGAATCACCAATCCTAAACCCCCACGCAACCTTTTCCTTTTGTGTTTCTTCTATTTAACAACCTTGATATGCTTGAATGTCTGCGTTTTTTATTATCTCGGATTACTGACAGGTTACATTAATGAATCTAGGAAAATAACAGCTATATCCTTAGTGATATCTTTTTCATCTTTGAACTATCAGGGTGCACGTAGATTGTTGATTGTCATACACACTTTTTCTTTTTTGTGTTCTGTTGTGTACAGAGAGAGGAAGGGAGTTTTAGGAAAAAGAATTTTCTGGTAGCCAAGATGATTGGATTAGAGCTTGTATGTTTGGAAGTGCTAATGTTTTTGCATTGTTGATGTTCAGTAACATCATAATCCAATAATGTTGAATAGCTTAAACTTGTGAGCTTTCTCCTAGAAACTACCTGATAAAATATAGTTCATATCTATAGGAAAATATGAGTAATCAATTTAAAATAATATTTGAGGGTTGAAAGTCCTTTTCACAAAACAATAGAGTTTACCATTCTGGACATTTTAATGGTATATTCTGGTATCAACTCTGCTGAAACCAATAAAATTTGATTGAAAATCATAGTTAGACACATGGGCATTCGTGGAAATAAGTAATCACCTATTCATTGATTCTAGTAGTTTGTGCTGGTAGTGGGTTTATGCTTTAGGTCCATTCTTTTTTCATGCTTGAATCCTGTGCTTAAACTGTAAAATCAATTGTATGTTGAAGTTTTAATTGGCTAAATTCCTGTACTAATGGTATCTGCAGATTGTTAAAGAAGGTGAGGAGCCAGAACAATTCTTGAACCTTCTCAATGGCTTCTCATTTCAAATGGTGGAAGACTGCAGCTAGAACCGTGTTTGCATCTGAGAAAGATAAAGTTTGGTTCTTTATTTTTTAAAACACTCTGATGCATTGAACCAGTCTCAACCTTGTTAAGGTGAGTAAGCATCCCAGGCAGAATAAGTGATTGTTTGTCTGCTTGTGTGATGTAAGTGAGGATTTATTTTACCATTCAACCAATCATGTACAGAAAACAAGCCTGCTGTACACTAATAGGAATTACAAGTAAATAAAATATCAGTTGAAATAAAAATTCCTTTCAACTTTCATCTTCGGGTTAAAGAATTTTCAGGAGGTAGTCATACATATATGCACAGTTGTGTGTATCTGTCGAATGACTTGTAGTTTTTTCTTTATTTCAGTGCACAATATGTATGTTCTCAATTCTCTTTTTTTCTCCAATGATGATGGTGAGAGGGTTAGGTGGACTTTAGGGGATAATGCTTCATAGACATGACTGCCAGACATTTTCTTGACTGCATGGCACTCAGCTTACTATGGTCTCACTGGCCGGTTGAGGTCACCACCGTTGGCTAGCAGGTGAAACAGACCGCTGGTATTTGATCTAAGCAAATTGCTATGATGCATAAATTTGACTGAATGTTTGAGGCCAGAAGTCACACTAGAACTTTGAAAATACTTGGCCTGTATACTTCATTGGTTCTTTTGCAGCTTTTTCTTCTAAATGAATCCGTTGAAGTCACTGGTTTGAATGCAGCTCCTTGTTGACTCTGATGTTGTAAGATTCTTCCTTTTCTTACTCGCAATGGTTTCATGCAAAGCTTCTTTGTCAAGGCAGCATAATTTTGAATGTAGAAAAAAGAGGAAGAAAAATGTTGCTTTATCTCATCACCTTCTGGTCTCTTGAATATCCCATTTTAAGATCCAGTTTGAAAATTAGTATTTTATAGAATCGTCTTTTGCCCCTTGAATCTTACAATTTATCATTGACAATAGGATAAATATAATAACTAAAATTTTTAATTTCAAAATAGTGAAGGGTAAAGATAAAGCGATTGAACTAAACCTTTATATGAATAAGGTTCAACGGCAAAGAATTGTTCATTCAGGACACATATTTAGCATCTTGGAGCAAGAGAAAAACAAAGATGTTTAGGTTTGCAATTGAAGTTAAAACATAAGTTAATTTAAGTTAGATGGTCAAACAGGAAGCTGATCAACGAAAGTTCAGACTTTTCCGCCTCTAGGATACTCGAAACCGCCAACACATCATTACATCAGTAAAGAGAGGGGGGAGGCATAACACTGTACAAAAACGAAGCCATCTCAAGCACCCCACTTCTATCACCACGCATGGTAAAACAAAATTTGGGACCTTGAAGGCCTAGAAAACCCCCTAAAAAGTGAAAGGTCGATGACAACTTCCCCAAACAAAATGCTTATAGCTCATTTTGTGCTCTTAGTAAAGCCATAGTTGGACCCAGTGCGCTGCCTCTCAATGCCTTGTAGGACCAGGGTCTCCTGCCGGAAGTCTCAGTCTTGTTCCAATTATCTTCCTGAGATAGTTCTGCCTTCTTTGCATTCAAAGCCTGGTTTATTTGTTCCCAAGCATCCACCGCTCCATTTTCTGGGAAAAAAACCATAAAAAGTGAGGGCTCATTTTCATATATCATATTGTTTACAAGCTCCTTCTCAGTCAATTGATGATTTGATTCTTGACATGGAATGAAAATAGGATTAATACCATCGACAGAAGCATGATTTTCATTGTCATTTCTGAAATTTGATATATTATCTTGATCTCTGTCATTGACTTCAGCAGCAACTGATTTAATATACTTTAAGTCGCCTTGGGAGACGAGACGAACCTCACACAGTGATGAAAAGTCTATCTGGAGAAGAGCTCTACTAGTTAGTTTTCTCAATTAATAATAAACCACGAGCAAACTCAATTAAAACCATTGTAGCTTAACCCAACCTTCTCCTCAAGAGCACCCTAGTACATTCCCCACCCTCCTCCCCCAACCAAACAATAAAAGAGAAGAAAAGAAAATTGAGAAGCCAGCATACCCATAATGAACCATCTCTAGCACAAGGGTATGCTTCTGATAGTCCACCAGATGCATCATCACCTGTCTCCTCCTCAGGAATCATTGGATGTTTTCGGACTGGCACCAGCCGAACCCTATTCTTCTCGATTTCATATCGTGATATCTTTCCAACCTACAAAAAAAAAGGAGCATAACAAATTGCATGCTCTTTTAACAAGAGTTCCACAATTATTTCAATGCAGAAAGAGTAGTACTCCGTAAGATGAAAGTTCTGGGGTCCACGATGATGATAGTTTAAGCAACCGATAAGCAATCACATCACCTTCCTGCAAAATTTAAGAAAATACACTGAATTAAACCTCGGAAGAGGATCAACAAGAAACAAATATAGACAATGATCCAGCACATTTACTTGCTCCTGAGTCCAAAATAGTCCTAGAAACAGACCCAGAAGAGATCTATGTAATCTGATGATTGGTCTTAATATACTAAACCTTGTTGCCAACATTCCTTCATTGCAATAAAAAGACAGTCATGCAACCAACGGTGATGGCAATGAAATTTTAAAAAACAAACCTTTGGCAAGGTAGTGTAATATTCAAGCTTCTCAAAGTTGATACGATCATGTACAGGTCTTGCTTCAATATTAAGCATCTTTGAACACTCTTGATTGACATTTTTGTAATTATTCCCCTTCCAAGATGCAGTTTTTTCTTTACCCCATTTTTGACCCTTCTTTTTGCTTGTTATTCCATTCCAGCGAAAGGTTTCCTAAAGAAGCAACCATATGAATTTGATATCAATTTGTAGCAGAGAAAAAAAATGGCACTTCAAGCTAGCAGAATAAATGGAAAAAAAAAGGTAAGTCAAGGTACATAAATCCAAGGTGAATCTTCAGGAAGCTAGATACCATCTCATTCTCAAGTACTCAATCAGAAGGAGAACAAATTAAAAGAAAGAAGTATATGATGCTGCGATTGATGGAAAACGTACCAAAGGAATTTGATTTTGCTGCACAGATTGATTAGAGCCCACTGAACAAGGAAAGGCGAGACAAATATTACATCACATACTCAACAATAGAACAGCTCTTGTATATAAAGGTGTTTCATTTCTCACAGCACTCAAATATTAAGAATAATAGGAACTCTTAATCCCCATTAAAAAATAAATAAATAAATAAATAAATAAGAGAGAAAAAACACACACACACAAACACAAAATCAAACCTGTGCTGAGTGGTTCAAAGCGGATATGTCCCGGCCTTATTACTATGGGAACAACATCCTCCTCTTCATCACCATCTTGATCTGGCTGTTGAGGATCTTCCCTGAGTTTGTTAGTCTCTCTTTCGGGCACCTGCTCAGAAACTTCTTGATTTCCTTCTTCATCTGATTCTTGAGAGAATCCCTGGCTATCCTCTTCAGATGACTGTTCATCAGGCTTTCCATGTAACTGCCTTCGTTGCAGCTGCAAAATTACAAATACTAGATAAAATTCACTAACCAAGATAGAGACTACTACTCATTCTCAACAAAGGTACACAAGTACTATAGAACACCGAACTAGGTCCCAAGTTCCTACTCTCTTCCCTCTCTCTTTCTCTTTCCACCTTCATGCATTTTTACCTCTTATGTATTTTTATCTGTGAATCGACAGATATGTAACTTTCAGATCTACAATGTCTAAAGCACAACCCAAGCCCTCCACATTTCTACTTTAGCTACAAATAAGTAAAGCTATTGAAACTAATAAATAGAAATACAAAATTTGAAAAGGAAACAAATATCATTTTTTACCTCTTCTCTTTCAGCTTTCAGTTTTCTTCTTAAATATATCCTCTTAGCCTTTTTCCGTCGAGCACTTCTACTAGGCAACTAAGAAGACAGAGAATAGCAAGAGTTAAACATCACATTTGCAATTCAAGTGATGATAAGGCCAATTTTATTTATTAGTTACCAGAGGCCATGAAGTAAACAACAAAAAGTCCTAGAAGTCCTACAACATTGAGAATCAACTTGGTTTAGTTGTTGGTCAAGGAAAGGCTAGCAACAATGGAAGCTTTGAGCTCAATGGACGCACTTTACGATATACCAAGTCCTAAAGTATGGGTAGCTTTAAATGATCAAAATCAATTTTTAATAATGTGAAGAATGTGAAATGCTTGGTAATCACTAACTATCCATTTCCCCAACACTCCAGACTACCAATAGCAAGAAACTCGTTGATCCTACATGTTCCTCTCAATATCTTACACACACAAACACACACTCTTCTAATTTAACACACTTTTTAAGTATCTAATCACTTGTCAATCCACATATTGGAGGTGGAGGTGAAACATTAACTGCCAAGGCTCCTTCAGTAACAAATCCCCAGTTCTAGTATGGAAGCTAAATAAAGTTTGGTCTTTTGTTGACATAAGGGAAAACAAGTTAACAAATATACTCGAGGGAAATGGATATGCAGAAATCAACCTTGATTTTGATGCATAGCCGGATTCAATAATCACTCTCAAATTCTGATTAATGTACAATAGCAAGTAAAAATCTTAGAATCCGTTTAATTCAATTTGAGTAGATTTGGCACTTTTTGGTCTATTTATGGGATAAGTAAGTCTTCAACATGCAATGAGAAGTTTATTCCAAACCATTCAGTAAGACCACTACACTCACAGGTAGTTATTTGACACCACAAGAGTTTGATGCATGATATAAACATGCAGACAGTGAAAATGAAGTATCATACAGTAAATGTAGGGCTGTGATGATAATACAGTGGACGGCTCAAGATAAATCATCACATTACACCGTATTTGTCAATGATAGTGACAAAATGCATCTAAAAAATAAAAATTATAAGGATTCGGTTTAAACAGAGAGGATAAGAGAAACCTTTTTAGTTTGGCAAGGAGTAGGCGATGCAATGACACTCCCATTGCCATTTTCTTGATGCTGAGATAGCCTATAAAACATAGAAAAAAGGGGGAAAAGGTATTTAATAACTAAAGAGACAACAAATAAACAAGAACAAACGTTATGGGCAAGGGTAAAACATCTACTTCTTTGCAGTAGGTAAAGCTTGACTGCTCTTAATTCTTTCATCAACTTTGGCAGCGCTCAAAGTTCCGTTCTGCTTCCCATTAACAATATTCCCATTATCTTCCACATCAAGAACACGTTTCTCATCACTAGAAGATCTTTTTTTCTTCCTCCTGTAATACACAAATCTCAGAAGTAAGAAACAAACCAAAAATACTCGCAAAAATACAAAAATGGAACCACAACAAATTATTAACAAACCCATATGTCAAATAAGAATAACATAAAAATTGGAACATTTTTCAGTCAGAACATACTTTGGGCTCCTAAGTTCCTTTGATGCCTTTCTCTTTTTGGTAACTTTTTTCACGTCTGTAGAATTTTCCACATGCACTGCGTCTTCCACCTGTTTTGGTTCATCCTCTTCCTCCTCACTTTGGTAGCCTCCACATTCCTTCTCGAATTCCTCATTTGCTAGAAGATTCATGCCTGCAACTACAGGCTGCCTCTCCACAATCTCTACCACCTCCAAGCAATTCGCCTCATCACCTACCATCACTATTTCAGTATATACACGGCCATTCTTTTCCACCCTGAAATCACAAAATATTACGTAAACAATGAAATCAATAAATCCCCTTTTTGTTAACAATATGCTTACTCTTGCACTGACCTTATAATGTCCTTATCTTTAAACATGGAAGTGGATTCAAAAGGAGGCAAAGCAAAACCTTCCATCTGCGACTCATTGCAATGACAACCCAGTTAGAAGAAAACACGAACAAGTGAAAGGGAAATGTATAAAATTTGCAACGTACAGAGAGAAGAAGGCCGTTAGGGCAATCGTTTTGGAGGTCGAAGGCGTGGAGGAGATAATCGGAGAGATCGGAGATGGTTCGGTGCTGAGGTTTTAGGAGAATCCAGCATCGTTTGAGGTTCAGTGTCTTCTGCGATTTACTTAGAACTTGATCAAACTCTAAACGGAGCCTCACCGTCTCCATCATTAGCAAAGATGAGAAAGGATATGTAAATGGAAAAGAATCTCTCTGGCGTTAGCTCTTACTTAAACCCTCGAGTGGGCTTCACCTTTCACAGACAGAGTGTGTGTAAATCTCTGTTTCTATGAAATACTGTTCAATTACCTAAAATTGAATCGATTATACAATTAATCTTCGTATAATTTCCACTCCGATCTTGTATTAAAAAAAAAGATTAATTTTTTAAACTAATAAAATTATTACTGTTATTAACTAAAAAATATTACTATTTTATTAAAAAATTCCAATAAATATGTTAAAAAATCATTATTCTAGTACAAGTTAAGTCTCTTCGGTGTTTAACATAAAAAGTTGATCTATCATATTCTAGTGTCTCAAAGTAAAAAAAATTTTTACAATAAATGTTAACTTCAAAATCTGTTGTGATTAATTATATTACTCTGAATATGTTGTCAAAAATTAAAATAGACAATTTTGTTCAATAGATCATTTCTTTATTTTAATTTTTTATCGACCCAGATCTCTTATAAAAAATGTTTAGAAAATTCCTTTATTTATTTTTAATTTCAGAACAAAATAAGAAAATACAAAGATTTAATCTGTAAAAGAAATAAAGTAATGAGTAAAATATTTCATTTTGATTTTTTTCATAAAACCAAAACGGAAACCTGGATTAGATAGCCCATACAAGCCAATATGTCGTTCGAAGAAAACAATGAAATGAATGACCCGTCGCTCGACAGGTTTGATTAAAAATGCGCAAGCGCAGCAAGTCAACCCATTATCAGAATAAACCATATGCGAAAGGACTGCGATATCAATCGAAACTGAACCTGCATTTTATTTTATGTCTGTAAATCTCAAAGATAAACGAGAGAAAGCAGAACCAAGCTTGTATTATAAATCTTCATTTGGTTTAGAAAGGGAAAACATTTAGCTATGGTAACTGTATGATCCCAGCAGCTTATATAGATTGTTGGTTAATAGTTAATACTTTGATAGAGTATCCAGTAAAGCAGAACAGTAGACGGTGAAGATGAAGAAACAAAAACATTTGTTCATGGTGCAACAAATGCTCAACAAAATAAGAAAATATCTCAAATTTTCTCAATTCCTATGCATTTTGTGATTCTTCAAGAAAATTTTGAATCAATGTTTTGCCCAATGTTCAGAAAATGTTCTTCCCCGATTCCGGTGACCAAAAGGAAAACAATACCACCATACCCAGATTATTATATTTGAACAATTTAACACGTTCCTATAAGTGATTTCTATTCCTCACTCATGTTGCAAGCCACAATAGAAATTCACATAGCATTGCATTACAATTCCAATTCATGCAAAGAATAGAGCCTCAAATGACATGAAATTTATCAAAATTCACCAAAAGTATACTGAATTCGTATTGATTATAAAGCAATGTAACACGAAACAAGAGAACAGAAACCCGTGACATTTGCAAGAAACTAATAATTGCAAGTTGAGCACCTAAAGCAGTTCCGCCAAAACATTGAAGGCATTCCAGAGCTGCTCTCACAGACCCCTGCAACATCATTCAACAAGTAAGTGAATATTACTACATGTTATTACTAAGGAATCCATAAGAAAGAAAATGTTTTACAATAAAAAATAGGAGAAATAAAAGAAGGCAAAATAAATAAATAAAAGGAAAGACTGGTATCTTTGAATGAGCGCAACTAGCAAATGCCCATGCTTAGCCAAACACTGAAACTAAGCTCCCTCCACACCCTTAATAGCATCAGAGCACAAGGTCTCTTTAATTCCCTACTGAACATAATAATGCCATGCAAGAAGGTTAAATCTTTATCAAGGCCATCAACAGGGGACAAATAATAGTGTAAGCACAAATCTCTACTAATCAGAACCAGTCTAGGATGGAATGAATATTCTCATTTCATACAAGCCGTTACTCTGTCTCTCTGTAACCTATTAACCTTGATCAAATTAGATGCCGAAATGCTCCATAATGGCATTATCATTCATTGAGAAGGTTCTCTTTTACCCACTGAACATAATAAGGCCAAGCAACGAGATTAAAATCTTTATCAAGGTTATCAGCTGATGACCGGCTACAGTCTGAACCTAACTTTCACCAGATATGGTCTAGCAGGTAATGGATCTTCTCATTTAAATTACATACCCTCACATTTGTTAGTAATCTCTAAAAATTACATGCCAAAACAATCAACAAATGGTATTATCAATCAACGAAGTACCTTACTTTCATATTCCAAATCAGGCTTATACTAGCAATAATTCCAGAAAAGAAAAGTAGAATTAAAAGGCGAGAGGCGATAGTTTTGGGGGACCACATAAAAGGTTGTCTTCCTTGCCACTCAAGATGATACATGTCAAACAAGCAAAAAACTATTCAAGTAAACTGAAAGCAATAGACAGAAAAGAAAAGGATGTACAGGAACACAAAATTTAGGAAAATTGCTGCTGTAGAAGGAACAGATTCTAGTGAGGTGCAAAAAGCTACCTGCTTGTATCCGAATTTAAAAGTTATTCCTCCAAGAAAAACTCTGGGATACTGATTCAATCGGGTTATGAACCACAAAACGAGGCTGTTTGGCTATAGAAATTATGCAAGTAGAATTAAAAGGCCACAGGCAATAGTTTTTGCAATAATCTTAAAGTACCTCACTTTCTTGATGAGGATGGACTTCAGCTTGCGAGCCAATTCCTGAGATTGAATCTTACGCTGGAGATTTTTGCGTGCCAAAACTCTCTTTTCTGAATTCTTTATGTGGTGAGTCTGCTCACGCTTTATCAGCCGTTCGATCCCGCTCGATTGCATCTGCCTCTGCATAAAAGCCAGTGCCCTTTCTAAGTTCCCGTTCCATACTTTCACTCTAATTCCCCGCCATTGTCGAGTCTGACAAGGATGTAGCTCCCGACTCAGTGAGTTGATTCCTTGACTCGGAATCCTGAAGATCGTAGACACTTGCCTCGCTATCGAGTTCATTCCTCAGGGTTTTTCAATTTTTTTCACTGCTGGTTAGGGCTTTTGCATTTTGCTTTGCCTTTTTGTTTGGGAACGGAGGATTTAGAAAACGCACAGTTTTTCAAGCAGTGATTCAGTTTTCTGATAAAATGACCAAAATACCCTAACCACAAACAATAATTTCAGATTTAGCATTTTTAAGTCCCAGGACTCAGGATTCGATAGGACTGAACTTACGACCACCATCATCGGTCACCACCACCACAGGGAGTGGAAATTATTAAGACAACAAAAAGGGTAAATCTCAAAAGACCATAGTGGGAGCTGTTCAACAGTTTAGTTAGGAGCTGGCTTTCAGTCCAAAGCGAGCCATGGCGGAGCTCAGGCACTCGAGCTCGCTCGGGGCCCGAGCCTCCAACTCTCCGATGAAGAGAGACGAGGATGCGTCGCCTCTCCTCCACGACAATGCTGCGGATGACGATGATCACCACCACGCTCGTCATCACTTTTCTAGAGATCGTGACCGTCCATTTTGGTGTAATCTCGCATTATGTGGTGAAGATCTTAGGTTTTCTCCTCAGAACTCCAGGATCTCGTTAATTTTGGTCGCTCTTATTGTTCTTGCTGGATTGATCTCGCTTTTCTCGATCGTCCATCGATTAGTGAGTCAATATGTACATTATTTTGACATTCATTTGTGTATTAATTGTTGAACTCTGTTTGCTACAAGCAAGGAACCAGGGGTATAATAAGTTATTATTGATGATTTAATGTTTGGATTAGGCTGCAAGTTATTTATGGAGCGTAAGATTTGTTTAATTTGATTTCTTTGTATAGTTGTAATATGGACTAATGAGGCTATGATGTTTCTCTATCCAAACTCTGTTTTGTACAATTTAATTGGTAGTGGTTTTCTTTTTTTGTTCAAGAAGGTTGTGCAGTAAGAATCAAGAAATAGTGTTCTAGTTTTTTCTTTGGAAAATAAGTTTAGCTTGGAAAACAGTAGTCTTTCTGAATTTTATGACATTACAATAAAGTGAAATGTGGATGCTGCATGGACGCCATTTGGCACTTGTGCTTAACTTGGTTTTCTTTTGTTTAGGCAGACTGAGTTTATGGTATGCTAAATTGTTGGTCATGAAGGTTGGAATTTTTTTTCCCCCCTCTATTTTTCCTTGTTTGTAGTTAAAGTTTAATTGTGGTGATCGAATCGTGACTCATGGTTTTTGAAACTTAAAGTCTTGTACTTGCTAGAATCTCTTGGAATGAAAATGTTATGCTCCTTGTATTGAAATTTATGGAATTAAAAGTATTGTGAAGAATAGTCATATTCTTTTTTATTAGCTGTCATATGTGTATTTGCCACTATAATTTTCTCTATTGATTCCTTTTTTTTTTTTTTTAAATTTTTGTAGAATGCTCCATACTTGTGTAAAAAGGATGGCATTGTTCTTCATTGTCCATATGTAAGTTCTTGAAAGATCAAGTCTTTTTTTTTTTTCTATTTACTATTGTTTCAGTTAGAATTTTTTATGAATTATTTTCTTTTACTTTTTCACTTCATACATTTTAGGTCAAGGAACCTGCTTCTCTTTGGGAGAATCCATATTCTGCAACAATCTCTTGGAAGCCTTGTGCCGAGCGTCGTGATGGAGGAATATCAGGTACTTTCTACAGACAACACTTGGATGTGGTTCTCCTTCATTCCATGGCCATGTGGCTTTGGGCATTGAACAAAAAAAATAAGGATAACACCATCAAGGTGGCAATCTGTGAATTAATGCTGTTTATTCTGGGATGTATACTTTTGCATTCTCATCATTTGGACGTGCTAGTCCAGTTCTAGCCATAGTATTTGATTGGTAATTACTGGGTATTTCTCTACAGCAGTAGAGAAACATCTCATATTTTACAATGTTTTTGCCTTATCTGAGTTTTACAATATCTCATAACAACCTTTTGAGATGTGGATATTTTGGGGGTTTATCTCTAGAATGATTACTTTGATTGCTGCATAATAATCTTTCAAATAATTCATAGCTTTTTATTCCTTATAAAGATCCAGTGGATAAGACCTAGTATTTAATTACAAATCCCTGATGCTATAAGGCTTGGATGCTATCTTAAGGGCATAACTAATTGTGTTTCATGGAACCTTACCTTGACCATTTAGCATAGTAATTAATGTAGATATTATATCATGAGGCAGTTTGTAGTTTACAATTCTATACTTGGCTTATAATATGATGTGAAGGCAGAAGAGGATGCTCTTTAGAATAGCTTGTGCACAGTCCAAATATATCTTCTCAAACAAGGAATTCCTAGTCATGTGTTGCTAGAAAGATAGGCATGATATTCACCCTGTCTAAATGTTCTAACATCCGTCTTGGTTGTTTTTCTTATTTTGTTTTCTCTTTATATCTTTTCTGAGTCTTTGCAGATCTTCCTCCAGAGAATGAAACAAGTGGCTACATATTTATTCATGCTGAGGGTGGTTTGAATCAGCAAAGGATTGCTGTATGGATTCTGCACTATCAAATTGTGAATTTTCTGCTTTTGATTTGCAAGGCCCACACCCTTGATCACCCCCAAAAGCAAATATACATACACAGAAAAGAAAAAACCATTGCATGTTTAGCATATTTTACTACAATTTGTTTTCAGAAATTTTATTTTTTATTTTTGTTATTCTTTGGTCTTACCTCGCTTCCTCTTTCTCTCCACTCTTTATTTCTGTAAATGCTGTGTCTTTTATATTAATCTGAAATGTTTTGAGCACTGTTACCAACAATGTATGTTGTGCTCAGTATAAGGTTACAAGTTCAAAGTTTAATAAATCTGAATATTTTGATACGAAACCTTTGGACTTTCTAATTATTTGCTTTTTTTATGCCTTCTTAATGTTTGATCCTGGTAATTATGATATTTTTTAAGTTTTTTGTTCTTTCCATATGCCTTATTAGTTGTAAGAACAATGAACTTCCTTTGAATGATTTCTCAAAAATTTTCTGATTCATTCTATTTATTACCTGCAACAAGCTTCAGAATAATTGAATCCTAGGGAATTTGCAATTCTGCATGCAGATATGCAATGCGGTGGCTGTAGCCAAAATAATGAATGCAACCCTTATTTTGCCTGTGCTGAAGCAAGACCAGATTTGGAAAGACCAAACGTAAGATATTATGGCTTGTATTTTCATTCCTTGTTATCACATCATTGTTATTGGGGGTTTGCATCTCCCAATATATACATTATAAATCAAATATATGGCTTAAGTGTGTGTTATCTTCTGAAAACTTGTTATGCGACTGAGAATATAAAAATGATATTTTACTAGAGGAAGTTTTTACTTTTGATGCCTCACATATTAAGGTTTTAAATGTTCAACAATGCCTAGTCCTATTTAAAATCCCAAAACAAACTTTATCAACACTTTTATTCGTCATGGAGAATTCCATCAATCAAACTTTTGACTTCATGAACATGTTAGTTCAAGTTGGGAAATTTTGCAAACTGCTTTTATTTTCATCATTAAAACATTCTCTTTATCTTGCTACGAGTAATCTAATTCTTATTTGATGAGTAAAGGCCATTTTCCCCCATGCACTTTGCAACTTGCTTTTATTTAAAGTACATTGCAGAAACTCAAATCCCTACTTTTTTGTAATAATTTTTATGGAAACTTGCAGGAAATTTGAAGACATTTTTGATGTTGATCATTTCATCGACTATTTAAAGGATGATGTGCGAATTGTTCGTGATATTCCTGAGTGGTTTACTGACAAATCGGAATTATTCTCAAGCATAAGGTTTGATTCTTTACATTCTGAATTTTTCTTTTAATTGGGGTTACGTTTCTTCTGGACCATCCAATCACGCAGGGAGTAGACATATGAATTCATTTGGTTGCAATTGGCATTCATTTTATGAAAATTTTGTAATTTATTTGTAGACGAACAGTGAAAAACATTCCAAAATATGCACCTGCTCAATTCTATATTGATAATGTGCTACCTCGAATAAAGGACAAGAAGATAATGGCCCTAAAGCCTTTTGTTGATCGGCTTGGGTAAGCCATTGATATTAAGATCTGCATTGTATTGTGCTAAAAAATTTGCTTCTACTTGAAAAGTGGGCTTTGGTTTATTTGTCTTTTTAATGCCTTCATTTATCATATTTGTGGCTGTTTCAGGTATGATAATGTTCCTCCAGAAATCAACAGGCTAAGGTGCAGGGTGAATTATCACGCCCTCAAATTTCTTCCTGAGATAGAGCAGATGGCTGATTTGCTGGTGTCAAGGATGCGAAACCGCACAGGAAGTTCAAATCCGTATATGTATGTGACTTCAGTATCTGAAACTGACCCTTATTGTAAGTTTTGTTAATTATGGTTCTAACCATTATTTATCACACAGGGCCCTCCATCTTAGATTTGAGAAAGGGATGGTGGGTCTATCATTCTGTGATTTCGTGGGAACAAGAGAGGAGAAAGCAAGAATGGCAGAATACAGAAAGAAAGAATGGCCTCGACGGTATAAGGTCCAACAGTTGTGAACTTTCTACTTTTGGTTAGAACCAAACACAAGCATGGATATATCATGTGCTTTCTTGTGATTTCATTTGCAGAATGGTTCTCATCTATGGCAGTTGGCCCTGCAAAAGAGGAAGGAAGGACGCTGCCCTCTTGAACCTGGTGAAGTGGCGGTGATTCTTCGGGCAATGGGTTATCCTAAGGAAACTCAGATTTATGTAGCTTCTGGCCAGGTTTATGGTGGACAAAATCGGATGGCTCCTCTGAGGAATATGTTCCCAAATCTGGTAAGGCTGTTGTTTCCTGTTTATCTTCTTATTTGTGATCTGTTTTGCCCCATTCCATTTCTGAAGTGCAGTTAGAACGATGAGGCATGTATAGAAAATCATCTGGATGTTTCTAATATGTATGCCTTTGCAGTTCTCTAAGATAAATAAGAAAAGTAGAGCTGGAATTAGAAATCATTTGCGTCAATCTCACTTTCACATCTTTAGCCTCGAAATATATATTTATGCTGTAAAAATGAAAACTTGTATAGAAAATTGACATGTAATGTCATGGACTCCAGCTATTTACCCTCTCAATTAACAGTCAGCATGTTTGTTATTTCACTATCTTCAAAAGTTCGCCAAATGAAGAAAGAATATTTGCCAGTCAATAATCACTATTTACTTACCTCCTGTTTGGAAAGCCAAATTTCACAAGAATTCTATTTTGCCAAATGTCATGTTTGAAAATTATATGATTATAGAAAATATACGATTTTGAAATAATCTAAGTCATATCATTCTAAATTTGATATCACAAGAACTAGACTAGGCTTATAGTCAAATTACACAAATATTATTATAATTTGTAGCCTAGTCTCATAAAATTTTTCTATTGTTGGTTGTATTTAAATAAATAAAGATAATGAACAGGATAAAAAAAAAGTTGAATTCATTATTAATGTACATGGTGTTTGGAACAATTTTTGCTTAAGATTTCAATTAAATTCTTTAAACAGAATTGAATTCTTGCATGAGTTTTTCTAAGTGGTGCCTTATAGTATAACCAAAAGGAAATCTTTTTGGATAGATAGTTTATAGAGTATTGTGTTCTACCACTTAAATTAGGTGATAGAGAGATTTCAAAGTTGAGGCACTTTAGCTTTGGTTGCTGGTTGTGTCAACGTAAATCAGAGGATAAAGGATAGACTTTCAGAATGCCATTTTATGTTCTATATTTCTGTTCCTTAAGTTTTATTTATTTATTGAACTTGATGTTATCATTTTTGAGGCTTTATAATAGGTAACAAAGGAGGAGTTGGCTACCAAGGAAGAGTTGGATGGTTTCAGAAAGCATGTGACAAGTTTGGCAGCCCTTGATTTCTTGGTTTGCCTCAAATCTGATGTTTTTGTGATGACCCATGGAGGTAACTTTGCTAAATTGATCATAGGAGCACGCAGGTACATGGGTCATCGTCACAAATCCATAAAACCAGACAAGGGATTAATGTCCAAGTCTTTTGGAGACCCTTACATGGGGTGGGCTAACTTTGTAGAAGATGTGATCATCACCCACCAAACCCGAACTGGGTTGCCTGAGGAAACCTTCCCTAACTATGACCTTTGGGAAAACCCTCTAACTCCTTGCATGTGCAGAGCTTGACCACATGGATTGCTAGCTAGAACCTTCACCACTAATTTATTTGAGGATTCTGTTTGTAAAGAAGCTGCATGTCATTGTTGAGAAACTGAATTCTGGCACCTTGAAAGAAGAAATTTGAACAAAATGGTTGGTAGTTATGAAAGAACGAATATGATATGCATTAACAGTTGATGGCTTGCTGGAGGAGGATGGTGGCAATTATCATATGGGGTTTGATGTGTAACCTTCTGTAGCAATTTTGCTTGGTCCTTCAGCAGTTTTGTCTCCAAGACAATAGATAATTTAAAGGCAGTCCTGTTAAAGACATTGATAATTTTTGTCAGTTTGAAACTGTAACTTATTAGTTGAAATGTGGATTTTTTTTTTTTGGCTAAAATTGTTTGTGAAAATGTACGTGCTGTCCAAAAGAATGCTCTGACCTGTCTTAATAGGGGATCTTCTGCAACAGAAAATACAAGATTACAAGATCAATGATATTACTTTCGATACTTTTATTTAAATTAATGATTTTGGCTTTTTGTCATTTATGCTTAGGGGAGGCTTGAATCTTGATTACAGGCATAAAATGAGTGTCTGATTAGTTGGTTTGATAGTTTAGTAGCCAATTAGCCATAAGCATGATACTGCACATTTAGATGTAAGTTCAGAGTTAGAAAAAGTGATTTTTTGAGATTACTTAAAGAAATATTTAATTTATTTGAACCAATAGAAGAGCATTCCTCAATGAGAATATTCATGCATTTAACGACAGGAATAGAACCATTAAAAAAAAAAAAAAAAAAAAAAAACCCTACGGAAGTAGAAGAGTTAATTCTTTAATAATTCAGCAGTAACTGCTACAAAAGCAAATGATCGAAGAAACAAAAATGATTTATTACAGTATGACGTGAGAATAATACATTGCTCAAACTTCCTTCCATGTAAATGTTAATTTTGTCCGCTTTTTTCTCCCATTCTCCAAATGCCGGCGGATATAAAATGGAATTTTACCGTGAAAGGCAAAGTACACTAAATAGTGGATTAGAATTCCAACACGTCAAGTCCCACCTGCCATTTACACATTAAATAAAGAGCAAAAATTGTCTGCAAATGCTGTATCAATTATCCAGTATCCATTATCATCCTATGTGACCGCTGACCATCATTCTTATCATCATTTTCTCATTAATGGGTAGTATAAAATTCTAGTCTTTTCACTTTAGTTTAGCTGCAACAGCAAGCTGTGGTAAATTGGCAACCATGAAGGTCCAACACTTTAGCTCTTTGTTTCTCTTCTTCGCTCTTTCTCTTTACAGGTTTTCTTCTTCCTTCTTCTCTCAGATTTTGCCTTTTTCTCGTCACTGGCATTAATATGCGGGACTTTGTTGAAGATGATAAAGTTACTAATTGAATTGATTTCATTTGTTTAGTGACCAAAATCGACTTTCTGTACTATAATTTATCTCAATTTTTTCATCTTTAACGTGGTTATATTGCATTTGGTGAGAAATCCATGAGTAAAGGTCATTTCTTGGTACCAGTATGTTTGGGATAGCAATAATTTGCTTGATTATTTCTGTTTTACCTTTCTTTTTGGTTTACTTTTTACAAAAAATTGTGGTTAACAATTTTCGAAGTAATTGTTAATCTCACATTTGCGCTTGAACTCAAAATTCACTAGCTCTGTCTACAGTCATTGCATCCAGGTAATCGTTTTTGTAATCTTAATCCTTTTAAGGCATTGTAAGTAGTAAAAATGAATTGGGTTACATTTAATTGAAGAAAATACTACTAACTATGTTTCATTCTGTCTTAATACATATGCAAATGAAATTTGTTTTAGGGTATCATCTCAGACACAGCGTGCAAGTTTCCCACCAAGAGGCTGGAATTCTTATGATTCCTTTTGCTGGACCATTTCTGAAGAAGAGTTTTTGCAAAATGCTGAAATCATTTCTCAGCGTCTTAAGGCTCATGGATATGAGGTATAAACATGGCTGCTGACAAGTGAAGAGTACAAGTTAACTTTTGGATTTATGTGTTGACAAGAATGCGACTGGAACTAATTATGTGATTATAAATGTAATTATTTTATTTCTTTTTGAATTTTGCTATTATATGCAGTATGTTGTGGTAGATTACCTTTGGTATAGGAGAAAGGTGCCCGGTGCTTACCCTGATTCTCTTGGGTTTGATGTAATTGATGAATGGGGGAGGATGATGCCTGATCCAGGTCGCTGGCCTTCTTCCAAAGGTGGGAAGGGGTTCACCGAAGTAGCCAAGAAAGTACACAGCATGGGTCTGAAGTTTGGGATTCATGTTATGAGAGGAATAAGCACACAAGCATATAACGCAAACACTCCCATCCTGGATACTACTAAGGTAAAATCCCTTTTGGTCATCAGAAGTGGCTTGTTCCCCTTCTCCTGCCCCACTTTGAGATTAACAATCCCTCTGTGTGTTTTTCATTGTCAAAAGTAGAGTAAGTAAGGTTAAGCAAAGGGTTCCAGCTAAGACTTAATAAAATGTGTTGGCATTCTAATATTAATGCTTGAGCTTTTATTTTCACTTTTCATTAGGGTGGTGCTTATCAAGAGTCTGGTCGACAATGGAGTGCACAGGACGTAGGTATCAAGGAGAGAGCTTGTGCATGGATGCAACATGGTTTCATGAGTGTAAATACTAAGTTGGGAGCAGGAAGAGCCTTCTTGAGGTCACTTTACGAACAATATGCTGAATGGGGCGTTGATTTAGGTAATTGATACTCAATTAAAATACAGCTTTATCTTTTCTAGCCAACAATTCTGAGTTCTTGCTACTTGCAAATTTCATTAAACTAGATAATGGACTTGAATTACACTTCTAATTGACAATGGTAAACTTATTTGGTAATGCAATATTCACGACAATTGTCTCTCGGGTAGTTTTTCTCAGCTGAGCTTTGAACTGTTAATTAATTTTCCGTTACCTTCATTAAGAATAGGTAACTTCCATGCAGCTGCATAATTTTTTGCACCATCTATTGATAACATCTGAACTATTTTATCAGATAACTACATTGTTTTTAGTGGCTTTTCTTAGCTGAGCTTTGAACTGCTCATTAATGTTCCATTCATTTGCTGTCTTGATTCAGAATAGGTAACTTCCATGTAGCAGCATAATTTTTTTGCACCATCTATTACTAATATCTGAACTATTTGATGGATAACTACATTGTTTTCAGTAGCTTCATTTCAGGCTTTCTAATATACCTTGCGTTCTTTTCTTCTTCTGCTCGCAGTAAAACATGATTGTGTATTTGGCGATGACTTGGATATAGAAGAGATTACACTTGTATCAGAGGTACAGAAAGCTTTCTGTAAACTGATGATATTTCAGTAAATTTTTTATAAGCAGAGATAATGTAGAGATATTGCTCAGGTTCTGAAAGAGCTTGATCGCCCTATCCTATATTCTTTGTCTCCTGGAACCAGTGTGACACCAACCATGGCCAAAGATGTAAGTAGGTTAGTCAACATGTACAGGATAACAGGGGATGATTGGGATACTTGGGGAGATGTAGCAGCTCATTTCGACGTTTCAAGGTGGGTTAACCTTTCTATATATACTGAGAGCTTGGAGTTTGGAATTTGGCATTGATATTCACTTACTGTCTGTCTAGTTCTTTTCTTTTTCTTCATTTTTTTTATGCAATGTCATTCTTCTGCTTCAGGGACTTCTCTGCTGCTAGGATGATTGGTTCTGAGGGTTTGTTGGGAAATTCGTGGCCCGACTTAGATATGCTACCCTTGGGATGGCTTACTGATCCAGGTGATAAAAATTTAGCAGATTGTTGTTCTCTTTCAAGCTAGCTTCTTGAATTTTATTTTGCAAAGGAGTTTGCTTGGGATAGATTCCAGCAATACAATATATTTGCAACAAGGATCAATGTGCCATAAATCAAGTTACTAATGAATGCTGTAGTAGTTTCAGATAGAAATAGCATATGACATGGATACTAATCACATACTCAAGTACAAAACTGACAAGAATGTTAATCCTGTTTAAAACCTTAAACTGGGTCTTGTTGTACAATGTAATTTGTAAGGTATCATAACTATCTTGAAAACCTTCAAGAATTTAACTAGAAGAGATAATGATTCTGGAATAATTTCAATACTTCTTTGTCTTTTTCTAGGTTCCAACCAAGGTCCCCATAGGACATGTAACCTTAATACAGATGAGCAGAAAACTCAGGTGTGGACATGTAGCCATTTGTGCATTGATTCAAATTTACATAATAAATGAGTTTCTTTGTTAATCTATTGTGCTTTTCCCCTTCACAGATGACTTTGTGGGCAATGGCCAAGTCTCCTCTTATGTTTGGAGGAGATGTTAGAACAATTGATGAGACCACCTATAATTTGATCACTAATCCTACAGTTCTAGAAATAAATTCTTTTAGCTCAAACAATAGGGAGGTATGTAAACTTCTTTTCTTCATTGACACTTGGAATATTAACATTCAAAATAATCTCCGGTGCATTTTTTTTTTTTTTTTGTTGGGCTTGCAGTTTACTTATGTTAGCAGCAGGTATTATTCTAAGAGAAAGGCTTTCACAAGACAATCAAGAAGATCTTTGAAAGAAGTGAGCACGTCACATGCTCCTTTTTTGAGTCTTTCTAGCTGCAAAGATCCCAAAGCAAGTGGTTGGTCAGTCGAAGCTTTTGACCAAGATATGGAACAGATCTGTTGGAAGGAGAACTTGGGAAGCCAACAACCTCTATGCTTATACAAGAGAAAATCTCTTCTGAATTTGTAAAGATATACCTTTCCTCAGTTAAATTCAAAAGCACTATACTATTGTCACATTCGCCTCTTTGTGATGTTCTGAATGACAATGTAGGAATAAAGGGACCATTTATGAGAAAAAGAACCTCCATACATTTGCTAGTGATGGACTGGAGTTTTGCTTGGATGCTTCTGCAAGGCAGAAGCTTACTTCAAAAGAATTGAAGAGGGGTTCATTCTCACCTTGCAGATGGGATGCCAACCAGGTTAATTTTTTTAATTCTAATTCTTAAACCAATGCAGAAGATTCGGGCACAAAATTCTTTTGGAAAAAGAAAAGTAGGCAATTGGCACTCTCTTTTCGAGGAGAGAATTAAATAATTAACGAATAGTTAAAGCAGAAAATTTGAACTCTTGATTGAAAGTTCCTGCTACAAAGTGTAATTAATGTAACAGATGGGTTGGTGGAAATGCTTGTGCTATTTGCATTCCCTGTCAGTCTACTTCTATTTAAATGTCAAGAGCTTTGACTTTGTTTCTTATTATTTTATGAATGAAACTTGAAATAGAACTATAAATTGAACAGATATGGGAGTTGAAAAATAATGGAGCTCTTATCAGCAATTATTCTGGTCTTTGTGCTAAGGTCAATCCAATTAAAGGTATTATACCTAGAGTCGAAGCTGATTTTCCACATATATGATGCTGCCAATTTCACCAAAATTTCTAAACATATTTTTAAATGCAGCTAAAACTGTTCCCAATGGAATTCGCTCTTGGATTGCAACTGGGAGAAAAGGTTTGGTTCCTTAGTTACTCCTTAACAACATTTTTCCTTTTTTAAAATATGTTACTGCTCTGTATCCTGAATTAGAAAAGAAGATTTTGAAGTATTGATTAAAATTCTATGAGCAGAAATATTGATATTAACTGATTTGGAAGGTCTTTTACAGTGGTAGGAGAAGGGAAAAAATAACTGCTATCTTATAGAAAATATGGCATCTCTCATCTATTTGTTTCTTTTCTTGTAATTATGATGACACACATATACAGTCTTCAAGTTATTGTTGTTCTTGCTTTTTGGCTGGCTCTGTAACAATTTATTTGCACTGCTTCATTTGTATTTGCTGCCAATTTCTTGTTCTGATGCGTATGCAACTTGGTAGCTATTCTGTACTCGGGATTGATAAAAAACTACATTTTTTTTAAATCTAGGAGATCTTGTTTTTCCTGATTGTCACTACTGGAATAATTGGTTGGTTTTATTTTTCCCTTCAGGAGAGATATATGTTGCTTTTTTCAATCTGAACCCAGAGAAGATGGTAATATCTGCAAAGATATCAGACATAGTGAAGGTATTATCTCCTAGGAAAAGCTTAAGACATAATTCATGTAAATGCAGAGAAGTATGGAGCGGAAAAGATTTTGGAGAGACGAGATATTCAATATCAATGGCAGTAGAGATGCATGGTTGTGCGCTTTTTGTCCTTAACTGTCATGCCAGTGAGAAATGAGCATGTGCCGATTCAATAACACAGAAATGAAGTACACAATTTGTTGTGGCGATATGTAAGAATTCATATGCTGATACATGTTGGTATAGCATTGGGCAGTAATCAAGAAGATTTGAAATCAAGATCTTTCGCTTCCCATGTTAGTAAGAAAGTCGACCAGAGCAAAGCTTCTTACCTATCACTTTCGAATCTAATCATTTATATTAGCAACAAAAAAAAACCAGCAAAAACCAATTTACCACATCTATATCAAAGCATTTTGCAATAGCCAACAGCCAAAATATGAGAATAGCAAAGTTTGTAAGAGAGGCAGTTCTCTGCTGATCCTTTTAAATCCGCCGCAGTCTGTCTTTATATACATAATCTTGCATTGCGAGCTCCATTTTTCACTTTCAATGCACATATGTTTTAGTATTAAAAGGAGAAGATAAAGTTCTGGAAAGCTTCCTCAAGAGAGGAGATTAAAGATAAGTGACTGTCAGGAATAGGGTTAAATTTAATCAAGTGTAGTTTGATTAGTCTTTCAAATTTTAAGTTTATAAATTTGGATGTGGATTGATTAATCTTTCCAGTTTTGAGTTCATTAATTTGGTGAGTCTAGAGAGCAATAACTCTATTATATACGTTTTAAGTGTTATTTCAAACTGTGAGGCATTTGAATGGATAAAAAAAAGAAGATCAGACAATGATTTTTCTAATAAATTAGTAGTACTGTGAATGTCATCATGCATGATGCCATGGACCTTTTTCAACTGAGTGATCATCAATTTCTGGAATTGCTTGCCTCAACCTCACCATTCCAAATTTGACCCAAAGTGTTTCTTTTGCTTTATGCCATGCGAAGAGCAATATCAAACCAATATTCGGTTTGCTCTTCAATCTAAGTTTTAACTATATTTAATTTTGTCAGTCCATTATAAAATTCCCCACTTGCCCCAATCTTTTATGACTGCCAATAGACTTTTCATTCATAACCTAAATTAAACTTTATATAATTATCTTTCTATTAAAAGAAATTTTTAGAAATAATCAGGTGATAATTTGATTATCTTCTCACCTATTGATTACAGTTATTTCTACTAACTTGATGAGTTAAAAGAATGATTACCTCTAGTTGTGCAGTTCATAGTATTATTTCAATTCATAAAAATCTTCGATGAATTGAAAAAGAACGGTATAGATCGTAAGGTAAAATCGACAATTATTGAAATTTATATTTATTTTGGTAATTTTACAAAATGAAAAAAATTCCTAATTGCTTTCTTTGGGTGATTTTATTCTAGATTGAAGATAATCCAAATTAATTTTCTTAACTATCTACAGCTATTTTTTCTTAACCAAATACTTCCATCCAAGAAAAAGTTAAATTTTGTAGTTTCTAATGTTAGGATTGATAATTTTGAGTAATCAAATGGGTTAGCAGTGTAAATGGCATAAACAAATGGATCAAGTGTGCAATTATGAATTTGATTCCACACCTTTTCGCGCGTCGTCTCGTGGCAGAATTCTGGAGCTACTGCGTATCTCCTCTCTCGGCTTGTCAATAAATACACAACGACCATTGACTCTTCTTATCTCCCTCGCCGACCCAACCCTACCCAACACACAACAGATGTTTAACTGAGACGCAGAAAACTGGAACGGCGCGCAGTTCATGGATATCTCAGGTTTACCTGCTCAACCTTAACTAACTACCCATCACCTCGTTTTTCAGTTTCTCTTTCCAAACATGACCTCTGCAACCGTCAGAACAGTACTAAATTTCTTTCCATTCCCAAATCACAATAATTCTAACCCTAATAAGACCTGCAAAATGAAATCCTCTCTCCTGTGTAACCACAAATACAGCTCTATTTTAAATCTAAATCCCTCAATACTGAAATTGAACAGTAGAAGAAATAGCTTGTCAGTTTCTTCCTTTGCGGATACCGAGAAACCTGTGGGGTCCACCAACGCCAAGGATAGACTTCAACGGCTCGTTTCAGAATTCAGGTCTCTAACGGAGCCGATCGATCGTGTTAAACGGCTTTTGGATTACGCGGCTCGGCTCCCGCCATTTGATGAGTCGGCTCGCTCTGCGGGGAACAGAGTTATAGGTTGTACAACTCAGGTTTGGCTTGAAGCAAAAATGGACGAGAAGGGGAGAATGAGATTTAGAGCGGATAGTGACTCGGAGATTACCAAAGGTTTTATTTCGTGTTTGATTTCGTTGCTTGATGGCGCGGAGCCCGATGAAGTGGTTGCTGTGAAGGCGGAGGACCTGGCGGCGTTGAATGTTGGCCTCTATGGTAAAGCCCAATCGAGAGTGAACACGTGGCATAATGTGTTGATCAGTATGCAGAATAGGACCGAGGCTTTGGCAGCGGAGCGAAATGAGAAGTGTCCGGTGGAGGCGCTTCCTTCATTGGTTGTTGACGTGGACGGTATCGGTGCTCAGGTAGGTAAAACTTTCTCGTCACTCTGTTTCGAGTTTTCTTTTGTGTTTATTTTATTTTTTATTTTTCATTCTCTGGTTTTTTATGTGCAATATAATTGAGATATATATTTCAATAGTGATAATGTAATTGATACATAAGTTCCAACTGTGATAAGAATTTTATTTCCCAGTTCTTTGAAGTGTTGAAGTTCTTGCAACTGTAAATTCATTTTTTTTCTGGTAAATAAATGCAAGCGTGATCAGTTGAAGGTTGAAGGTTGAAGGTAGAAGAACCTTTCAGTGTTAATGCATATCTCTGCGTAACTTTGCATTATAACAATCTACTACTTTAATTTTTAATGGTGTAAACAGTGGTTCACTCAAATATGATATTGTTGTAAGAGATTTTCTACTGCTGTAAAGAATATGTATTCGTGTTGAAGTTAAGATATCTGCATGATATAGGTGATTCCTTAGTAGTCAAAACAAATATTGTTGAAGAGACTTGAGTTTTTAGAAAGAGAAGGTTCCTTGGGATTTTTTACTTAAATTAAAGAGAATAAAGTTTTGGGTTTACTAATAATAAACCTTGAATGCAGGCTGTTGTTTCATTGGCTTTTCAGTGAGTAAATAGAAGAAAGTCATTCATAGAAGACATTAACCGACAAGGGACTGAACTGGAGATCTATGTTTTATTATGAAAATCAAGTGAACAAGGTGTATGGTAAAATTGATTTTAGTGTGTTGGGGGACTAGTATGGATACTATATAAATGGGTATTTCAATCTGTAAGTTGTGGCTTTGCGGGCCATTTTAATATGATATGATCCTTAGCTGTCTTATAACAGCAAACATTTATTTATATTGAATATGGAAAAGTTGGTGAAATAATGATTGGGTTGGTATATGATAAGTGTGTGTTGAAAAGCAGTCAATATTATGAGCTTGAAGATACAAGACTGTGGAGAGAGATTTTGATGAAAGCTAAATAGTACGTTTGTTATTTGTTCTGAAAATTACTGTTTGATACCTTTGTGTAAATGTTGCAATGCTATATCATTAGACAGTTATCCTAAAAATATCAAGAGATTGATGAAGTACATCCAGACACAAGACTCCATGAAATCATTGTTTCCTCTCTTGCGCTTGTTCCACATTTGTTCATAGCTGCCATTGGAAATATAAGCTATCTATTAATTTACATTTTTCAACAAATATTGAATGAAGCAATAGGGCATGTGAAAGTTATGTTTTGAGAGCTTCTTGTTTTTGTTTCCATCTCTATATGGCATCCTGAATATTGTGAATCTTTCTGTCAATACTTTTTTCCCTCTGAAACATGGCCATGGCTTGTTAATTTTCATCTTTGACCAAAATTTGGCATGATGAACTTTTGTTTACTGAAAGACATTGTTAACCTCGTGTTAAGTAACAGGAATTTCGAATGTGAGATGTGACTTGGATGATACATCAATTTTCTTTGATCGTTGAGATTCATGAATCATGAATATAGAAAGGTGTGAGTAAAAACCTTATTGAATGTGGATTTTAAATGCATGTAAAAAGGTGTCATTTCAAATTCATCTCAAGCAAATTTTTAACCACATTCATGAAGCTTATCAATTAAATAGTTGGCTAGCTTTCATTCAAGGAAATTTTACTTTAGATTCATATCCAGGGCCCTCATTTGAATGACTTCCAACTAAACATAGAATAAGGTATCATTCATTTTGTCCCAAATACTGACTTAAATATTAGAGCCTTCATCAAGAATTCAATAGCAAATCAGGTTAAACCCATGATTATGTTTCAACCAGTTTGGAGGCAACTTTCAAGCATTTCATCCATTCTAGAATTCTGTATTATAAGTTGTTTGATTAGCAACCTGACAAAAATGCAGGTCCACAAGGAGGTGGCAGTTGGAAGTAGAGCCTAGGAATGGGGAAGCATGCAGCCTAGAATAAATATGGCTTTCTTGCATCTGGGATGGAGGTCGGTGTGTCAATTCTCTTCATTTATTTGGATTCTTTTGCGTTATAGTTTTGTTTGAGTTGCCGCAAGCATGTTTTTTTTTAATATTCTGATTCTTGCCATTGATTTTCATGACAAAGATTTATTTACCTCATCGTTAATACAATTGATTTACAAACTAGTGCTCAACTACCTCATCTTATGTATGGATGCTATTTTGCTTATACTAGTTATTACTGCTGCACATGCATTGCTTGTGATACTGTGTGATTTATTCATCTGTGAATATATCTTTTTTTGTTATTTAGAACTATATTTTAATTATAAATAATAAAGCATATGTTAAAAATTATCATTTTTCTATGTGATTTTTTATATAAGTAGGATTCCATCAAGTAATAGGAATTTTTATAAATTTCAGTTTCTATATTATAATAGCTGGTCCTTTTTCTGTAAATCTTATACTTAAAGGTTCACCCCCTCCTGACATTCTGCATTTATGCAGACTATATGATGTAATTAAGTCGGTCGTTAATTCCTATGATTCCTATATCCTGTGCTTACTATAAGACTCTGTTCAACCAGGATCATGGATGCAGGAGAGACATTTCTGTGCATGGCCTCTCTGGTTTTAAATTTCTGTGATAGATAAATCCTGTCGCTAATTTTGAATTTACAGGAGAGACATTTCCTTAAGCAAAAGCAAAAGCAATGGACCAAAAGTGGCTTGTACCCGAATAGTATTTCCTCGGTGAAAAGTTTGAGAGCTCTAGATGGAAACCCTGATGGTCACCTTCAAGTTGTGTTGGAAATCAAGTTAAGAATGGTAATTTCAATTGTTATAGCATCTGATAGATTGTTAATTTCCTTTGAGCCTTGTTCCAGGACAGAAAATATCAACATTGCACTACCTTTCAATTTCATCAGATACTGTATCAATGATATCAAGGAACCTTCCAGGGGACTAAATACAAGTGGGATGGGTGATCTTTCGTTATTTCCCTGTTACCAAGGGACAAGGTGTTCCATCCATGAAGACTTTGTGTACTGTCCTTGTAATCTTGGTATATATCTTTTCTGTTTCCTTGCAAAAGGAAAAAATTTTATTATACAAAACATTATGCATGCATGAGTTGATTGTGGCATTGAATTTGGAATGTGCAGTGAAACAAGTCTTTGATAGTGATAACTTTTGCGCACGTGATTTGAAGCTGCATTTTGCCGAGATGTCATTTAAAGCAATCTCGAGTCTCCCATTAGTGTCAGGGTGGTTCTAGTAAATACTAATATGCTAGATGAATTATTTAAGCTCATCTAGAACTCTGGTACTAACTTCCTGAATCTTGATTAAGAAATGCGTTCCATAGGTTACAGCTGGGCAATTCACCTCTCTGCTTGGAACATTTGCTAATATTGGGTGGTGTAATGCTCTACATGAGATGCTTTCGGGTACTTTTCTCCAAATGTGAGATGTTATCGTCTTTCAGATTTGAAAACCTGATGAAGTTCTTCAGCTTTCTGGCTCTCTCACAGACTTTGTGGATTTGCTTTTGCAGTAAACATAAGGATTACTAATTATTGGCCAGCTAGGTTGTTTTCCAAGCAGATACCAATTTAACTTATCCACAGTATCCTTCATTAATCAAAGTGAACTGATTTTTTGAACAAGCTAAGGAGAATTGACTTCTGAGTTGGGAACCTCACGGGCACCGACATTCCTGGTACCTTGATCGCTAACGAACTCTGGCTTGTCTAGCAAAAACAGATACAGCAGACCATTTTTTATGCTGTTGGTCTACTTGTTACGCATGTAATGTACAGCTGATTGGGGGTAAAAGAATAAAAGATGCAACTCTCTTCTCGAGAAATCAAAATTATTTATTACAAAAATCAGACGCATCCATAGACTCTTCTGTATATATTTGGTTGTAATTTCATTTTATAAAATATATTTTACAGAGCCTTTGCAGTAAGACTTGTTCTGCATTTCAAGAAATTAAAATTTTGGAAATTAATAAATATTTTCTTATAATAGAAAGAGAAATTTATAACTGATCGTGAAGTGATTTTAATTTTATAAATCAATAATATGCTTCCTGAATAAACATAAAATAAATTCATTTAAAATTTCAATCTCAATTTAAAAGATAAAATAATGAATACACATAAAATCTCTGTAACAATTTTATTTGAGTACTGAAATTTTATCGAATAATTAATATTAGTTCGTTAACAGCTATATGGATGGTATAAATACCGATTCGCACTTGCGAGTGCAAGATTCCTCAAATAATCTCGACCGTCCATCCGCATGACTCAAAACTCGCAACTTCAATTTAAACGTAAAGTGGGCCACACCATAACACAGGGCCCTCCAGTATCCAACTTGACAAGCGCCAGCACCACCTTCTGATGTTACCGTGACCACCACTCTCATCACCCGCGCGTGACTATAAATTCCTCACCATCAGCCCCCCTCTCTCTTAAAAAACGCAATGCTGTTTGATTTAAAAATTTTTTTTGAGACTGGAAAAAAAAAAAAGAGCAACTAACCCTTACACGCGACAACTGTAACCTTCTCTTCGTCGTCGTATGTTCTCGGAGCTCCGGCTCCCTTAACGGAGCCCAGCTCAGTAATCAAAACCAGTATCTCTGTATTCTTAAAATATATAAACTAAGGATCTTTCATTTCCTGGTTTTCCGTTTGTAGATCTTTAATTTCGTCTTACTTTTTTTCCTTCTTAGCAATGTCAAAAGCTTGGGGTGCCATCGGCGATTGGGCCGCCGATGTAGAGCGTGAGGAGCGGGAGGCGGCTGCCGAAGCAGCTGCAGCAGCTGCTTCGGACGTATCCGCTGAGTCTCAGAACTTCCCTAGTCTGAGAGAGGCCGTCACGAAGCAGAAGAAGAAGAAAATGACTCTCACTGAGTTCTACACCTCATCTGGCGGCTTAGGCACCGGTCGCGCGTTAGAATCTAAAGGTTTAACTCCTGACGAGATGCTTCGGCTACCTACTGGTCCTAAAGAGCGGTCCGCTGAGGAAATGCAGTATGGACGACTTGGTGGCGGGTTTTCCAATTATGGGAGGTCGGGTCCGCCTCCTGGCCGTATGCGTGACCGCGATGAAACCGATGGAGGGTCCTGGGGAGGTGGTAGAAGGCAGTATGGTGGATTTGATGAAGAGCGAAGGGGTCCACCTTCTAGGGTTTCTGACTACGATCAACCCTCGCGAGCGGATGAGGTTGATAATTGGGCAATGACGAAGAAACCACTCTCTTCATTTGATTCCGGTCGTCAAAATCGTTACGGTTCGCTTGGTAGTGGTGGTGGTATGGGAGGTGGTTCTAGGGCTGATGAGGTTGATAATTGGGGAACTGCTAAAAAACCCCTTCCTACTGGATCTTCCACTTTTGGTTCAGGTTTTCGTGATTCTGGACCCGAGCCTGATCGGTGGGCGAGAGGAGGAAATCGTGAGCCAGAGCGGGAGAGGCCTAGACTGGTTTTGGATCCTCCGAAGGGTGATGTTTCAGCTAATGAGTCGGTTAGAACAAATAGGCCAAATCCATTTGGAGCAGCAAGGCCGAGAGAACAGGTTTTGGCTGAAAAAGGATTGGATTGGAAAAAGCTTGAGTTGGAGATTGAAGCTAAGAAGTCAAGCGCTCATTCAAGCAGGCCTACCAGTGCACATTCAAGCAGGCCTTCAAGTGCGCAGTCATCCAGGTCAGAGGGGCCAGGACTGCAGCAGGGATTAGAGAATTTGTTGTCAAAGCCAAGGCCAAAGGTGAATCCTTTTGGAGACGCAAAGCCTAGGGAAGTGTTGTTAGAGGAAAGAGGTCAGGATTGGCGGAAGATTGATCTTCAATTGGAGCATCGCAGTGTGGACAGGTTTGTGTTCTATGATGAAACATTCACCATTGTGATTTTATTGTTTTGTTTTGTGTAGAGTAGAAATGAACATTGATGAGCGTGTTAGATTGACTAGTGCGTGTTGACTGATTGGAAATGCTTACATATTTTGCGTATTTATTATGGAATCATCATTGAAGTGAGTGATTTGATTATTTATTGAATGTTTCTCAGTAGTCATAGAACGTATAGCCAACACCCTATACTATAATGATATTTTGAGGTCCTTTCCAACAATTGAGGGTTATTAATATTATAGGATGGATAAAATGCTTAAATCTCTCTAGCTTTAAATTTTCTACCTTTTGGCGCTAAAAAACAACTGAATCATATCCGTGTTTAGCATATTAGGATACCTATTACTTGATAAGTTGATATGGACAACTACTTTCTTTGTGCAGAACATCTCTTGAGATGGAAAAGATCTATCAATGTGGTGTGAGCTTGTCTTCTAAAACTTATCAAGGATAGTCTGTTCATTCATGTTCTGTTTAATAGGAAATGAACAGGGTGCTTCTGCTCAATTTTAGGTTTTAGTAATCTAACGTAGAGATATACATGTAAACAATGAGGGGTCTTGCTCTTTTTGACAAGCCTTATGTCTGTTGACAACAAATTACCATTGAGTATACTGAATTTAAAATCTAATGAGCTATACTTTAGTTCATCTGCTTCTCACAAGCTTTATTGAGTTCATCCAGTAGATTTAGATATATCGTTCTCTTTATGGTCCTCAAAAAATGTGTCACTGAATAACAACATAACCGGTGAAGGTAGCTCAGTTCTTCTTGTACATCTCACCATACAATATTATTAGCTAAGTTTTCCATTTTAAGGTTTTAATTTCCTGGGCCAAGCTCCTGAAAGATATGATTGGAACACTTAAATGGTACCGGCATAAAAAAATAGGAAAAAATGATTAGATTCACTGATTAAAGCTCATATGGTGTTACTGGCATGCACAGGTGCGCTTGCCCATGCACGCACACTTATATGTGTCTATGTATATATGTCTGTGTATATTTGGTAATAAATTTTCTTATCAACTGATACCACATGCAAAAGTATATGCATAGAATGGAAGTTAATAATCAAGCAATGAATGTTTGTCTATGTTAGTTTCAGAACATGGCTTCCTTTTAGGTGTTGTATAAGAAATAACTTTTATAATGGGGTTTTTACTTGCCATCATTTACTGCAATTAAAATGACACATCATTTAATACCACATGTGAAAGTTTATGCTTGAAATGGTAGTTAATTATAGAATGATGAATTTTTTGTCTGTTTTAGTTTGAGAACATGGTTTCCTTTTAGGTGTCATATAAATTTAAGTTTTTAAATTGGATTGTCACATACTGTACTGCAATTAAATGGAACTTTTTTACTCCTTCACGTATTTTTGGTGAACAAGCTTTTTCTGGAACTATATTCAAGTAAATCTTAATTATAAATAATGGATGTATTGGATATAGATCCAAATTTGCGTTATATGATAGGCCTCATTCTGAAAGATGGTGAATTGTTGAAGTTATCTTTTTGGCTTGTGAATGTGGTTACAGCTTTATTATTTATATTCTTAGTCACAATGTAAATAGTTTTGTTACTAAAGATCTTGATTATGGAGGAAAATATGGACAGTTGTGATGTACCATAAACCTATTCTTGAACCTAATTATGATCTCAATTTGAAGTTTACATTTTGCATTGCAAATGTGTTGCTTTTTTTTTTGGGTCAATCAAACAACTACGCTAGACATGCATTTCAAAAATTCATCAAACTACATATCAACGAATGATCTGGGCTTAATTTCTCTGAAGGCCATGCCAGCACAGCTGGTTGTTTTCTTGGCTTAATGAATTGAACTCTTGCTTTTAGCATAGCTGGTTGATCTTCAGGCAGAATACTGGCATTTATGGTTATTTTTCATTTTTCTTTCATTCCCTAGTCCATTCTGCTTGCCTTACTGGTAATATTGTATTTGTAATTTTCTTCCCCCGTCCACTCTAGTTTGCTCAATACTGACTGCTTTTTATGGTCTAATCTAATATGCTGTGTGGTCATCCATGCATTCATCTTCAATTAAGCTATTCTTACATATTCCATTCCAACATATTTCATTTGGTTCTCTGGGGCTGCCTGTGCATAGTTGCTCCTAATTACTTTGGTCTACGACTTCCAATTACTTGCCAAGATGATTTAATTACTACTGTTTAAAAACACTTATTTCTTGACCCTTTACTCCGTGCAATTTACTTGAGCTTTGTAACTTCTAATGTATTTTGAGGGTTTCTTTATTTTGGTTTGCTGCAACTAGTTTTCTCTGTATTTTTTAGATGCTTTCTAATTACATTTATTTCTACCACTTTGCTGATAAATGAAACTTCCCTTTCCCTTGGTGTAACTTGCTCCTATGTGTGATTTATAGACCTTGTAGTCTTGCTTCGTAACAATACAAACTGTTGCAGGAGTGAAACAGAGGAGGAGAAGTTATTGAAAGAAGAAATAGAGCATTTAAAGGAGCGCCAGAAAGAACTTACAACAAAAGATAATAGGGAAACTCTGCAAGGGTCTGATGGAGACCAATCCAATTTACAAGATATAATATCTCAGAAAGAAAAGGAATTAGAGCAGCTTATTCGTGATTTGGATGACAAAATTCGATTTGGACAGAAAGCCGTTGACAGGCCAGGTTCTGGGTCTGGCCGGGGTAGCTTCTCTGAGAGACCACCTTCTCAATCTGGGTCGTTTGATGAATCTAGAAGTGTGGAATATATAGATAGGCCTCAATCACGCGGTGCACAAGATGCTTGGACAAGGCCAAGTGAAGACAGAAGACCATTTCAAAGTGGCAAGGAAAGAGGATTTCTGGGCAGCAGAGACTTTGACAGGTAAAATATATCAGTAGTTTCTCTACCCACTGTTCCTATACAAATGTTCTTTCCTTTTTCTTTTTAGCTTGGGATGATAGCTGGTTCATGCTCTTTCGCCGTTGAGCTTCTAGAGTTTAGACTTTAGGGGAAGTATGCCTATTTAAGGGGTTTCAATTTTGGTGTTCTGGTGCCAAAATGAGAGAGAGCAGTAAGGGAATCATTGAAATCCCTTTAGGTTTGAGGTGATAAACTGCTTGGTCAATGGCTAAGTTCAAGGAAAAAAATATTATTGTGGGGGAAAAATTCTTAACATAGAAGAAGACAAACTTTTCACCATTCTTTTTTGGAAGTTCCCATTTAATGAAATTTTGGAAGTTTGTTTGTTTGTTTGTTTGAGCTGGGAATTCCTAGTTTTATGGTTTTGTGGGATAGATAAAAGCAATTGATTGTCTTTCTCTCCATCTCGGTCAAAATTACCTTCCCATCTTTTTCAAGAACCTAGAACTAACATTAGTAGATTACCATGAGAAATTGTATTGAGCCCCTTCAACTTCTTCCCCTTCTTCCCAACTCCTCATTTTTTTCTCCCTTTCTCTCTCCTATTACAACCCCCTCAATAGACAGAAGAATACAATAATGCTCTTCTTATATGAGTTTGAAGGGTAGACTGCTCCAAGTTGTTCTTTTAATGCCTTGTTGTCATCTATAAGAGTGGCATGGTGTTTTTGTGGTAATGTGCATTCAAAGTTAGTACATACATAGTTGTATTGTTGAAACCTGACTTTTTTTTCCTGAGTGGTTGATCATTTGGCTAGTTTGTCTGGGTACAACAATGGCATTATCTTTACTAAGTGAACAATTACAGTCTTATATGATTGGTTTGCGCTGTTTGAAAGAATATATTTTCATCAGAGTGGATATTCTTTATTTTATGCCAGTTACAAGGGAAAAAAAAAACAAGGAAGCCCTAATGCTAATGATGTGCACTGTTTGGTAGGTCAAGGTCAAGGGAGAGATGGTGAGCAACTGATCTGTAGATTCATCAAGTTCTCTCTTCAAGCTTTTGAAAACCGGAGCCAAATAATATTTTTCCTCAATTTTACTTTTTCTTTTTTGTTATTATTGTTCTCTTGTTTTTTGCTCTGGGAAATGGAGCAAGGATTATTGAGTACTAGCATTGGGAACAGTCGCGTTAATCTATTGTTTCATTTTGAAACTATGTAAAATTGCATTTTTTTTTTTTTTTTTTTCTGTTTGAGAAAACGAGCCTGTATTATTTGGTAGGACTCAAATTTTAATGAACACCATTTGACTTGCTAGATTAATTTGGTGATTATTTTAAGTTGCTGTTGTTGTGTGTGTGCATTTCTTTCTTATTTTTTCTGGTCCTCCTCTTTTCTCAAATGCTTGAGGTTGAGGATGCTTTTTCATGTGATTTGCTTTCTTTTTGGGCTAATGCAATATTTCACAAAACAGAAACGTGGCGGTGTTGCCGTTTTAAGCCACTTTGGTATTAGCTGTTATTGGAAGAGAGAAATGAAATTGTTCAAATTATGTTAAAAAATGATTTGAAATAAATTTCTATTTATAAATATCCTGTTGATTGTTACTTATGCATTGAGCAGACTGCTTAAACGGGTTGATGAAAGCTTGATCGTAGATTGTGCCATGGGTTAAGATTTTTAATTTTTCTTTTTTATAATGGAATATTTTATATCTTACCCGATTAGCTCCTACTTTTCAGATCAATTTCATTGCTATGTTATGTTACTATTTCATATCTCAAGCGGGCCATATATGGAATTTCCAAAGTAAATTTAGAGTACAAAAAAAATACTTAATTGCAATTTTTTTTTAATGTAAACTATAAATATTCATACCTTATTATCAGAATATACTTAATTCGATTTGAAATTTAGTCATAATTAAGTTATTCGCTCTCTTTATATGTCCGATTTGGATTTAATTTTAATCATAATTAAAGGCGAATTGCTCTCTACGCTCGTGTTTATTTTTCTTTTTTAATGTTAGAATTCTTAATTAATAGTGTTTTAATATTTAGACAAAATAGAAAAAAAATTTACTCAACTCAAATCCAACTTTACCTTCGACTAGAAGCAAATTAGAAACTTATTACTCACGCGGATTAATTTAATTAACAAATTCATACATTAATTTTATCATTAAGGACAGAAAAATCTTCTTATAAAATATACATAGAGTAACTTTAGATTATTTATTACTATTTCATTAACAATTAATATAACATTTTATATATGACTTTTTATTCTAAAATTATAGTCTTATTCTTTTCTTCCGTGTCACAATATAATAGCATCATTCGTATTTTTAAAAATAACTTTTTCATTTTCCTGTAATACCCTCATTGATATTAAATGAATCGACTAGATAGTAGAAAAAAGTTAAAAGATATTTAATTCTAAAATTCTCAAATATCAAAGACAGGATCTTGAAAGTTCATTCACACTTGTTTGACTAAAGGTTTGCACAATGAACTCTGCAAGAGTTGCTGCTAGTACGTGGGAGAGATGGAAGAAGAGTCCATCCGGAATAAGCAAGTCTGTTGTGATGGAATTGGCAATGACTGTTGTTTTAGTTTCTTTTGCATTGCTAATCTTGCCTCCATCAAGTACTTGTCAGGTTCCGGCAATTTTCAATTTTGGATATTCAAACTCTGATACAGGCGGTGTCTCTGCAACCTTTGGACGTATTCTTCCTCCTGCCGGTGAGACTTTCTTCGGCAAACCTTCCGGCCGCCTTTCTGATGGTCGTCTAATCATTGATTTCATAGGTTGGTGCTTCGATTGTTTTCAAAATGTTTATACTCAATCAACTGGACTATTGATTTCATAAAATCTCTCTTTTCTGTTAATATGTAGTTATGTCAATTGATTTCAATTATGTCCTTCTGGTATGGGAATACTTATTGGGCATTAATAGGTTAGCTTTTTAGAGTAAGATCCATCCTGTGACACTATGCTAATTTGGCATTGAAATTGAAGTCATATATAAACACCAAAAGAAATTGTAGTCATATATCTTCATAAGACTTGTCAGTTACACTTTAGTATGTTTTGCAGCTGAGGAGTTAGGACTACCATACCTAAGTGCATATCTTGATTTTATAGAATCAGATTTTAAACATGGAGCAAATTTTGCTGCTAGTGGATCCACCATTCAAACTGCAGATGGTAAATTGTTTGGTGCAGGATTTAACCCTTTGTCTCTCAATATACAGCTTTCACAGTTTCAACAGTTTAAAGACCGTACTATCCAGTTATACAAACGAGGTTAGATGTCCACTAAATTTGTAAGCATTTTACCTGCTATTATATATATGTATTATGTCACCAATTAGGTTCCAATTAAAGGTTAGGACTTATGTAAAATCCTTTTCACCAGGTATAGAATGGTTATGTGCTTAATTCTGATTCTTCAGATAAAAACTTGTGGGCTAAAAGGGGTCTTCCAAGGCCAGAGTACTTCTCAAAGGCCCTTTATACTTTTGATTGTGGACAGAATGATCTTCATTTTAGACTTGTATCAATGACTGATGAGAAGAAAGTAGTGGCCTCCATTCCCAGTTTAATCTATCAGTTTGCTTTGGCTATTGATGTGAATTTAATAAATATTGGATTTAACAAGATTAAATGTAGGATTTTTATACATCAGATAATATTGCTACTGCTAATGCTTATTATTTCAGAAACTCTACCAAGGAGGAGCAAGAACATTTTGGATTCATACTACTGGTCCCATTGGTTGCTTGCCCTTTTTTGTGATATATTATCCTCCAAAGCCTGGAAATGCAGACCAATTTGGCTGTGTGAAATCTTTTAATGATGTCGCCCAAGAATTCAACAAGCAGCTTAAGGAAAAGGTCCGTGAACAAAGGAGACAACTATCTAATGCAATAATTATTCCTGTTGATATCTATTCAGCCAAATACTCTCTTATTAGTGAAGCAAGCAAACATGGTAAGTTATACATATGTATCCTTATCAACGCTTACAAACATTCTATATATTTACCTTAAATTGTATGATTATCACGAGATGATAAGATTATGATTATCAAGAGATTATAAGATTGGCAGTTGGGATCAAATGGGTTCAATGTTCTAATCACCTAAAGGAATCAAAGGATTACAAATGAACGTAAAAGCTACAAACCAATTGTTCATCATCTAATGGGTTTTTCCCATTAGAGGAAAAAATTTGAAATTTTGCCTTGAGTCTTTTATTTATTTTCAGTTGCTTAATTTGTGTGTTCATTAAATGCAGGTTTTGATGATCCACTAGGGTAATGTTGCGGGCACTTTGGGGATTATACAGTTAATTGTGGGAAGACAATAAAATTAGTGAACGGAACTATCATTTATGGGAGTTCTTGCAGTGATCCTTCAAAGTACATTAGTTGGGATGGCATACATTACACTGAAGCTGCAAATCACTGGGTAGTCAATCGCATTCTTGACGGGTCACTCTATGATCCTCTATTGCCCCTCAATCAAACATGTACCTTGCCTTGGCCTTAGACTTAGCCTTAGCCTCTTCTTACACATTTTTAAGCTAAAAGATACTGTAACTCTTAGCCATGATGAAATCTGTAAATTCTATGAAATTTGGGATGGAGGAATCTGATAAATTTGTTTTGTTTTTTTTTTTTTTTTTGTGCCAACTAACTGAATGAATTTGGCAAATCCATTGAATATTTAAATTTCATCGCTCAACTTCGGCCAATCTAAAGGATACCTTTTGAAGGAATGGATTATTTATAGTAATTTTGTGCAACGGTAAGAATTCCATAATAATTTTGATCAACATTCAGAAATTAAATCAGCGACTTATATTTGAAGAAATTATAAAATCAGTGATATAAACAAACAAGGTGGGGAAGGCAGGAGCTGGACATTTGAACGAACTTATGATCTGATATGTTTGATTTCAATTGATATTCAAACTCTGAATCTCCCAATAAGCAAGGTTTCAAGCTTCAAAGTATCAGATTCAGCTACCTTTCCAGCGAACAACGGTGGTTGACCGATATCGTTTCTCGCAGTCGCTTGTCTGGCTGCCACTTTGGCGGCGATTCATCGGCACTTCCTATACAAAGCCATTTATTGGTTTAAAGTCCTCTGAGGGATTGAAGCGCTATGAATTTGTTAAGACCCATTAGCATAATCTGCAGGAGATGGAAGGGACCGTGGGCATTGAACCACACTCTGCAAGCAGTAGCGATGGCACTTTCTTTAGCGCTCGCACTCTCACTTTTTATGGCGAGAGGACCTGGAAACAATCTTCTTCACTCAAATAGCTGCGATTTCCCAGCCATATTCAACTTCGGCGATTCAAATTCTGACACCGGAGGCAAATCCGCAGCGTTTCATAGACTTCCTTACCCTAATGGCTATTCTTTCTTCAACAAGCCATCTGGTCGCTACTGCGATGGGCGTGACATTATTGATTTTTTAGGTCAGTAGATCCTTTTGAAAGTTTTTTAAAAGTAAAGTTTCTTTCTTTATAACTGTTTGATTTTAGTTTCAAATTTTTGCAGCTGAGAAATTGGAATTGCCATACTTGAGTGCTTATTTAGATTCTATTGGGACAAATTTTAGACATGGAACAAATTTTGCTACTGGAGGGTCTACAATACAACCAGCTGATGGTAACATATTTGGGAGTGGTTTTAGCCCAGTTTCTCTTGACATACAGCTTTCACAGTTCGAACAATTTAAAGAAAGAACTCTCGAGCTATACAATCAAGGTAGGATGAATTGTTGCATTAAATATATCTTTTTTTCTTGGATTGCTAATCCCTTTTTAAAGTTTATTGGTTTCAGTTTCTGGATTCTTGAATTTCAGGCAGAAGCTTGAACTTGATGAATAAGCTCCCAAGACCTGAGGATTTCTCAAAGGCACTATACACATTGGATATTGGACAGAATGATCTTCATGCTTGGATTAAGTTAATGAGTGAGAAGCAAGTAGTAGAATCTCTACCTAAGATCATTGATCTGTTTGCTCAGGCCATAGAGGTAAGTTGATCTTGCTTTGTGTTGCATCCTTTCTTTGGATGGGAATGGAGTATTGTGCAAAATGTGTATGTAGTATCCACCATCTAAGGCTAAAAATGCAAGCTTGAACTTTGGGTACGCAAGGATTTTCATGCCTCCTTATTAGGAGTTGGTGAGTGCTCACTAGAATCAATTCTAAAGCAAATGAATAGATGATTGGATTTATACCTTGAAATAATGTCGAGTACCTTATATGTAAATATGAATGCATTAATCTCAACTGAGATTTCATAAATAAGACTTGGGCATATATTATGCTTATATGCATACGGCACATGATGCAAAGTTTTATGAACAATATTCATAGCAATGCTATTTTAGATGGTATAATTCTTCTATTCATGACTTGTCATTGTAGTTTCTTTCTACTATTGATCGACTTCCAAGGTTCTAATGGTTTGTTTATTTTCTTCATTAGATTTCATTGAAGTCATTAAGGGTCATCTAAATTTATTTTATTTTCTTTCGAGTATCTTTCATACATTCATAGGAGTTTCAAACCAGATAAATAGCATACCCAAATTGCTTTTTCAAAACCAGAACCAGATAAAATCTAAATGTGTGTTTGGACATAAGTTATCGAGGAAAGGAATGCAAAATGCTTATGAGTGACTCTTTAATTCATTCTCTATGTACAATGAGAAACGGTTTTAAATCATAGATTGAGAAACTTTTTCTGTGATCATCTGTTGCAGAAACTTTATCAACTTGGAGCAAGAATATTTTGGATACACAACACTGGTCCTATTGGATGCTTACCATTTGCTGTTATATTTTATCCTCCAAAGCCTGAAAATAGGGATGAAAATGGTTGTGTGAAGTCCCACAATGATATTGCCCAAGAATTTAATAGACAGCTGAAAGATAGAGTTTCCCAGCTAAGGAAACAACTCCCAGATGCAGTGCTTACTTATACCGATATCTACACAGCTAAATATTCGTTGATTTCTGAAGCAAAGAAGCATGGTGAGCTTTTATCTTTATACTAATCTTGTTTTCATCTTGCATGAACTGGTTTCTTTTTGCAGTTAATTTGAAAATAACTTTCTTTTCTTTTGTTTACTTCTCTACTGGCTCTGCAGGTTTTGCTGATCCACTTGGATATTGTTGTGGCCATTATGGGGATTACCGCCTTCAATGTGGGAGGAAGGTGATGGTGAATGGAACTGAAATTTCTGGGGATCCATGCAGCAATCCTGAGCTCTATATTAGTTGGGATGGCATACATTATTCTCAGGCTGCAAATAAAATTGTATCACACAGTATTCTCGATGGTTCCCTTTCAGATCCTCCCATTTCCATCAGTGAAGCATGTAACAATAAGCACAAAGCATAACTATCTTTCCATGAGATGGTGACTTTGTTTTTCCTGATTTTTGAATCCACAATTTAGTCATTGTTGCTTTCTTTTTCTTCCTGTTTCATTTTTTAAATTGATTCAATTTTTTTTTTTTCCTTTTTTGCTGGTTAGCATAACCATCAAATTATAACTAGTATCAATAAAATATTTTGAAGATAATAAACATTTACATGGTTATCTATGTATTAATCATAAAATCATACAATATAATTTGCTTAACTATCCTATTGTGCTTCCACATTATCTTTTATTCATTAATCTCTTTAAAATTTAGAAATTATGTAACCGTTACCTTAAAATGAAATAATATATTCTTCATTTTCTTTCATTTCAGCATTGAAGGGAAAGATTCAAAATATACTGATTAATCCAATTTAGTAAAGGTACGATACCCAATCCAATTTTCTTTCATTTGATTATTTTTTACTTTGAACTTTACACATTTATAGTTATTTATACATTTAGAACAAAAAATACTAACTAATTTTTTATAGTAAATATGGAATAATCAATAAAATGATTTGACATTTTTAGAAATAAAGTTGGATATTTATTATTTTCCATTACTTGGGTTGATTAGATTTGGAAAATGGCATTTATTGAAATAAAAAAGATTTGGATTGGTACGAGTGATGATGACATGGCCCTCACGTCTGGCCTTTCTTTATATACGCACAAAACACTGGCTTGGTGTCTCCATGCAACTTACATACAGTGTTCTTTCGGACTCATCTTTTTTCTTTTTTCTTTTTTTTTTTTTTTTACCTTATCTCAATTATTATTTTCTCTGGTCTCTGAGTGATGGAGTCGCGTTCTCCAATCTTTATAATTAGTATCTTTCTTTTCTTTTTAATTTCAAGTTATTGGAGTCCATTACCATGTTCAGTGGTTGCCACTTCCTTATCATCATGTCATTTCCCAGCAATCTTTAACTTTGGAGATTCTAATTCCGACACCGGTGGTTTGTCTGCTGTTTTTGGTCAGGCTCCTCCTCCTCACGGCGAGTCTTACTTCCACCACCCCGCTGGACGGTACTGTGATGGCCGCCTCATTATTGACTTCATCGGTATTTTCCTCTATTCTGATGCTCCTTAAGTTCTTTTGTTCTTATAATTTGAATGTAATGAATTTGAATATTGATCTTCAAATCCTTTTCTACTCATACAATCTCTTCAAACTATCAATTGATTAATCCAATAAAAACTTTGATTAATAGAGGCCAAAAGTTGAGTGTCAGTGATGAACTGTGTCCTTTTCCTAAGTACAATTCACAAGTCGTTGTCGTTTTTTCTGTCTCAGGAAATAAAATAAAATAATCCACCGACATTATTCCTACATCCCTGTTTCAGTTTATAAATTTACAATTAGTTTTTATAATATTCAAAAAATAAACTTAAAACCTAGAAAAAATAGCTAAAAGCCAATTCAATTGAACGGGATCAATTCAGTTTCTGTCGAAAATTTTAGTTTGTTCAGTTTGCGCTAGTTTGTTCAGTTTGCGCTAATATCGTATTGATTTTCAGCGGAAAGTTTTGGATTGCCGTATCTGAGTGCGTACCTTGATTCAGTAGGCAGCAACTTCAGACACGGAGCCAATTTTGCCACAGCAGGTTCCACCATTAGAGTACAAAACACAACTTTAACCCAGAGTGGTTTTAGTCCCATTTCTTTGAATTTTCAATGGAATGAGTTCTATCAATTTCACAACAGATCGCAAATTTTCCGTCAAAAAGGTAAATTTCAGCATCTAAACCTCAAATCTCGCCCCACTTTATTTAGACTTGGATGATTTGGTGCAGGTGGAATATACAAAAAGTTGTTGCCTAAGGCTGGTGATTTTGCTCGAGCTCTGTACACCTTTGATATTGGTCAAAATGATCTTACTGCTGGTTATTTCTCAAACATGTCTACCACTGAAGTTAGAGCTTATGTTCCTGAGGTACTCGGCCAATTCAAAGACATTGTCTCGGTTAGTAAATTATAGTCTTTTCCGACTAACCTGATTACACCTGATTGACAATTTAATAACTGGTTAGTGACAATGTTTGCGTTATTTAATGTCGTAACAGTATGTATATGGTCAAGGAGGAAGAAACTTTTGGATTCACAATACAGGACCTTTTGGTTGTCTTGCTTATGTATTGGACAGAATTCCACTTTCAGCTTCAGAGATTGACAAAGCTGGTTGTGGGACTCCATTCAATCAGGTAGCAAAATATTACAATCATGGATTGAAGAAGGTTGTTACCCAATTGAGAAAGGAATTGCCAGACGCAGCAATTACATATGTCGATATTTACTCTCTAAAATATAGTCTTTTCAGCCGAGCCAGAAAGTTTGGTAAGAACGATAATAATCTCTTATATTACGAGATTGAGGCGGAGCTAAGATAATTATTTTGGATTTAGAAAGGCCAAATATAACTTTTTCTATATTTTTTGGGATGGCTCGAGCCCCTTCAGCCCTAGTATGAGACAAATATTTTAAAAATCACAGAAACTGAAATGAGATTGAAAAATTTGCAGGATTTAATGAATCATTGAGAGCTTGTTGTGGACATGGTGGAAAGTATAACTACAACAAGAATATTGGATGTGGAGGATATATTACAAAAGGTGGAAGACAAGTTTTGGTGGGGAAAGCATGTGAAGATCCTTCAGTTTGGATTAATTGGGATGGAGTTCATTTCACTCAAGCAGCTAACAAATGGATTTTTGAAAATATTAAAGATGGTTCATTTTCAGACCCACCAATTCCATTAAACATGGCTTGCCATAGGCACCCTCTGCATTGATATATTCAGTTTTTTTTTTTTTTTTTTTTTACCAAATTTGGATAACCAGATGTGAGAAACAATTTTAGATTATCTGATGAAGATAATCTAATTGCATGATTTTCAATTTTTTTTTTCTTTATTAATTATTCATTTCAAGTGTTATTTTGCATTTTTACCTTACTAATATATAAAATAGGAGGAATAGTAATAAAAAAAATAATATATAAATTATAAAATTTACTAGATTTTTTTTACCGTACTTTTTTTATTAATGGAAACAAATTAGATAAAATATAAAAGAAAGACTAAATAGATTGACGGTTATAAAATATAGGAACCAGTAAATTAATTTCCAAAAATAGAAGAATATTATTTACTATAATTCATTCAAATTTCAATTTCCTCGACCGTTGCCAGAAATAAAGAGAGGAAAAGAACACAAGGCCAAAACAGAAAGACAAATACGAAAATTCCCAAATTCTGATTCTCTCGCTCTATCCATGGAATTGGAAGCACAGTGCTTAAGACATATTATCTTCAATGTGTTCTTCTTGGCATTATCACTTCCAAATCTTACAAAAGTATCAGAAGCATCATCGTGTGATTTTCCTGCCATATTCAACTTTGGAGACTCAAATTCCGACACAGGTGGGCTATCGGCTGTATTTGGGCAAGCCCCTCCTCCCAACGGAGAAACTTACTTCCGTCACCCGGCTGGCCGCTACTCCGATGGCCGTCTTATCATTGATTTCATAGGTACACTTGCTAATATTTTTCCCACGTCCTTAATTAATGTGCTTTTGGGTTTATATATATGTTTTTTTTTTCCAGCGGAAAGCTTGGGATTACCGTATCTGAGTGCAAATTTGGAATCAGTGGGTTCAAACTTTAGCCATGGAGCCAATTTTGCGACAGCAGGATCAACTATTAGACCTCAAAACACAACCATGTCTCAAAGTGGATACAGTCCCATTTCACTAGATGTACAATTTATTCAATACTCAGATTTCCAAAAAAAGTCCCAGAAATACTATAATCAAGGTAATTAATTAGTATTAATTATATAAGTATCTCTCATTTTGAATTTGTTAAAATGATGTTTAAACTGATTAATTATTACACAGGAGGAGTGTTTAAAAAATTGTTGCCAAAGGCAGATTATTTCTCTTATGCTTTGTACACTTTTGACATTGGCCAAAACGACCTCACTGCTGGTTACAAGCTCAATTTCACTGCTGATCAAGTAAAGGCATATGTTCCTGATTTGGTAGCCCAATTATCTAATACTATTAAGGTAAATTGATTAGATTTCGAAATTTCAGACAACTGAGATCAAACTAGTGAACTAATCAATTTTGGTTATAAGTATATTGTTGTTACATACAATGTGAACTTATGATGTTAAAATTGATAACGATGACTTATAGTTTTGTTGGTAATAATAATATGCAGTCGGTGTATGGTGAAGGAGGAAGATCATTTTGGATACACAACACAGGTCCAGTGGGCTGCTTGCCATACTCTTTGGACAGATTTCTAATAACTGCAGCCCAAACAGATAAATATGGGTGTGCTAGCCCATTCAATGAGGTTGCTCAGTATTTCAACCATAAATTGAAAGAAGGTTTGGCTCATCTCAGGAAAGATCTTCCTTTGGCTGCCATTACTTATGTTGATATCTACTCTGTTAAGCATACCCTAATCACCCAAGCCAAAAGATTTGGTAAATAGCTAACCAATTCCCATTCGTGTCCAACAAAAATATTTTCATTTTGTAGGATTCAAGAACCCTAATTTTTATTTTTTATTATTTTTTTTGTAGGATTCAAGAACCCTTTTGTAGCTTGTTGTGGTCATGGTGGTAAGTATAATTACAACACATTGGCAAGATGTGGAGCCAAGAAGACTATGAATGGCAAGGAAGTGACAATAGCTAATTCCTGCAAAGATCCATCTGTTAAGATAATTTGGGATGGAGTCCATTATACTGAGGCAGCTAACAAGTGGGTTTTCCATCAAATTGTGAATGGTTCTTTTTCAGACCCACCAATTCCATTAAAAATGTCCTGTCACAGCAGAATGTAATCTACCATTAATTTTGCTTTTTTTCTTTTCTTAATTTTATATTTTTAAGAAAAAGGTGACTTAATATATATATAAATAATCATATTTGAGGTCTCTGCTTTTATAGAGATGTTTCAGCGGCTCGAACTCGTTTCTTCTACGTTATAAGCCTCTAATTTTAATCTAGCAAAGTTACTAATTTGCTTGGCAATAGAGTGGAATGGACCACTGGTTCACTTTTTTCCAATTTTCATCTTCTGAAGAGCTTTCCAAAAGTTGATTGAAGAAAAAAAAAGCTTTGTTGATAGGTATTTGCATTGTTGGCCCTCGTTATGGACACTGAGGAATTGAGAAGGTACCTAAAAAGAACAATAATAATACCTTTCTTTTTTCTTTTTTTCTTTTTACATTTTAGAAATTTTATATTGGTGAAACTCGAATTTCGACATAGTATTAGTTCTAAAATATGTTTAAATTAGAAAAAAAAATTTATAAATGAAATCATAAAACATAAAAAAAATTGTTGATTTGTACATATATGAATGGATGATTTCACTTTTTTTAGAATTCCAATAATTTTTTTTGCTTTTTAAAAAATAAAATGAATTATACTTAAAACCCGTTTATATCGATAAACTTTGCATAATACCAAGACAAAAGATTTTGCACTATGTGTGTATGAATTTTTGTATTTTTGAGCAAGAAAGAAAAAAGAAAACTCTTTTACATGCTTCCATCACCATTGACTGTATATTATCTAAAACAACATCTACCTAAGCCATATTAATTCATTCACACACATAAAAATAAATAGCAAATACAACAAAGCTTACATTATTCTTAAAATATTGGATGATAGCTATTATGACTTAGGAAATTATTGAGCATAAGTATGTGATCCATTGGTCTGGCTGTCAATTCTTGTCCAGTTTTGGCAAACTTCCAGCTCAATTGGGTCCATATGTTGGCCACCATTGCCAACCTCTTAACATCCTCTCTCAATCTCTTTTTTTATTCATCTTGAAAAGACTCACATAACTGATTGGTACCGTATATCTCTCTTTAACGCTTGGGATATGATATCACATATAGTTGGATAAAAAGTAACCAACTTAGCTAAATGGACATATAAGGTAATCAAATACATTTTTAGGTTACATCATTAAACTGTTATATGCACCAAAACAAAATTATTCTACCCTCCAAATGTATAAACACAAGCAAAAGTTGGATGATCCACCTGCATTATCATCCCAATAAGGTACTTCTTGATCAGTCAACAATGGCATTGTAGAGGCTGATGGAGAAGATGATGATGAAAGTACTGGCTTAAATATAAATCGACCATGTCTTGGACCAGAACCAAAGAGCAAATCATGTACATCCCAATAAACTTCTAATCTTTTTTTACTAAAATCAATTGACTCATTTCCTCTGAACTTCCACTGGAGATGCTTAACTTGAATTTCTAGTTTCCCATCAACTTTTATCTCTAATTGAGGATCAAATCGACCAGTATCGTTGCTATTACTAGCACTACAATTGCTGCATTCAATTGAAATTTCATGGAATTGTTCTTTCTCCTGAAATTTAAATTTTGTTCTGAACCTTTTCTTACCAAAAACATGTTCTTTTCTTGAAATCAAGATTGGATCGATAAGGGCAGGCCTGCAACGAGTCTTTCGATATGCATCTTTCTTTAAATCACCAAGAAGTAAAATAACTTCACCTTCAGAGACTATAGCAACATAGTAATCTGATTGTGGTTCTGTTTCTCCATTGAATTTTGCAGCCTTTAGGTCCCAAACCACTTCAACAGCCTTACCATCCAATAAAAACTGCTTGCAGCCTTGTTTTCTCCAGAAATACCATGGCTTCAATTCTATCTTGCATTGGTAACTTTCGCCTTCTTCATTGGTTGCCTGAAAAGAAATAGATAGGCCATGGAGCAAAAGGTTCTTGCACCATGTGATTGTGATCAAACGGCAGTGGCTGGCTAATTTTGTCCCGTAAACTGACATAAATACACTCTGGCCTGATCTGGTTATCATTGCTGGCTCATCTGTCCGCCTTTCGCTAGCTAAGAAGCAAGCAGGGATAGCTAACGAATCATGCATGATTATAACTTATTCTCTCTTTTAAATAGTGAGATAATGAATATCAATTAAAATGAAGAAAGAAACAAGAAAAGTAAAAGAAGGACTGCAAAGTCAAGATTTTCTCTATTATCTGCTAGATGGTTTCTTGAAAGAATGAGAGTATCAAGAAAGCCTCAAACTATAAGTTTTGAAGGTGGAGAGGGATGAGAATGAGAGAAAAGCAACACATTTAAAATTATATTCAAAACGTGTAAGCTTCACTCTGTTATTTATTTATTTGATCCCTTTTACTTATTCCTTAGTCTCATCTTTTTCCCCCTTCAAAAGTGGGATTAGTAGTCTCAGTCACAGGCTTTATCTTCACCGCACATCATCTCTTTTTCTTGTACGGTAAAAAAGCAAACAAAACCTTTTCATTACGTGGCAAGTCCTTAAGAAAGTGTAATCTCAGAAGAAAGGAAAATAGTTAGATGGTGGGGAATGGGGGGTTTGCTTTAAGGTATAAAAGCATGTGGGTAGGGTAAATGGAAGCTGATTATTGCATAATTATGGTTATCTTGTATGTTTTCTAACTTTTTCCATTAGAAGTTTTGGACAAATGTGGTTGGGCATGGAATCTAAAGGGAATAATGGAAATACAAACTAAGGAATATAAGTTTATGTTTCAGATCAGGTCCAACATTTGTTCCCCTTCAATATACCTAATCTGAATATTGCAAATTCTTGGCAATTTGAATTTCAAGAACAGGCATTGGCCAACATACAACATAAAATGTGATAATCAAAGTATAACAGTACCACTTTTAGCATAATCACATGTTTTGGCATAATACGTAAGGGAAAATTTTCAGACAGCAAACTCATACTCTGCTAATTAATTGAATAAATAAAATCCTGCAAATTCTATCAGTACAAGTTAAAACATGAACTTACAGAAACCTACACTAGTGTGGATTTGATTCAGATATGTACAGGAGATTAATGATTTAGCATCACATTATCAGTTGTTACATTTGAAGTGATTCAAATCGATTATCATCACCGTGATGTCATCCAAACTACCTCTACTTACAGCAAGGTTCACAAGCTCTTTACAAGCAGACACAAGCCCCATAGAGGCAGATCTCTTCTTATGAATAGTGTTTTCTTTAATAGGGGAATCATTCTTGACATTTATTCTCTTGATCAATGAAATTCTTCTTGACTTTGATGGAGGACTTTCATTTTCACATGCAAAGTTATCTTGAATATCTTTCCAGCTATCAACTGTCTGCTTATTGCTTGGTGACTGTTTTAACCCTTTTTGTTGCTTAACCAGAGAAACTCTTCGCAACTTTGATGAAGGACTAATATTTACACACCCATGATTAACATCATCATCTTTTTGAAGATCTCCTATAGATCCCATTTTCTTCTCAGGCATGCATAAAGCAAGCACAGTATCTACGGCTTCTTGGTTCCCAACCTAGGCCACAAAAGCACACAATGAAATCAACAACCACACAAGGCCATATGGATTCTGTTTGCCAATTTCATGCAGAAAAAGGAATAGTAGATATTAAAGCAATACGAGAAAAAATTTGCTATGGTTGAATTTAGGTAGTCCTAAAATATTAATCCAGCTTCAATGACAAAGCGGCTCTTAAATCATCATATTTTGTTGCTTGATTCAGTTTTCACACGGTGAATGAAATGAAGTTTAACTAATGAAATATGAACTAAAACATCTGGCATTAAGTTTATGCATAATGATTTCCACAAGGTATTCTGCAGCTCACCTCTTCCCATAGTCCATCAGAAGCTAAGACAAGAAAGTCCATATCTGGGGTTAGTTGAAATGTCATTGTGTCAGGCTCAGCCAGTACCCAATCCTTCAGATGAGCATCTCCAATGCTTCTAGAAACAGAAAGAACCCCATGAACTCTCCACGCGCCTCGATGGATCTCAACATATCCTCCCTGTATTGAAGTATCAATGTGTGAATGTTATTAGTCATCATCCACAGCTTCTCTGTTAAGCTAACTTACCAAGTTTGGCTTTAGCATAAAAACTACCTTATCCTCTATTCGTTTCCGTTCATCCTCCCTTTCTGCCCTATGATCTATTGTAAGGGCTTCAGCTACTCCTCCTCTACAAAGAACAGCCCTGCAATCTCCAACATGAGAGACAACAGCCTCACGCCCTTCAATCAAGGCTGTGACACAGCAGGCACCACTGGCTAAACCCTGCATTATGAACAGAGGAGGTAAGCATAGCAAGAACAAGTTGCAGCCTTTCCCAGCTGCCCTTATCCCATGCCCCGGGCAAACGCATTCCAGTTTTAGTGATTTAAATCACAGAGTGCATGAAAATGGAACAGAATGAAAATTGGTGCCAAGTTTACATTTTGACATTTTGAACTAGCCATCCAGAGGCACCTCACTAAATATGAAAATTCGGTTATGGACATTTAATGTACAAATTTTTAAAAAATCAAAAATAAATTTTTTTCTTCTTTGAAATTTTAAAAATTCAAAACTTAATATCATAGAATTGAAGAATTATGTGTACCAATAAGAAAATAAAATGTGACTCCTGAACGGCATTCGCATAGCCACTATCACATAGTCTGACCTGAATTTGCCTAGATGAATATTGATGTGAGCATGTCCTTATTAAGCACTACGAGGTTTGGATTGACCATGCAATTATGCAATTCAGATCTCTTTTTTTTTTTTTCTGAAAAGAGAATTTCAAACCGTTTGAACGAAGAAAAAGGACTTCGTACAAGACTAGGAAGAAATAATTCAAGTTCCAAAAAGAAATTATTGTTTTATCATTAAATTACAAGCAGTTTTCTTTTTCCAGCCAAAACTACCAGCAGCATTTGTAGATCGAGAAGACCTCTACTGTAATCCAAGATTTCCAATACTGGAAAATCAACCATGAATTCTTCTTATTTCCTTAAGAACATTATGTCATATAAACTGACAGATCATGATGAGTACAGAACTTCAACGACAATGAAAGAAAATCCATAGTAATTGTCAAAAAGGTTCCTAATCATCAATCATTTCATCTGTAAGAGTTAAATATCATCTTTTGCTGCTGATTGTTGGAAATAGTGCATGCTTGACCAAACATAACATCATTAAAGACTCTAAACAAGCGAACTGAAATATGAACTCGCAAATATACCTGTTTCAAGAACTCGTCGTCTGTTTTCAAGTACCCAGCTTTAACAGCATCTTCTTTGGATATATTTCCCGCAGAGTTTGACATCATTCCAAGAATGTTAGTGTACAAATTATCTGCAACATATTCTGCGGCCTTTTTCCCTCCATGCCCATCATAAACTCCAAAAAATCCCTGCACATTTACATTACCGACGAACGGACCAAAAAATTAGAAAATTTTAGAATAAAAAAAAAAACCCGTCGAGAAATAGTGTTCTTTTTTCAGTAGTTTTACTTGATCTGAGCAGCCATTTATGCAAGAAACAATCTTGTGAGTATCTTCCATGAACTTTTTCTTGCCTTTAATAGCGGAAACTCCGACGCCAATTCCACTAAAACACGAAGGATCATTTCTTGGGATCAAATCTTTGAATTTGACTTTATCAGCCTGGATTTCTTGTAGCACATTCGGAATCTCAATCTTTGGTGGTCTTTTTCGCTTCAAAGAAGAAGTAGAAGGCAGTTGCATGGTGGATGTTGTGTCCATTATGCCAAAACAAAAGAGAGAAAGAAGACAAAGAGCTCCAACGGCTATAAAAAATGAAAGAGGAAGAGAAAAGAGAGGAAGAGGAGCAGGAGAAGGAGAGGAGTGGAGTGAAGAAGAGTCAAAGTAAAAATAATGGAAGGCAAGTTAGGGTTTGGAGGGGTCAAAGGAATATCTTTAGCAGCGAGCCGTTACGAAAATTGGTCAAAAGTTTGAACATTTTATTGTTTGAGAGATGGAGGGAACTTGTGATTGATGCAATTCAATGCCTACATTTCACTACTTTCCGCCAATCAACAATTAAAAGATGAGAATACAACTTTGGCTTGTTGTACTTCAAAATTATAAATTAAAGGACATTTCATTTATTACGCAATAAATAGTGTTTTTATAGTAGTATTTATTTTCTATCATGTTGATTGAAATTTAAATTTTGAAAATCAAGTTATAATTATAAATATTCACCTTTTATAAAATTTTTAGTCTAAACTTGCTTGATACATAATTGATCTATATTGTGTATAAAAATAGAAACAACTATAAATAATAATATAAAAAATTAAACGATTTTGAAAAACGAGTATAATTAATGTGTAACTTACGTGTTATAAAAAATTAATTAATTTAAAATCGAAATAGTTGCTACTATTTTATCCATTCACCTATGATTAATGATATGTGATAATTTATTAAAAATGTTATGCAGTCAATGAGAGAAGCTAGACCAAACTGTTAATATTTTAGGGGCAAAAACAATAGTGCTATTTCATGATTTGAATTTCATGAAATTAGATTAATTTAGTTTAAATCCTAGAATTTACATATGAATTATATATATTAATCCACCAACATTTATATAGATTAAACTATTTCTTCACTTCAAATATTATTGATTAAATTGACTTATTTATTTTTTTAATATTTTTTAAAAAATATAAAATTATTATTTTATATGACCATGATCATATATTTTATCTAAATAAATTTTTAATTTTGAATATATTTTAATCTACATATAAAAAAAAATTTTCAATATTTATAAAGACTTAAAATTTAATTAATTATGTTAAAATATAAGTGATTTATTTATATTAGTATTTTGTTAAATTATTATGTGAATGTTATTTTATAAAACATAGACAAAAAAATTTTCATTTAAAAATTATTCTAAACATAATCTATAAAATTTAATTAAATTTTTATTTTAAATTATAAGATGATAAATTTATTTAAACTTTGAAATTCATTTATAGTTATTTATTTATTTCAAATGGCAACTTAGAGTGAAAAATAGAATTTTAAAAAATTACGAGGTGGTGGCTCTAGCTATATGAGTAGGTCCCCCGGTTAATGCACGTTTTATATTTAAACCACAATTAAAAGAAATTATGAAAATACGATCAAATTTTATATGTAAATTGCCTAATTTTAAATTATTTCCAAAGATTCGGAAGCATAAAAATGCTAACAAATGATTTTTAATTTTTCATCAAATCAACGCAGTCGTATTGTAGCTACAGAAAACGATGTAACGTGTCATGATTTCAGCTTCAACTTAAAAAAAAAAATCGCCAAATTCATCGCTAACCGCACGGCTGGGCTCACATTTCGTCGGCGACAGAAACGATGCTCCTCTCCGCTATTCATCTCCAGACACCTCTCTGTAATCCCAATCACTCTTCCGCTACCGCTGTTTCTACCACCACCAACCTCCTCTTCTCGACTACAAAGTCCCAACTCGCTGCCGCCACCTCCTCCTCTCTGAAACCGCTCCACTTCCTTACCACCAACTCTTCTACTTCCTCATCCTCTTCGCTTAACACCAACACTACTAATGTCAGCAGCAACAGCAGCAGCAACTCCGTTCTTCAAAATCCTAACTTGCTTCATCATGTGACGCGCACGCTCCCCGATGACGAACCGGAAGGAGCAACAGAGATGGTGTCATCTGCCTCTGCAGTTGCTTCCGCCATTCGTAGAGGCTCGAACTCTCCGGTGGAGTTTGTGCAAAGGATCGAAGCGGCTGAGAAGAGTAAATTGGTGCTGCCGAGTCCGGACTTTCAGAGACTTTGTACCGAACAGTTGGACCTCTTTCGGAGAGTCGTTGATCCCGAAGCTATCCTTTCGGTCAGATATTTCAGTGTTTTTGCAAAGAAGAAGATGCAAAATGAGATTTGAAATTGCATTCTTTTGGTGTTAATTTTTATTATTAGTGTGTGCAGGTCTATGTGAGACCGGCTGGAAGTTATGTTATGGACCGTTTGGAACTGCGTAGAATAACATCTTATCCAGTAGTGAATTCTTCTGATGTGATAATCTTAGTTGGAAATTTTAATATTCCCACAGGGTTACGCGCAGCTGAAGCTGCACTCTCCAATCAACAAGTATGTTTTCCGTTTCCGTACTCCCACTTTCATTTGCAATTGATCGTCGAGTGGACTTTGAATGAATGTTGAATGTTGTATTGTAGGCAGAATTTATGCCTGAGCACAGGGCTATAGTGTTTCCGATGGTTAAACATCCATTTGTTGTTGGGTTCTTGGTGGCTGAGTTACCCATGATGGAACCAAAATGTGGGAATCTGCAGACTGAGAAGCCTGAGCATGATTTGATTCACTTGCCTTCTGCAGAGGAAGTCTATGCTTTGCCTTCAAGCTCAGATAAGAACTTGGGGGGAATTCAGGCTTTTAAAAACGAGCCATTGAGTATGTATAGCTTTACTTCTGAACAAAGATTGAATGCTATCAATATCTCTCGCTCTCTAGCTACGGCTTATGTTATGGATCAGGTAGCTGCATTTTTTCCTTGCTTTTTTGTAATAAAGGGTGGTAGAACTTATTCATTTTTATTTTTATTTTTTTGTTACTTTCCTAGGCTCATACATTGAATGCTGGAAGATGCTTGCTCAAATGCTTGTGATTTGTCATGTTTTGCATGTGGTCTATACTTAATGGTATTTGAATTTGATGCATTTAGCTTTATTTCTGTTATGGCTACCAATCTGACAAATTAAGGATGAAATTTTAGTGTCCACATTGTATTTTTTTTTTCGTTTTTACGTAGAAAACTACTCTGCACATGCATTCTGGCTCTACTCAATTACGGTCTTTAGGATCCTCTTCAATTGCTTCTGCTTGGTTTGTCCTCATCGGCTTGCATATGGTTTTGTATTCTGCTCGTCTATTTGGAAACTGATTCTGTTTACTGAACATTGGGAGTTCGGATGGTTTTAGTCTTTTCCTGGTCTCTACAAATTTAATGTTCCTGCTCTATTCCACAGAAAGCTCTGTTACTTCAGCAGTCATCTTGGCAAAATAATGTCAGAATCAGTAATCTTGTTGAACAGGTAAACTGTTTTACATGCTATGTTTGCATTACGTTTTTTCTGTAACCATTTAATGTGATATTGTGATTTCCTTTTGGTCAAATTTCTCGCAGATTCGTGGTCCTCTTTCTTGTATCCAAACTTTAAGTAAACTGTTATCCAAACACATGAAGAGAAGTGAGGTATATTCTTTTGTATTCTTTGGACATTTTTCTTAAGTTTCTATCCCCCATCCTTTTAATGTTATATTCATGCAGGGATATTGTGTTCTTGCAGATTTCTTATGATATTGTTGGAGACATATTGGTACAAAGTGATCGTATTAGAGATACCCTTCAAGAACTCCAGGATGCTGTTTACTTGACGAAGGTATACTCTCTCTCTCTTTTACATATTTATTCACATGCATCAAAACTTATATATAAATCGTCTGATGGTAATGTCTTATAAATTCCTTGTCTTTATTTTTGTTATTTTAAAAAAAAAAAAAAAGAAAGAAAGAGAAGTGTCCCTTTGAGTGATTGTTTTGTTTCACAATCCATTGCTGTCAGAGTAACTAAGAGATGCCTAAAAGCTCTCTTTTGTGTTAACTTTTTTATAGGCCAATATAATGTGGTACAACGAAGAGGCATTAAAAAAAATTCACAATTCCACTTATCACCATCATGAGTCATTGATGTCTCAATCATCAGATAGCCTTCCTAGAGAAACTGGCAACGCCAATAATTTGCAACATTCCAGAGAATGTTCATCTCTAAATGCTGTACCCGAGGACATAGAGATGCCTTTGCCACCTTTAGCTCTTGCACCCCTACGACAACATGGAATAAGGTAGACTTTCTCTCATAAATTCCTCAAGTTGTGTTATACATGGCTATTATGTTTCAGTTAGTATATATATGTCTTGGGATGTAGTACACTGTCATTTGGTGCAGGCACTCAGCATTTCATTTTTTTTATCTTGCTTATGCTTGTAATTGTGTCAGGAAGACCATGCAATGTTTCTGAGGTGCTGTCAGATTTGGTTCAGGCAGTGCAACCCCTTGCTTGTAATCAGCAACGCAGTGTAGAGCTCACTGATTGTCAATCTTTGCAAGTTGCTATAGAAGAGCCAGCTTTACGCCAGGCTTTGAGCAATTTAATAGAAGGTGCATTATTGCGTACTCATGTTAGGGGCAAGGTTGAAATTGTGTCTACTGAAGCTCCTGCAGGTGGAGCCCTCATAGTTATTGATGATGATGGCCCTGATATGCACTATATGGTAAGAATCAAATATTTTCACTCAGCTATCTTTTCTTTACTCAAATTAGCTATTGGAATCTCCTGAATTTTCTTTACTCAGTTCATCATTTGCCTAACACATGTTACCACCATTCACCAGAGTTACATTACATCCTTGTGCAATATGGAAGTATGATGCTTTGGCCCAACAACCGAACATTGAATGAACTTATTCATACTATTTGAGAAAATTGAACGCTTGGGAAATCATATTAGTTCATTTTAAGACTGTAGCCGTGGTGGGAAAAAAATTTGATAGAAAGGATATTAACGAGTATATAATTAATGAGGCCTATTATCTTCAGTCCCATCTATAATTATCTTCCTTGTGAGGGTCTTGAATAATTACACTGTTTTTCAAGATAGGAAATTCAAAAATTGGTTGAAGGACTGGGAAAATAAAATGCCAAGTGTAAATGTTTGTTATTTGTTTATCAATTATGTATTTGTTTCACTGTGTTGTAAATGTTTTCCCTTTGCAGTATTACAACTGTGATACCTTTCCTAGTTTGGTTTTGGGAGTGCCAAAATTTTCTTCTAGACTTGAATAAAGTGCTCATCTTATTGTATGATATTTTCTATAAGTTAGAAGATACCCTTTTTTGAAAAGAGAAAAAAAAAAAGAAAGAGGCTAAAATCCAAAACTTCTTGGAACACAAACAAGGGGATAAAGCACCAAATCCTGAGCACCTCTTTCATTCTTGCTGGAGGATTATGACAGAAGCAGAAAACCCCCATATTCTGTTCACCAGCAAAGCTGACAAGGGAATCCACATTTCTGTGCATTATATGCAAATTAGTTGAAAAATAAGAAAGAACATCTTTGCACCATTATGAAAGAACTTTCATAAAAGAAAATGATAGGTCAGAGAGCATTGCATTTATTACTTTTATTGTGGTCTGTGATATGGTGTTTTGATGATAAATACACCTGCAGACGCAAATGCATTCACTCACACCATTTGGAGCAGAGCTTTTCTCAGAAAACATGATTGAAGATAACATGACATGGAATTTTGTTGCTGGACTGACTGTTGCTCGTGAGATACTAGAGAGTTATGGCTGTGTTGTCCGTGTGATATCACCCCGTATCACAGATGCAGCCCTTGGAGCTGGTGGAACCAGGTTAGAACTCTGGCTTCCTTCCTTTACAGCATTATCTGACTTAAATAGTCTTGGTCATGAGGTATAGAATGTATTAAAGAAACTGAACCTTTGCCTAGTTTGTGAGAGAATAAAAAAATAACTTGTAAGTTGGTCATAGAATTGTGAGCTTCTTTTCTCTAATGCATTCATGCCTGAAATTTGAGGGGATTCTGTATAGCTCTGTTGTATTCTTACTGCATATGCAGTGATTTGTATGTAAATAAGAAGTATTCCAATGTGTATTTCATAATAGAAGCCCCTCAAATTGATAGAATGTTATGATTACTGTTCTCTGTAAGCAGAAGATCAACCTAATATTTGAGTTTGAACATTAGATGTCATTAAGTTTATTAAGTTAGGAACTTTAGTAAATAATTTTTTTTTTTTTTTTTTTTAAAAAAAAAAGCGAGAGAGAAAAGGTGTAGGAGATGGTATTGTTTGACAGGATAGTGCACCCAACCCATCACATTTTGTGTTAATCTCACCTACAAAGTTGAGTTGGATTTTTAAGTTAGAAGCCATAAAAAATTTTCTCCACCAAATACATCTTCCCTTTTCACCTACAACCTAAGCCAACCACAACTAGCAATCAGCTAGAACACTCCTTCAATTTCTTTAGGGGAAACTTGATTAAAAAGTGGCCATTTGGATTGATTTGGGTTTGTGGTTACCTTTCACCTCCAAGCTAAGCCAACCGCACCTATCAATCAGCTACAGAACTCCAATTTCTGAGGGGAAAACTTGAGAGAAAGTGGGATTTGGATTTTGGTTTGCCTTTATGGTTAGCAAGTTATTTTTATTATTATTGTTTAAGAAAAAAAGAGATGACGTCAATTCTACTTTAGACAGTAATATATCAAAGGACATTATTATTTGCTATGGATATTAGCAAGTGTTCTTGCCTTTTTTAATTGACCTAATTGTTAAGATTATATTAGTTCTTTTCTTTGTTTTCAGATCAACTAACCCAGCCGTCCAAGAATAGCTATTAAGAATCACTTAATGGACAATTGGCAAAAACTGTTTTATTATTATAACGGTAAATTAACTATTTAATCCCTTAATCATATATCTTTATCCTTCTTAATCTTACTTTCTAAATACATTGATTATTTAATCCTTTCATTTAAAGAGTTAAGTATTCTATAATATTTTACTATTTAGCATGTCATATTTCTATTGAATTTAAAAACAATACTTGTTGATTGGATAATTAAATAGTTTAACTATTATAATCAATTTATGTATCAAATGAGGATAATATTGTATAACTAACAAAATTTGAGGGACTAAATTATAATTTTATCCGTGTTAGATATCTAACCTAACAAGTAAGGGCCGTGTCTGTGCCGTAACTTTTAGTATCTGACAAGGTCAACTCAAAACCTTCGCTCTGTCTCGGACACACAACACGCACCTCTGTCGTACGTTCTACGTCTATAATGTCTTCTGGATTCTCTGGGCGACATTCGTATGTTTGGGATTAATTCCATGCTGGGGAAATTAATAAAGTGGTCCCTAATTATGACAAGTACTAGCTATGAAATTTCTAAATGATGATTATATTAACTCTTGGCTCTTTCTATTCAAAGCAGAAGGATCAAAGTGTTACGAAAATCTTAATGGAAGGATTAAAACGTTAATAAGAATAATAAATTAGAAATTTTAAAATTAGTTTAATTATAATCTGGTAATAAGTTTTCAATCAATTAACATTTAAAAAGAGCTTATTTTAGACAGAAGAAGAACATGTTAATGGAATCATAAATTAAAATTTTCATAATTAATTTTTACAAATAAAAGTTCTTATGATACTATCAAGATAATTATTTTATAAATTTTTTGTATAATTGTATGCTAATAATTATATGATAATTTTAAATTATTATTAAAATTTTTAAAAATTAATAATCTCAATTTTTAATCCATTTCAAGAGATTCTTTTTAAAGATTTTAAATGACAAAAACAATAGCTGTAACTGGCCCTAGTTGCTTTACATTCTTGAACTAAATTTGCAGGAATTGGTCCATTTTAATTTCTATGGTCCCATTTGGATTCAATTTTCATTTTGTTGTCGAACCAACTGATAATAGTTTCAAATTCAAATTCCTTATTCTCAATACTAAAAAAAGAAAAATAATATATTTTTTTGCCAAATATACATTTCATTAATGCTTTGATGCTAAATTTGCCACGTTTTTAACATTTAATTATGTTTTTTATGTTCTTTAATTTATTTATAATAGATTCACCGGACCAAAAATAATATCGTAGTCTATATAAAGCAGTCAAGTCGCTGAATTAATATTTTACTATTAAAAGTGATATTTTGCTAAATATTGCATGTTATATTTAATCTATTCTAAAAATTTAAAATTATTTCAGTTAAAAAAATTAATATGAATGTTTAATTTTATTAACACTTTAAAAATAAAAAAAAAAAAAAACTTCCCTGAAAAGATAATCATGAGATTCTACATAATAATAACAATAATGGATAATATTTGAATAGATTTCACAAAATCCATGCTTTGAAATTTTATTTAGTGCTTATCAGAAAGTAAAATTCATAAATTCAAAGATTATTTTTTATATAAAATTAAATGGTTAGTGATAGGCTAATGGAATTTTTTTTTACTTTATATAGACTGTAATTTTCTTTTTATCCAAACAAAAAAAATTAATAAATCACATGGTAAATATTCACATTGACTAAGAGACTTTTTGGAGATAGAATGTATGGTAAATAATATCAATTTAATATTTTAACGCTTATTTTGACATTTTAAATAAATAAATATTAATATTGGAAAGCATTTTTTAAAAAATCTTTTTATTTTTTCGGATGTGATAATTAAATAAGAGCGATTTATATTTTTATTGAAAATGCTATAACTATCAATAGTAAGAATTAAAAATTAATTTATAGATCTTGTAAATGTTTTAATTATTTTTAAATTTGAAAAAAAAAGTAGTTTCTTAGAGTTCATTTTAGATATTTAATATTAACAAGAGTAATATTAAATCTCAAAAATAGAAAAAATAATTAAATAATAACAACATGTAAACACGCTATAAAAAAGCTAATCAACTTAAAATAAAAACTAATTTAATATATTTCCAATTTTTCCCTTCAAATATATATATATATATATATAATATTAAAATACACTTACAAAATATAATAACCCACAATTCAACCACATGTAAAGGGAGATGATAAAGATAAATTTTAGAAAATTATAGAAAATGATTAATTTATTTAGGTATGGTAGTAAAATTGGAAAAAATAATTAATATTTCTTAAAATAGTAATAAAAGTTAATGGGAAAGTAATTAACAAAAATCAATTATAGAATCATTTCTATAAAAAAAAAATATTAATATCCTATGTTAAAAATTTACCAATTCAACACAAATATATGTATTTTTAAAAAACAATATTATAACAACCAAAAAAAAAATTATAATTTCCAAGTTAACTGAAATCCCAAAGTCTCCATTTGGTTTGGACCTATTCCGATGTGCAAAGACAAAAACAGAAACAACAAAGAAAAAGAAGACAAGCAAACAGGGGAGAATTGAAATTTCTCTTTTAAATCTTAATTATAGTCAACATTGAAACCGAAGTCATTTAGCTTAACCCTTTCTTCTCTGGTTAATTGAAATTAATTTCAAGATAATTACTTGTCTTTACTAATAAATCAAATTATCACCTCAGAATTCTATACAAAAGGAAAGTCCTTTCATGTTGTTAATGCATATAGGAGAGGAAACAATTAACAGAAAATAGATTTTCCAAATCTACTTGCTCTGTGAATCCCATATCCCCAAGAATATATAAACAAGAAAACTGAATAAAAAGAAACCACCATCAAACAACACCAACCAACTAATATACCCTTTCTGTTTTTCCGGTAAAATCTACTTCTTGTTGGCCTTTTTCAGTGCGTTTTCAAACCTGAAAGGCGATCACGAGTTTTTTTTCATTTGTCGATTCTAACTACCCTTTTTAGAGCCCAGATTGAAGTGGGTTTCTCGTGATTTAGTGGTTTATGAACTTCTTCTTCGCCTGATCTTGCTTTACATATTGAGAATCTCCTTATTCAGGTGCGGTTTTTTTTTTTAGGATTCAAATCTTGTAATTTTTACTCATAAAAGTAGCTTTGATTTTATGTTGAGCTACCAGTCAGCAATTCTAAGCTTTTTGGTCATTTCTACCTTTTCATCGTTCAACTTAAGCGAGTAAAGTTCTTTTTCGGGCTCGAATTCAATACTGGGGATCTGGTTTTTTTAGTTGATTACAAATTAAGGTTTTGCTATTATTAATCAGAAAAGGCCACGAGGGTTGCTTAATTATGTAGGTAAGTAAGTTTAAGGATTTGAATTGGAGGTTTTGGGTCTTCAATGCTCGGTTTATTTTGTCAAAGTATCCTCATGGTTGCTTCCTCAATATAGTTACTTTGTTGACGTTTATGAGGAAGAAGAACATGTATCTATTATGTTGTTTGAAGAAATGTTAATTAATAGGAGAGTGTTTTTGCTATTGGGGTTTGGGTTCTGAGATAGCTAGTTGATTTCTAGGATATATTTGAGAACCGAGGATTGAAATATTATGGAGTTGCCAATTGGTAAAGTACTTTGGAGTTACTGACTTCTGGGAAAGGAAAGGAGGAATTCATTATCTCTGTTTCTTGGCAACTCTTTCAGTTCCTTAATTTTGACGGGATCTTTACCTTATAAGAGAATGCAAGTCTCAATGTCAATTGTATGTGACTAACGTACATTTTCTGCTCTTTTAAAAGTTACGAACATAATGATTATGCTGTTTGATTTCAATTTGGATTTCCTTGACCTGGATTCATAAAATATGTTATTGCACTGATACTGATATCCTCATTTCCCTCTATACAGGTTGACTATCAGTTTTATGAGAATTGGCAATTGAGGACATATTAAGAATCACACGGCTTTTGCTGCTTGCTTTCAGACCCTTGTAAATAGAATGGGAATCTTTTCACGAAGGTTCGTGTTTTCTGATGGTTTTCTCAATTAAAAGAGTTCATTTTTTTCTCATATATGCGCGTATGTGTGTAAGAATATATTTTTCTGAATTTGAATTTTTTGCTTTGCTCTTTTAGAAATTTTAATTCGATCTAGGTATCACTACAAGTTATATGTTTGAATATTTGCACATTGGTTCTGCAGTACTGTTAGTAAAAAACCAAATGAGACGATGAGGCTTATTGTAACAACATTTCTTGGAGTAGTTTTTGGCTTCTTGATAGGAGTATCTTTTCCAACATTGTCATTGTCTAAGGTATGGAAACTTGAGGTTCTTTGAAGCTTTTTCTGCTCATTGAAACCTTTTTGTTTTTTCTTTCTTTTCTTATATTTTTATTTCCCATGTTTATACGCATGTTATGCTTATAATTTCCTATCACATCATACATTTTTTGAGCTAGAGACGACAAATCATAGTATCTTTCTTAAATTTGGCAGCTGAATATCTCATCCAGTCTTCTTCCTTCGGTCGATCTCTCCTACGTAGATGACAAAAAATTAGGCTTCTCAACGAATTCTTGGTCTTCAAGGAAGTATAATGATAGCACAAATCAGGGGCAAAATCTGAATGACTCATCAAAGGTGGGTACCCTTTTCCTTATCCTTAATATTATTATGCTGTTACACACTGGACTTCTTATGTTTGAGGAGTTTTTGTTGTTAAGGAGCTTTCTGGTCTGTTAATTTCTTTTATTTGTTTTAATTTTAAAAATCGGGTCCGTAAGAATTACCAGCCTTTTCAAGTAGGAAAGAAATAAAACTAGTTATTCTTGTCAGATTTGTAAATTTTTTTGAAAAAACCACTAGTGCAGACCTGCTGCTTCATTGTTCATATTTAGATCAGCTCTCTGTTGTTGATGTGCGATTCATAAACTTAAATAGCATAGTTTTTACAAATTTTATATCTTTCTTAATTGACAAAGATTGTTAAACATTAACTTTATCCATCCCCAATGTTGACAAGTTGAGATCTTCTGTTTTAGGAAGTCTGAAGTCTCTCAAAACCAATTTCAATAAAACTCATCTAAATGTTTCTATCTCATCAGGAATGCAGGAACAGGCTCCATTTTTCATTCGAAACCATCTAAACATTATGGATCTGAAAAAGAATGCATTGTTGTGAAATTTGCTGCTCTAAATATGATTATTGTGTTAGATAATATTTGCATCCTGAGCAGCAGCATTCTCTTTACCCCACAAACACACACACACACACACACACAAAAAAAAAAAAAAAAGAAGTGTTATTTGATATCAGGAGAAAAGAAAAGAAAACCAGGAAACAAATGTGGTGTATATCCAAAATTCTCTCACTGGTTATATACTTGTGACTGCTCAGATTTGGGCCCCTTCCAATCCGCGCGGGGCAGAAAGACTACCGCCAGGAATTATTGAAGCAGAGTCAGATTTCTATTTACGCAGACTGTGGGGTAAGCCTAGTGAGGTGTGTATTCTACCATTAGTGTTATATGTAATATAATTTACGTTTTGAAGGCTTGATCTTACTTGTGAAATACCTACAATTCTCTAATTTATCTGAAAATTGTGGTGTCTGTAATATATACTGGCTGAGACTTTTGCTTTGTTGCAACGAAACAACTTCTATGATTTGTGTTGGTATAAAATTTCATTTACTTGCCCAAAGGAAAATGCTAATAGGACATGGGAGTTATAAGGGGAAAATACGTCTAACCGGGTGATAGTGACCATTAATTGAAAGCTTGAGATGTTTGATCAAAATTTGCATCTGCAGGACTTGACCAGCACCCCAAGATATCTGGTAACATTCACTGTTGGTTATGATCAGAGAAAGAATATTGATGCAAATGTCAAAAAGGTTAGTTCACCCTGTGTGTGCACATGCGTTCATCATATGGCATGAGCTCTCGTAGGCATGTATTTAGTATGTATCTGAATATGTCCCTCTCGCAGTTTTCAGATAACTTTACAATCCTTCTCTTCCATTATGATGGACGGGTGAGTGAATGGGATGAATTTGAGTGGTCCAAGCGGGCTATTCATGTGAGTGCTCGGAAGCAGACCAAATGGTAAGGAGCATTTGCAGTCTTCAGGTGAAAGTTATAGTTATTTCTGGCTTGTTTGAAAAATGATTGTAGGTTAAATATTCTGCTATTTTCTATTAGGTGGTATGCCAAGCGTTTTCTACATCCTGACATTGTTGCAGCATATGACTACATATTTATCTGGGACGAAGACTTGGGGGTTGAGCATTTCAATGCCGAGGAGTGAGTATCAGATATAAAATAGCACTTTAAATACATTTAACTCAATTGAACTAAGAACTTATTATATTACATTCTACTCAATTGGACTAAGAATAATTTATTCAATTTAGATATTTGAGACTGGTGAAGAAGCACGGCTTGGAGATTTCACAGCCTGGTTTGGAGCCTAACAAAGGGTTAACCTGGCAGATGACAAAGAGAAGAGGTGATCGTGAAGTTCACAAGTAAGATTATAGGACACTTATATAATTTCTTAAAAAAATATTTATGGTAGTTGATGAGCTAATTTGTTATCTTTTCCTCTGAATTCCTGTCAGGATAACTGAAGAGAAACCAGGCTGGTGCACTGACCCATATTTACCACCATGTGCAGCGTATGTTGTCATCATTATTCTTGTATTATGCCTTTGATTATCCTACTATGATTCATCTAACAGCCCTCTGTAAATACAGCTTTGTTGAAATCATGGCTACAGTGTTTTCCCGAGATGCATGGCGCTGTGTGTGGTATATGATTCAGGTAAAAATTTTTTGCGATAATTTCGTTCACACTTGTTAGACTCCTTTCTATCTCTATTTGTTTCCCCTTTGCTTGTTATATTAAGGCTTTATTGGCTTACGTTGGAACTTGCAGAATGACTTGGTCCATGGATGGGGTCTTGACTTCGCACTTAGAAAATGTGTAGAGGTAAAGTAGTCTGCTTGGGTCTTCTTTGATTTCTCACGGGTGTTCTGATTGCGAAATCGTTCTCCTAAATTACTTTTCTCTTGAAAATAGCCTGCCCATGAGAAGATAGGAGTTGTAGATTCTCAATGGATTGTTCATCAAACTGTTCCATCGCTTGGGAATCAGGTAAATGAATGTCACAAGCATTATTCAATTTCCTCTTCATCTCCATTTATTCTGCAATGTACTGGAATAAAATACCTAAAACATTGGTATTTTTGCTAGGGCGAGTCACAAAATGGGAAGGCACCATGGCAAGGGGTATGTAAATCATTTTTAGTTAAATTCTCTTTTTCATTTTAATTTACTTTTTTGCATAGCTTTATGAACTGACACAGCCCCCCACCACCACCGCCTCTCCCTTTCAATTGTGGGAAAAATTTCAAGCGCTTGAGTTGTTCCGAGTCACTTGGTAATTTGTAGCCATGTGCCTAATATAATGGATAAAGATTTTGTGCATTGGAATATTCTGTGAGATCATTACATAGAACATTTTGTATGGATTTGAATTCAGCAGCCAAGTACAACAACAATACGATATATATACTTCTTTTCCCATCAGTTATATGTTGTGCGTGTGCTGGTGCTACCCTTCCCAGACTAACATTCTCCTTGAACAATTATAACTTTGCTTTTATAAAGTTGTAGCCGTGTGATTGTGGCATAAGTTGTTATTTTCATCAACTTACATGAAATATGCTGACCTCTCCCTGCTGTTAGCAGGTTAGGGAAAGGTGCAGGAAGGAGTGGACTATGTTCCAGAACAGGATGGCAAATGCAGAAAAGGCATATTTCACAGGAAAGGAGCTTGAGTCTTCAATTTCTACTGCTAATTAGGGGGGCAGACATTGCAGAAGCTGAGTGTACACTACCATCATTACAACATACTTCACTTGAAGTTTCACATACATTAGTATGATCTGTTATTGTAATCAAAACAGGTATTTATCATCACTAATGATAATTCTTGACCTTGGAACCAAAATGCATTTTGAACCCATGTAGTGTGTTATGAGGAAGAGGAGAGTAAGTGGTCTGTGTGTAAAAATAATTTTGTTTATTTATTAGTAGTTCATTTCTCCTTTTGAATCCTTTTGCTATCAATTAATCCACACTTTACTTATTTGTGTTGTTTACGGTATCCAAGAAATTTTACTATTTACATAACCTTTTATGTATTTTCGAGGTTTTGTATGTGGGTTTTGAGTTGTTGTCCGGAAAAAGTTCGCATGCAATGATTCACTTTCTTTTATATTAATATAATATAATATTGGATGCACGTTTTTGAATTTTGACGACGGAATAACAATTTTTATTTTTATTTTATTTTATCAATACAAAAGAGCCTAATTAATGCTTGAAATCAGAATTAAATTTCAATATAAATGATTTATTTTTAATTGAATTGATCGAAGAGATTTTTCTTTTTTTCTCTGAAAAAGAAAAATTTACAGCTGATGCAATAAATATTTTGGATTTTCATTGCAAAAAGTAGAAAGATCTGAACAAATAAGTCAGTCAATATTCCACAAAAGTTAATATCACCGTTTGATGATTACACGCAAAGAACGTGAAAGTGAAACTGTCAAAATCGCTATTGTTTTCTTTTTATTATTAATTTTTTTATATTTTAAAAAAAAATTTGCTATTCTCATACTCGAGAAATACATATTTATATGTAATAAATCAATAAAAATTGAAGCATCCGAATCAAAATCTTTCATTCTTGAAATGAGTAAGAAGATGAAAGAAATTATACCCAATTAATATTATATACTTCAATTTAATTTATGCTTTAAGTTGTAATTATATATTTAAATATAAATAAGAGTTTCCAAAAAAGTGCAATTATAATATTTTTTAATCAGGTGAGTTAATTTCTATTGAGCCGTAAGACGGAAGAGTTAAACGTGCTTTTCAAAGATCGGACGTATGCAATTATTACCATTCTAACGAGTACCTCGTCGGTAAGAAAGTGTCACTGTTAGCGCGTATAGGCAGGACCAAACACAAACAGCTTATGAAAGAAATGGAGAAAAAAAAAAAAAAATCAAAAAAAGCGCTGACGGCAGACGCGGCTCCCAGAAATCAAGAAACTTCCGCTCCAAACCTAAGGTGCCACCAGTCGACACCCATAAAGCTAAACGCACACGTGTCCTCCTCTAAGTTACTCGTCTTCATTCCTTACACCCATCAATCATTAACCACTATCTCTTACCAGACCTACACGTGTCACCCACGTGTACCTCAATCTCGGTTAACCCAACTCAACTACGGTTAACATTTCTGGTGGTTAGCCACTTTATATTCATCAGACCACCAACCTTATTGTTAAATATTTGGAAGCAACAGAAAACAATTGCTCTCTCTCTCTTCATGAAGATAAAGAAAAATTAAGCAAAGAAAAGGGTATTTTATTTTCCTTCGGTGGTTTTTCTTGGAATTAGGTGGAAAAACTACAATCAGTTGATGGGTCTTTCAAGCTTTCCTAGTGCAGCAGAAGGAGTATTACCAATTTTGGTAGTGAACACAGTTCTATCAGTAGCTTTACTGAAGAATATGGTAAGGTCTTTGCTTCAAGTTGTGGGTGCTAATTGGATCCCACAAGATTATGAACAAGACCCAGATGAGTTTCCTCAAGAAAATGCAAGAATGAGAAGAATTTCAATTACCCAGTTCAAATCTTTGACTCCCCACAGAAATGGTGACGGTGGCTGCAGCGGCGGCAGCCGCGGTGCTATAGTGGAATGCTGTGTGTGTTTATCTGGGTTTAAAGCTGAAGAGGAGGTGAGTGAGTTGTCTTGCAAACATTTCTTTCATAGAGGGTGTCTGGACAAGTGGATTGACAATAAACATAGTACTTGCCCTCTTTGTCGATCTATTCTCTGAAATTATGGAATTTTTCGTCCTAAAATGGATGTTTAGGATTTTTTTTTTTTTTTTTTTTTTTTTGCGGTTTTGTGCTTGATTTTTGAGCAAAAATAGTGAAAGGTCGGCTGTGTATTACATGGAAATCTGATAATCTTGCTTTTATTTCTTACAAGTTAATTATAACACGTGCTATATTTATGTTTGTTGAATATACATGTAGCAGCTCACTCTCAGTGTCATAGCGAGTATGGTGACAGCTAACAGCAACACATAAAAGCTTTTGCATGTAAAGTAATTAAATTATGTAAATTTTAATAAGATATTTGTAGTTTAATTAAATTAAACTATCATTGTCTCATTTAAATATTTTCATTTCAACAAGTTTCTCTCAATATAACAGATAAAAATAGAAAAGAAATTTAATTAATAGTAATTTTTTTAAAACGACAGACACTTATAAATGTAGTTTTGAAGAAGAAAATCAACTTTAATTCAATTGAAGTCATAAATGTGCTCTTGAATTTTAAAAAAATAAAGAAATAAATAGAAAGTACAGAGAAACCCTAAATTGGAAGCTTCTAATAAACGCATAGACAAGGATTGGAACTATGGAGAAGATTCCACAAACTAATGGACAAAGAATGTGAGCTTCTAGGCAGTTTCTCTTTGTACCATGATACTTACTACCATTTAAGATTTTTTTTTTTTTTTGTTTTTTCTGTGTTTTAAAATGTTAAAATCAATGAAATAGGTAAATGGGTCGTAACTCCTACTTGAGGCCTGCAGAAATTGTTTACAAGGCCCACTTAAAAAAGCATCTAGTTAAGCATACAGTCCAATGGGCTCAGGCCTTGTGCAGTTGGCTGCCCTCTTAACTATACAATTTGGATAAATTTCCAAGGTTTCAACTTCTCTGCTACCTTGATAAATAAATAAATAAATAAATAAAACTTTTCAAATTCAATAATTAGGTTGATTTATTTATTTAATGAAGTATAAAGTATTAACAATATATTTTAATTATTCATAAAAGAAAAAATCCCAATTCAAATGCATAAATACAATTTAAATTATACTTTAAACAGTAACAAATTAAAGAATAATAATTTGGTCTCCAACAAAAGAAAATAATATTAGTTAAGAAATTTGTTAATTTTTAAAAAATAACAGTTTTTTAGGTTTTTTTAAATTTTATTGTATAAGATTGTGAATAGTTAAAGTTTTCTTCCTTTTAAAAAAGAAATTCATTTTTTATAAATGGCTTAGTTCTCTCATTTGGCTTAGATTTCTCTTTGAACATCAAAACAAATAAAAAAAATATTTTAAAGTAAATTATCTTTCAAAAATAAATAGAATCTAAAGGCCAAACAAATACTATTTAATTCATATCTAAAAATAATAAATTACACAATCTCCATAATGCAGAATAAGCTTTGATTTTTTTATATTAAACCATTCATTTTTTTTTTTTTTACATAACCACTATTTTATCAGTGTAATTTATATCTCAGTACCTTTTAAATAATTTGTAGTTAAAAAATAATATAATTGTTGATTTGTTAAATCTAAAATATCAATTTACTCATTTAATTTGTATTATTATGAACGATCAATTTGTATTAAAATACAAATTGAATTAGTATTATTATGAATGATTTAATTAAATATAATTAAAATAAATTTTACTTTAAAATCACATCCTACATTTCATATATCAATTTTTTTACATATTTCATTTAAATTTCATACTCAGAAATTCAAAATTTCAAATTGAAATGAAATTTTAGTTTACCTAAATTGTTAAATCACAAAAGGATAGCATTAGGAAAAAAACAAACAGGGAATAGATATAAAACAAGGAATTTTATTAATGATCCAATGTACTCTCAAACTATCATATGGACAAATTGTCAATTTGATAAATTGCAACGTTAGACCAATAAACACAAAAGGAGAAACATTAACCAATACATAAGTCTGTATTCAGTGTTCTTTTTTAGTAGAAATTATTGTCTATATGTATAAATATATGCTTCAGTATTGGCATACACAGATTATACTCAGCCAGCGTTCATCCACTTTTTGTATCCAAACTTTCGATGCTCAAGCTTAAGAAACTCCTCAGTTGCAGCATCAACAGTTTCTTTACAGATTTCTTGATCACCAACCTTAACACAAACCTTCGATCTTTCATATTCTTGAACTTGATTATTCCTCGTGGGAGGATCCGTAAAGTACTCATATGAGGCCTCCCGGTTGTTGGGGTGATTGGTGTGATGATAACGACGATGGTGATGGTGATTTTTGGTGTCGTGACTAGTAGAGCTCATGAACGACATTTTCTTTTTGTTTTGGGTTTTGGACAATCTTTGAAGTTCTTGATGATATTTTGTGTATATATTAGTTCTGTAATGAATTGGGTTTTTATAGTTCAGTGTTATTCCCTTAAGATAAGAGTGAATCTAATACCTTAACCTTTTGAAATGGAGAATGATATTTCTTGCTAACTTTTTTTGAACTAAACATATAAGAATCTTGAAAGTGAGGGATTAAGACATATTTTTTTGAGATATTATTGGGGAATGTATAACGCAAGCATCTTTACGCCTTTGGACTATCCTCTACTGCATTATGGTGAGTGGGATTATATCTCCATGTGACTATAAGAACATATTATGGAGAAATCTTTTGGCATGGAGATTAAAACCAGATTTGATTTGTCATTTTGAGAATCTTAGAAGTCAAATTCTGGTGAAGTTTTAATCAATCTTTGTTACTTGAATCAATTGTCTCGTTTTTGTTGTGCAAGGAAGTTAGGTGATCAAGCATACATATGGATGCTGCATATTGTCAAAATTTTACTGCTAAGACTTCAATTTATTGACTTCTTATTCATAATACAAAAGACAGAGGTTAAACAGGACACATAAAGCATTTAGAAACACAATTTTATTCTTGATGAACCCTCTTAATTAAAATTTCTTAAAGCCATTGACCCCCCAATTGAAGTTATCATTAAATGCCTGGCACTGGGCACCATCAGTCTCCCAGGTGCTATGCTCATACCTTACTTTCTCCACCACCACAGCCGGTGGTGCTGGAGAATGTACCCGGCGGCGATGTCCAGTCCAGAATTCAGCATCAGCAGTTGTATTGTTGAAAGTGGCACCATTCATTTTGGCAGCAGAGGCATGGTTGAAGTGAAAATTAGAGGAGCCATCGTTTTTGTGCATCATAGTTTGGTGTTTAAAGGGCTTAGGAGAGCAAGCGGGCTTGCGTGGAGGAGCAAGTGGCTTAGGCAGAGCCTGCAATTGCATGGAAGACTCATGGCTATGATACTCACTTTCATACCATGATTCTTCATGCTTGGCAAAGTTTTGTTGTTGGAACCCAAAACTTCTTCTCATGTTTGGGTTGGCTATGCAATTCCTCGTGGATCAAAATGATATTTATAGACTCCAAGTTTCTTTTTTGTTTTTTTTTATAAATATAGAAAGATTGCATATCTTCTCTGTTTCAAAGAGAAATTGCAATCTTAGCACTAATGGTATTCCCCAATCTTGGTGGATATCAATTAAAGCTATTCAGGCTAAAAAAAAATACATATTTAAAGCAAAAGATGGACACGATTCATATTCTTCACAAATCCCATTTTCTCCGTTTTTTTTTTTCATTTAAGAAAGTAATTTCACCATACATAATAGAAAATTTTGTGTACATATTTCATTGAGTAAGAGTAGTTTCCTTTCTTTCTCATTTCACTTGTAAATAAAGAAAATTGTTTTTTTTTTTTTTAAATAATAATTGGAATGAATATGACCATGGAAGAAAGGCATTGAAAACAAATTAAATTGCTATAAAATGTCCTAAGCAAAATCCAAATTTTCTATTTTTTTTATAATATTGAGGGAGGGAGAAAATCTAAACCTAAGTTATATATTTGTAATTTATTTTACAAAATTTAAATATTTGTAATTTATTTATATTTCTAAATTATGTGTATAATACCAATACTTCTTCTATTCTCTGCATTTTCTACAGCAGCCTCTTTGGAAAAGTGTGTATTTGACTATTCAATTCACTTCAATTTTATTTTTACCAATATATATTTCTAAAAAAAATATTTAGAATTTGTTGATATTATTTTCTAATAAAAAAATGTTTTATCTTTAATATCCAATTTTTAAGTTTAGTTGCATACTTGCATGTATTGCGGTGGTGGCTTCATTCAACAAACACATCTCACTAACGAATTCTAAACTTAGATTCTATATAACTGAAAAACATATATACATACATACATCCAATTCCCATACATAGCCCATGTCCTTTTAACTATAAATATGATCATGTCCGAAACAATAAATATGATGATGATGCTTAAGTAACATGATGCATGGACCCACTCTTGCATTTTTAATCCCAACCACCTTCAGTCCCAATCATACCAATCCGGTCCTTCCAACCAAAATGTTGATTTAAAAAAAAAAAAACACTTTCAAATATTCTTCACCCTTTTTTTTTCTTCATTTTCCGTCAATACCAGCCAGGTTGATTGACAAATAAACTAGGGCCCAGATACCACCTCCATAAACTAAGAAGGTGATCTTGCAATGTGAGAGGGAATATAAGCTTGGCATGCAGTGCCAGCCTCATTGCCAGAGAAGCATGACCTACCTCCCAAACTTACTTCAACAGTATCTGGAAAATCATTTATAGACATGGTCCACATTACAGGGCAAACAAGACCAAACCAGAAAAAGAAAAAGAAAAAAAGTTCTTGCATTTTTTGTCTGATGCATGCCAATTGAAATCAGTAAATCACAGCTTAACGGTAAGAACTAAATGATGACATGAAATAACAGTTTTAACAAAGAAAGAAAAATTGCAATAACAGACATGGAATCTTGCAGCATGTTCCCCTATACTGGATTCTTTATCCTCATACATAGAAAACATTTTATTTTCTCCCTCTCCAACCATTTGACCAAAGAAAAAAGAAAAAATGGATCAATTCATGAACACTAACTAGGCACAGCTAAAAGCAGAATTGTGATCAATAACATCTAAATTAGCAATCAAATATAATGAATGATGGTGTTAATGACATGTACGTAAGAATAAATTGTCTGAGAACAAAACTTTCCTATATAGGGAAATCACCAGAACCTTCAAAACTATGTTTTAGAGTACTTGGAGAATCAAGTTCTACCAATGCTAAGAAGTACACGAGCAACCAAAAAGATGACTTGGCTGTTACCATGACAGCAAGTTCAGCAACAGGCAACATGCGGATATGCTGTGTGTTGAATTAAAACCCAAATCCAGACGAAAGCTATATACATAAACCGAACCTAGAAGAAAATCCAAGAATTCTCCCAACTCTTCAAAACATGTCTCAAATTTAGTTTGAACTGTACCAGTGACATGTTAGAGTCGCCACATGTTCACTTGGACCTTCACAAAAGAAGTAGCCAAAGCTGCAGCTCTGCCTAAGCTTTACGGGAATAGATTTTGAATGTCATCTAAGAGAATCACCCACTTTCTCTCATGCAATTCCCAGGCAAGAGAAATTTATACTTATCAGCATTTTCTAATAGATATGATGGAAGATGAACAGCTGAATAAGAATGAGGAATTGGTCCCATTTTACCGATGATTTCCTTGAACGTGTACTCTTCCGGAAGCATATCAAATAAATCAGCACCCTCACAGATTTTTCTCTGGACTCTTTCAGGATTCAAAAATCTCTTGAATCTGACTCTATCATAATGGCTGTAAGCTCTCATCTTGAATATAAACTCACTTATCCGGCGGAAGCAAAAGCTGCAGTGCCACCCTGCATCGGCCAAAATGTCATCGGCCTGACGATAATGCGCATACCGCGTCTTGCCTGACTGATACCTGTGAACTGAAGCTCTCCAGCTGTTATTATCCACAAGAAACTCAAAAGAGTAGAGATAATTCTTCAGTCGAAGGTGAAGAACTGAAGGTATATCATCACACCATCTCAAGAGGTTGATAGTATGCCTGCTTGGTATCTCATCTACGTCCGACATTATCAACAAGTCATCATCAGAAATCCCAGCTACTCTGATAAGCTGATCTAGAGCTACTCGTTGGTATGCCTCCTCGACAAATGGATTTTCTCCTTTCCTAAATCTCCCTCCAATAGTTCCATAAGTCAATCTGGACTCAATGAATTTGAACTGACTTCGATGTTTAGCAAAATAGAGAAGCTTTTCACTGCCAGTGAATGTTGAATTAGATTCAAGAAGAATGAACTGTGTCACATACGGGTATAATTCTTTCCATCGTATCGTGAGGATATCCAGCTCATTACTGAACAACACTGCATCATACACACGTCTAGGGAACTCACGAATCTTCCAACCATGGAGTTTGCAGAGATTCTCCATTGACACATTCTCATGATAATAATGCGGGATTTCATTGAAGCTTTTAGGAGGCTTTTCCCACAGTGGCCGCATGAAGTAAGAGATCTTCTGACCATGCACATATATACCATAGACACACGTTGGCACGAGAATGAATAGAAATAAATATGTCTTTAAATCGATGCCGCGGAGGATGCAGCGGATTCTTGACATGCTCAAAACTCGACCTGAATCCTGCACATCAAAGAGAGTCCATTACAAATTATATCGGAAAAAAAAAAAAGAAAAAAGAAACAGAACAAATTTCCTATTGATGAAAATTTGGTCACTACAGAAAGTCCATAAAAAACATTTACTAAAGATACCACATTTCAAATATGGTAAAAAATCAATTTCCTATCAATGAAAATTTGATCATTACAGAAACGTTCATGGAAAACCGTTGCAAAAGATAACACATTACAAATATGGTAAAAAATAAAGAGATAAAATAGGAACTTCGTCTATTTTCTCTCTTGAATTTCGGGAAAGGATGAGAGAAGGCACAGATAATTGCTTCACGGTGGCTTCTTTTTTCAAAGATGCTTCAAAATATCGTTGCCTACTTTTACATGTTTTCCAGACCACCAGAAACATGTAAGGATATTTACAATAACAGTCTTCAGTAGATGAACAAATCACCCAAATCCAGAGGACCGAGATTGCAATGTCACCAGCACTTGAATTACGTTCCGATTTTGTTAGTGATTATTTTTGGTTAACAAATAAATCACTAAAATCCTATTTCCCCATTTCAAAATTCATCAAGAAGAAGAAAAAAGAAAAAAACACCTCATCTCACCCTTGCCATTCAAATTACAAAACAAGAAACTTAGTATCACAAATCTCTATAATAAATCCCTTTCATATATTAACAGATGCATTTCCAAGTAAAAAAACGAAATATATATTATATGCAAAATGCCAAAGGAAATCCAGAATTCAAATATCCATAATAGCAAATATTGAACTCCACGAAACCAGTAAGCTACGATCACGAGTCAATAACTTACATTGTAGTAAACAATTTTTAAGGAGAACAATCAATTCCCTATCTCAGAAACTGAGGATTAAAAAAAATTAATAAATCAAAGATCCAAAATTGTGACATGTTTGTGTTAATAGAACAAAGCCCAGTTGAAAACAAACCAGCAAATCAACAGATCACTTGTGCTCTAAGCAGACATTAAAACAAATCTAACAAATGATCAAAACCCACGAATCAATAAAATACCTGGCCGCAAACGTCGCCGCATATATCATCAGTCTTCTTAGAGCAGTAATGCCCACCATTTTCGCCCATCATCCACCACATTTTTTATTCTCTCCAATCCTTTCCCAGATATTTCGAATCAAATTCCACCAATCTAAGAACCCCGCACTAAACTAGATCAGCTTTCACCAAATGACCAAAAAGACCACCCAAATTGCCAAAAATCAGTGGCGAAGTGGGCAAGACTGCAAGTCTACCTCCTGCTTCAGTAGGTACTCCTCCGTCGATCTCCGCTTCTCCCCAGTTCAAGAACCAGCAAATTTAGCCGCTTAACCTCTTTCTCTCTCTAAAAATGATTTCTTTGCAACGAAAACTTGGCTAAAAGAGATGAACTAAAAAAAAATACTAATATCCAAAATTAAGAAGCTTTTAAAGCCAAATTAAAAAAGAAGATAAAGCAAAAAACTGAAAAAGGGTACAAATAAAAAACTAAATGGGCTGTGACTTCTCTGTTAATGGGTGGCAGTTGTAAAGACCCTGTCTACGACTCTGTTATGCTATAATGAGAGAGATATAGAAAGAGAGGAAAGAGCCGTTTCCATTGTTATTATATATAGATTAAGAGTATTGTTTCATCATTGACCAAATTACCCTTGCCACGGTTTTATCCGACGAAAAATATTTGGACAATCTAGTAATTTAGTGCTCTCGACGCGTCTAAGACTAAATCAAGACAACTGTCCCTTTGTGGTTTTCTTCCTGACGAATTTTATGACAAAGTACTAATTCTGTAAGTTTTTGTATTTTCTTCGTTATTTTTTAATGTTGTGAAGGTTAATTTGGTAAGTTTGATGGTTCGCTGTTTCAGTTGCACATGGTAACGGAAATTTTTCTTTTTTTTAATTTCTGGTCTGAAAGTTTCAAAAATTCAGTACAGAAAATGTTGGAGTACTAACATTAAAGTCTCCAATAAATATGGGCAAAAAGGGCACAAATTCGATGGAATTTATTTTAATCTTTAATAATTTGTTTCGAATCCACATTTTTACGCTCGGCTCGACTCGTATTGGAACGGAAATCATTATTTACAGGTAAATAATATTTAAATTATTTAAATTGTGACCGAATTACATTTTAGTTTTGAGTATGGTGAATAAAAATCCTTTAAAAAAAAGATTTAATGGATAAAATTTGATAATTTAATAATCTAAATATGCGTTATATCAAGTTGAGGTCTTGTCTGGAAATGGATCGAGCAAAAGTTCGTGCTACCAACGTGCATATTACGAAGTCTATTATTTACGTCAACTTAATGAAATGACCTAATATAATAAATTTTTTAATTTTATCATAATTTTGATATTTTATAATAATAATACACTAATTACAATTAAAATTTAAAGTTATAAATAAAAAATATTTTCATCATTTTTTTAAATCGTCAAATGACAGTTTTAAAAGTTGAAAAATAAAAATAAAAATATATTTATCCATTCAATTAATGTAACATAGACTAAATTTTAATTTTGTAAATAAATGTGCCAATTTAATAACACTTACCAAAAAAAATCCCGAATCATCCATAATTAAATATATCTTTGAATTATTTAAAATAAAGAGTTATTCTAATTAAATAATTCAATGTTATTTCCATTCAGTTTCCTTTTTATGAATAATAAAAAAATTAATTAATAATATTATAGTCTGAACTTTGCTCTTAGCGATAAGACCAAAGTTGAATTACAAGACTAAGAGAATTTTTAACATTTCTTTCTTGTACTTGCTAGTGATGTGATATTCCTGTTTCATTTGTTTGCATAGTTTCAAAAAAATATAAATATTAAGATTTTAGTTAATAAAAATTATTTTTATCATTTTTTTACTCCTAATTTTTTAAAATATTAATAAAATGCATTTATTTAATAAATAATTATAAATATTATTATTTATATATATCTAAATTTAAAAATTTTACAAAGTATTATGTATATAATAATTATAATTCCATCTCATAATGTTTGTCTAAATTTTCATTTTTAAATGTCTCAAAATATTTACTCACTTGACTCAAGAGATATATATATATATTTTTTTTTTACGCTCCTCATTATAAATATTTTTTAAATTCTAGAAATTATTTTTGTTTATTTTAAAAGATAATTTTGAAAAATATAAATATTTTTGTACAAAAAGTCAAAAAATAAATATTATGAAACGGTCCTTTATGTCTACACATGAATGGGTCAATTCTGAAATCATAAATGTGTAATTATATGAGACAATGGACCAAAGAAGAAATGGTCATTGCCCTCTCCTTTCTTTCCATCGTGTAATTTGGGCAATTAGAACTATTTTTCCCTGTCATTATCGTTTTCTTTTTCCCTTTATTTTTTTACTCGAATACTAACTACTAGTAGTAGAGTTGAATACGGTGACATTGTTAGGACGTGGATACTTATGATGCAGGCTCAGACCACGTGGCTGATCGATGATTGCCAAGTGTCTGTACAAAAGCAATAACCAATGTCCGATTGACCAGAAGTCAACGGACGATATAAACAGAGGAAACTTCATAAAATTGTTAAGACTTCCAAGTCCTCTGTCCGGAGAAGACGAATTCTCTCCGACTCATGAGTCAACGCGTTAATTATTTTTTTTTTTTTTCTTTTTCGTGGTTTACTTAACCGTGTTGTTGGTATAGGTTTCATAGTGCCACGTTGATCAATCTTCTTACTTAATTAAGGATTAAAACAAGTTAAAGGTTCTAAATTTATGAAATTTTCAATTTTCTTTTTATAAATCCTATTATTTAAAATTTTAAAAATAATAATAAAATTACATATTACATCTCGGTCAAAAATCTGGACACATAATTATTTTTTTTATTAAATTGATTTATCTAGATAATGAATTTCTGACGTAATTGCAAGAAGAGCATTTCGTGCATAGCACCGAATGGTTATCTGAAAATTAATAAATTACGATTTGATGCATGATAAGAGGTGGCAAAAGACCAAACGTATCAAATGATGTTCCTGTTTCTGATACGAATGAAGGGTTTGCACGTGGTTTTGAGGGTGGGCAAATTGCATAGGAAACGACAACAAAAAGGAAGAGAAGGCCACGTCGTATAGCTTTTTTTTTCCTTTCCAATAACATTTCACGTGCATATTAGATTCCCCTTTTAGCTTCCTTTTTTTGCTTCTTTCTCTTTTATAGTATACTGTTTTTGGTTACGTCCATTGGAAGTTCACTATGTTGTTCGTATATTTATTTTTAATATTATTTTTATATAATAAAGTGTCTTAAACTAAATTGATAATAGCAATTATTTTTATTATTTTAATTATAATTACAGTATTACTTATGCAGTATATTAGAAAAATGAATAAATATACATATATACAAATTCTTAAACTTAAAAAAATGAGTCAAAACAGAAATATATAATTATAGATTTTTTCAGTTTTCTAAATATTTTTTTTCAAGTCAACAAATTTGAGATGTTAGAAAAAAAAAATCAGAAAAATTAAAAATATTTAATGTCATCTATTAATTGCAAGAGAGATATTAAACTCTTACTAAATTGAAATAAAAATAATTATAAATTACTCAATAATAAAAAAAATAAAATTATTATTGAAAATAAAACTCTTTTCAAAACTCACATAATAAAATATTTATATATATAAATATATCATTAAAATATTATATATATTTTTTTTAAATTAAAATTTTAAACTATTGGCAATCGTACATGTACAAATTCATTTCGTTTAAGATAAATTTTAAAAAGTAAAAATTTAAAAATTTTGAGTCGCTTAATTATGTGTGTTCTATTTGATTTTTTTTTAAATATTCTCTATCAAATCATATAAAAATAAAGAAAAAATACTAATAAAAATAATATTATTTGTTATTTTTTATCTATTTTTTAAATAAAATATTATGTTTATTCTATTTGAAAATTTATTTTTTAAAAAATATATCCAATTAAATCATATAGATACAAGGAAAGAAAAAATATTAATATAAAAATATATTTTTTATTTTTATCTGAAATAATATATTTTAAATTATAATTAAAATAGAATAAAATATTAAAAATTAAATATAAAAATTTCCAAATGTCTCCATTTTATATATATTTATTAAAAATAAATTTAAAATTTTAAAATGGTTAATTATCTATATATTATTTATTTAAAAAATAATTTTTATAAATATATCCGATCAATCAATAAAATATAATTTTATTAATTGACTATAATTAAATTTATTTTATAATATTTTAAATTTCATCATAAGCTAAAAAATCTCATTATTTCCGCCTTCATCCCTATTTATAGATATAAAATACTTAGAGGCCAAGGAAACTGGTTAAAGCATTTTTGCACAAGCTAGATAGAATATTCCTAACAAAAACTATTCCTTTAGGAATTTCATATTAGACCACTTTGTAATCCACACGTATTGTAATGGTCCAAAAAGGGTATTCATGCTATTTGGTTGGTTGATTCGATTTAATTTTATTAAAAAAAATAAAAAAATAAGTGTTTTGTAATGATAGATCTAAAGATCCAAAATTATAGAAAATTATAAACCAAAATCGAATTCCCACCAAATACGTTTTAACACGTTAAACCCCTTTCGTATGGGGGTTTTAATTTCCAGATAGATAAGCTTTTAAAGAGACTATGCTTTATCCTTGAATTGTATGAGGCTTTTATATTTTTGAGTGTTACGGAAAGAAAAATTGAACCTAAGGCTACTGCTTCATTCAAAGATGCAATCTAATAACAATACATGTCTGAACATCGTTTGGAAGTTTCTAAACCTTCTGGAATCTGATTTTTGAAAAGTCATTTTGCCTTTTCATCAAAAAAGGGCTGCTGGTATCTTACATCACAGAAAACCAAATGTTTTCTGTTGTTAACAACAATAACTCGATTTATTGTTAAATATGACAAAAAGTATATTTAAATATAATAGTCGCCGGCGATCAGTAGCCACGAATAATCAATAGCTGCCTAAGGAGTTGAGCTCGACCCATTACAATGAAAGCAGGCTTCACTCGGGAAAATAACAGTAAGCCCAGCCAAAAGCAGCCCATCAAGCCCCGCAATAACTTCAGTCATCGCCATCGCAATAACTTTAGGTTTGTTTGTAACCATTGGAGCACATTGCCAATGGCTGCTTGGTGGCTCACATAGACAACCTGGAAACAAGAATGCAGGTGTGCTATCAAAGAATAAGTGGGGTGGATTTGTCAATGTCTCCTCACCAACTGGCCATGTCACCCTTATTGGGCTTCACATGCAATGTTGGAAATGGGTTTTTGTCTTGTCTTGTCTTAGTCCATTTTAATTTACTTAGGCCCACACACCCATCCCTAATTGCCTTTCTTCTCTTTATTTTGTATCATTTGGAGCCTAATTCTGATCACTCTTTTCCCCTCACCTCACTCCCAACTTTCAGGCAAACGTTATTTTTTTTTTTTTTTTTTTTTTGGTACATCAGATATTTTTCCTGGTAATATATGATTTGTCATTAAAGAGAAAAATTATATAACCATTGAATTTAAATTTCAAACCTTATTTTTAATTACTCTGGCTTCCACCATTAAATTAAGAATGTAATAATTCGATTTTTTCATCGCATAATACCTTTTGAGAATTGGAGTGGAGGAATACTCAATTGCAAACAAACATCCTTTGCCATTGATGTGGTCCATTTTGGATTTGAACCACATATCTGTGTAGGGCTGACCAAATTACTAGTAGTTCTACAATTGTGACCATAGAGTCCAAATGCCAATTATGGGATTTGCAATTGATTAACTTGTACAATTTTTCCTTTTTTTTGGGGTTCAGGAATAACTCAAGTATATCCATCAATCCGATTGGTAGCCCATTGGGATTTGAAAATTAATTGAATATCCCCCTTGAAGTCTTAAAAAGGCTTACTTGTATACAAATAATTGAATATCCAATAATTGGGTTTTTTTTTATAAAATTTAATTATATTATTTTTGTCTTGAGTAGTTCCGTATCCAAAATTCACTAGCTTGATTAATCTGAAGAGGGAACTTTATATTGCTTTCGACCCTGAAAAGAATAATTTTATTTTTTTTATAGACTTCTCAAACTCGAAACTTCTAAATAAAAAAAATATATATTTTGTTTGTGATCACATTTTATTTTTCATGGTAAATTTAATTATATTTTCAATGAATGATTTTCTTGGTCCGAGGAATCTTCGCGACAAAGGTTGAAATAGTTATTTTCATCCTCCTAATCTTGTCTTAACCTCTTGAGAACTATCTTTTTCCAAACTAAACAAGAATTTAAGAATTTGAGCTAATGTAATGATTGATAGACTTTCAATCCAAAAAGAAAAGGAATGTAGAATTGAATGACACATTACATGATCTCATCATCATCATCAAGGCAGAGTTTATCTTTACCAACCATATGTAAAAAAAAAATACGAGACCAGACCAGTAAATTAAAAGGAAAATCTAGTCAAAATCAAATTAATTCACTATGTTTGTTGTTAGAATGTAACGATGCTTTATTAATTATTAAGTAAACCGAAAATTAAGACAAAGTTCTTACTGGAAGGTGGCTTTAGCTTTTGTCTTCTTTTGCATATATAGCGTAACTCAACACCAGTATTTGTTTTTTACTAGAGTTTGATTACTGTTCTAGCTAGTACAGTAGTCGATATTTCTTTTTAATCTTAATTAGATTGTTCTATAAGTAATTACATGTTCCCATTTTTCATCACTGATTTTATTTCTAAGTGATCGAATAATTAATTGATATTTAAATATTTTTTCTTAATTCTATTTGCATCCCGTTAGACCTATAAAGGAGAAGTCCGCCTAATATGAATTTTCTCCGTTTATAAAAATTGAAACACTCGACTTTTTTTCTTAAGGAATATGAATTTTTATTCTGTAAATCTGTCGAAATGAAATCAACTTTTTCTTAAAATTTTTACTCACTGAACTCTAATTTTAACAATAAAAATAATAGAATCATAATAAAAAAATGCATAGCAGAAAAAGAGGAAGCACACATCAATGCAGAATGATATCCATTAATCTGTTTCTCCTGATCATGCATGCATGAAATGTAATTTTCTCAGTCCTCTCTGGGTGAAAGAACTTTATTTTGCAGCCTAAAGTGAATTACAAAGGCACCATATTCTATATCTTTCGTCTTCTAAACAATCAATCAAAAAGCGACAACTCCATGTAAAATAAGAAAAAGAACACATACAATTATATATATATCATGTCCGGTTCACGGCTGATAAACCCGACTAATCTTAATCTCCAAAAGACAAAGAGACTGCGAAAGATTAAATGTATAACCTAAATTATAGTAATCAACCCGCGAGTGGGAGTTCTCTTTACCTTGATCTGGGTTGTAAGAAAAGAAACGCTTTTAATTTTTTTTATTTTACAGAGTCAATGATAAGGTAAAGCTGAAGAAGATGTATTGTGGAGTCACAGTCATGGTGGCTACCGATGCTTTTGCACGCGAATCTTTGACAAAATAGAATTACTTAGGGAAAAAAAGAGGGTTTTGGTTTTGATTAATCTGCAATTATAATGATTTACCAACTGCAATTGTGTGCTTTTAAATGCTTTTTAGATTAGTTTTTTTGACTAATTGTCCCAATTGTTTCACTGTTAATATACCTAATCTTTCTTACACACTTTAGAGACCATTAAGATTGTATTTGTACTTCATTAACCAAACATAACACTGTTTTTGGGTCAACGTCTCATCACCTCATTTGTCAGGTGGCTTTAATCATAATTATTATGTCAAAAACATACCTTCCTTCAACCCTAATTAACTTTTTTTTTTTTTTCTTTTTTAAAAAATAAAATAAGGATTATCTGAGCTGGCATGTTAATTAAGTCTTGGTAATAAATTGAGATATGAATCATGAACAGACTGTACAGCAACAATAATAAATAAAAAATATTGTCAAAAAGTCTAAAATGTATTAATGTACACAGAGTTGTGGACTTTGAAGAGGAAAGTGTAATTAAGGGCGGTGGGGTTAAATTTGGAACTTTGATCTTAACACCTTTTTAGACTTATTAGGCAACACAAGGACCCACAAAAGATGTGAGAAGGGTAAGGGTACCACTTTGGAAAAGCTGAAACTTACTTTTCTATAAAAATAGAAAATCAAAAAATAAATTAAATCAATTTTAGTAATAGAATGTAAGTCCAAAAACAAAGTCACATAGTATCAAAATCTTGCCTCAGTAAAGCCACATGTACCCTCTAATAAGTACAAAATTTCTACCTCCAATGAATTACAATTCTGTGAGACATGGAAAGTGACCATTTTTTCTAATTTTTTCTAATATTCAATATTCTATTAAATGTAAGTCGGACGAGGTGAGCTCAGATCTGCAAGATTCAGACACTCGATTTGAAATTATTCGACTTGAAAAATTATAAATTTAAACTCGCTCGAGACTCAATATTCTTTATATTAGAAAGATAAGGACCAATCCTAATTGGTATAATAGTAGTAGAATTGCATAATTGGGGTTTGGGCCTACAATGTGTGTTATTAGGGCAATAATTTGTATTTGTATGGTGTCTCTAATTATAAGGTTTACTTACTTAATCTGAAGATTTCAAGCTATACATAATATTGGAAATAAGCCAAGAAAAGAAAGATATATCAATGCATGCATGATTTTGTTTTTCTCATAATTCTATATAAATATAATTAATTTTGCTCATACATGCACATGATTTTATTTTTTGATCTTAAATTTCCAATCAAGCTTAAATCGTATCACAAAAACCCAAAAGATGCACCAAGAAAACTCACATGGACATCAATTTCAAGATTCTCATATAAAATCCTACAATTTTGCTTCTTCTCAATTTTTTTTAAATATTTAAAAATCTTAATATGCTTATTTTACATTATGTTTTTTCCTTTTTTTTTTGAAATAAAATAGAAATTAATCCTATCAGGAGATCAATTAAGTTGATTTAGAAATTAGAATGAAGTGACTCAAAATATTAAATTTTAAAAATTTTAAGCTCTAATCGAAGTGATTGTCGAAGATGTGAAGAAGGCAAAAAGGACCCACAAAAGAAAGGAAAAAAAGTGAGGGTCCCATAAAAGTGGGTCCAAAAAGAGGGCATTGTCGGTTGGCTACCCCGTTGGGTGACACAGAGAAGGGCATTTATGGATCATCCCCTTTCTCACGTTGGGTTGACATCAATTTTATGTCCACTTGCAATTGCCTTTGGCTTGATAAGTGTTAATATGCAAACACCACTCATTCCCTCTTCCAAAGAATTAATAAAAATCGCAAAATATTTTTGGCCAAAAAGACTATAATGCCTTAAAAACACTTTGAACATTTTAGAATTAATAAAATTAAGGATTTTTATTGAAATTGAGATATTTCTGACCATACACTAATTAAAAAAAGAATAAAATCGAAAAAAATTTTCATTTTATTTGTTTGGTTGACAAGCAGTAGAAATACGTTTTGCCCATGAAATATATGGAAAGAATTGGCAATTAACTAATAGAGACTAGCTAAGCTAAGTGCCATAGCCAAAATAGTGTGAGGCATGGGAGTGATCTAGCCAACACAAGCTTTAGGTCTTGACCTTTAGTGGACATTGATGGAGCCAATTCAGATTTTGGGTGTTTGTTTTATCTTGTGATAATGCCTAATTTGGTCTAACATTTTGGTGGACAATCTTTGGGACACTAAACTTTGTTGGATATGTACAACTCTTTAGCTAAGACCAAAAACCTAACTAATCTATATATATACATATATACATCCATTGCTCAAAAGAAACCCAGATAGAGAAGGGACTATGGTCTATAGGTAGCTTGGTAAGGAATTTTGCAACTTTTGTCATTCTTTCACCAATTCCACTAACCTCCAAAGAGAACAAGCCATTGGGATTCTTAGGTGTGTTTGTGATGCATCTCTTTCTTTACCCTACTTTTTCTTTTCGTCACAACTTTATGTTGCATCAAGATTTAGCCAAATAATTATTTTGTATTATGTGATCAACAATATAAAAAAACTTCATTTTTAGGAGGAATATTTATCACAAGGCTGATTTTTGTGATCCAAAATAAGTTGAATTAGCCGAAATTAACGGTTTTTTAAATGAATTTTATTTTATTGTGTATTATAGAAGTTTACGGGACTATTCACACTTTTTTTATAATTTTAAATTGGCTATTTTTGAAACTAAAAAAAAAAAAAAAAAAAAAAACTATTAGTCCACTAATATCTTCAAATTGGAAATGGTATGGATATATTAAATGAAACCTTGAGAGCTTTTTTGGGTTGCAATGAATGTCTTCTTTTTGATTCATCTAGTATTTATTTATTTCTCCATTGAAAGATGTGGTTGAAGTGGACCATATCAGACAAGGCTTTTTGCAAAGGATAACGATCAAGATTCTGGATTATCTTAGATTAATCTACTTATAATCAAGTCAAGATTGTGTTCATGACAGAAACTTGGGATTTCTTCTCCATTTTACTTTACCTTTTTTTTTTCTTTTTAAGTGTTCTAAACTTCAAATCTTGATGCCTATCACTTCAACATAAAGAACGCATTAAAAAGAAAGACAGAGAGAAAAAGAAAAAAAACCCACTTCTCTTGTTCGAGGTTTAAGAAATAATTAAAAGGAAGTGAAATAATAAATCTACAAAAAAAAAAAAAAAAAAGTGATGTAAACACACTAATTAATAGATTAGGTTGGCTGGAAATCCAGCTTAGCACACAACTAATGTGGGGTTTAGCTAACACAATTGAGTGGTTAATTAAAATATTACCCAAACTTTGTAAATCAAAGTTTAATAATAAATTCACATATGATTGTTCATTTCTATCTTTAGATAAACAAACATAAATTTCTACTTCTGCTAATGCAATATATATAATTTATATACATATACAAGCATCTGATCAATCCATTATGTATGGCCCATGCATCTATATACAAATCTCAGTTCTTATTTATATGTAATATTCAAATTCTTAAACTTCTTTTAGACATCTTGTTAATGACCCTTTACCGCATTTTTTTCTTTATTTCGTTCAATTAAAATGAACTGAGATAACACTGTGAATCATACAATAAAAACAGTCTGAATATCTTTAAAGAATTAAAAGGAATTCGTCTAACATGTTCGATCATTAGGGTTGAGACGAAACTTAGTTAGAGTTAGTATGAATTCAGCTGGCCTCTATATAACGTAACTGTTTTAGACTTAGATCCACTATATTTGTTAACGGTTTGCAATTAGAATCGATGAGGAGATATTTCTGGAATATTAAGAGATTTTTAAGGGAAAATTGTGATATTTATTTATGTAGACTTAAATATTTCAAATATCCAGATACTATCAGATATCAGATATGAATTATAAAATAGTGTTGTGTTTGACTAAACTAATCGAGAGGGAGTACTGTAAAAAATAAAAAAAAAAAAACATATTTAACCATAAATAATAAGAAAGAAGAAAAAAAAATGGCATGGCAATGATGAAAGGGAAGGACACAAGTGGGCGCAGGATAAGCACGTGGGAGTCGCCTTTCTCATTGCACGCTACAGTGTGTAGCCATGGAAATATGGCTTAGGCCCTTAAAGCCACCATTTGTAATTTGTTTCTAAGTAACAAAAAGGGAAAAGAGAGTAAAATAGTATAGGTTCAAGATTCTCACATTTCAGGTCCAGTTTTTGCTATGTGTGATTGGCAATTTATGCTTGTTGAGCATATCAAGAATCCTGGATTTGAGGTTGTGATCTTTAGACCATTCTTTATAAATTTTGAAATTTATATACTCCTTTTCTAGTTGAAGGAACGTTGGATTGTGCTTCTAGTACATTTATGTTTCGTTCCAGGGAAGATATGGTTCTTTTTAATTGTAATTATCTCTTTTTTTTTTTTTTTTTTTTCACTTTGCTTTTGTTTGATTAATAAGTTGGTGGGAGTGTGAGGTACATCTGATCTTGATGGGATTGCAGTGGTTTTAATTCTTTGTTTGCATGTCCAAATCCTATGGGGTATAGAATTTGACTGACAGGACATAGACTTTGGATTTTTCGTTCTTCTGGGTTTCCTTCACTTTGTCAATTTATGGTAGCAAAACTCTCTAAAACTCTCTCTCTATGGAAACACATATATTATTATTATTATATATATATATATATAACTTGGACATATAGCATCCTACCCATAACTAGAAGTAGAGGTTTTGGCATTTCTTTCTCTAAGCATATCCTATTTTCCTCCATGAAATTTCTATCCTTTTCTTTTTCTTTTTTTATGAGTGAAAATTACAGCTTTAAATGGGATTGCAGTGTTTTTTGTTCTTTTGTTAAGTTGAAGAAATTTTATTGTTCTTAAATATAGGAAACAGGTGGTGTTGAGGAGAGAACATCTGTTGTTTGCGTTTGGAGGGGGAAGAAGAGGAACTTTCAGAGGGTTTTCTTGCATTGAATGGAAGCTTTCATTCGCTATGAAGTTTGGTTTATTTGATTTAACTATGTTGAAGAGTATTTCATGAAATTATAAATCAAGAAGAGAAGAAAAATAAAGATTAAAGGAATCAAAAGGACTAGTCATGAAGTTTATGAAACTTGGATCCCGGCCGGACACCTTCTATACTGCTGAGGCTGTCAGGTAAAATTTTCCTGGAAATTTATTAATTTCCTGCAAAATATGACGGGGATTCAATGAATTTTATGTTAACAATGCAGGTCTGTCTCCTCTGAAGTATCCAGTGATTTCATAATTCAAGTGAAAGGAAGTAGATATATGCTTCACAAGGTAAAATTTTTTAGAATTTTATTTTCTTGGTACTTATTAAACTGGATTTTTGTCCTTGTTGAATTAGATTATGATCTATAATGCTTTGTTTAAAAAAAAAAAAGAATATTCTGATCGTTTATGAGGTCATAATTTGCAGTTTCCTCTGCTTTCCAAGTGCTTGAGGTTACAGAGACTATGCTCTGAATCCCCTGAATCTTCACAACATCAAATAGTCCAACTACCAGATTTTCCTGGTGGGATTGAGGCATTTGAGCTATGTGCAAAATTCTGTTATGGTATTACAATCACTCTCAGTGCCTATAACATTGTTGCGGCAAGATGTGCAGCTGAGTATTTGCAGATGACAGAAGATGTAGAGAAAGGGAACTTAATATACAAGATTGAAGTTTTCTTTAATTCCTGCATACTTCATGGGTGGAAGGATTCAATTGTTACTCTACAAAGCACTAAAGCTTTTCCTTTATGGTCAGAAGATCTTGGAATTACAAGTAGATGTATTGAAGCAATTGCTTCTAAGGTTTTAATTCATCCCTCAAAAGTAAGTTTGTCTCATAGTCATTCTAGAAGAGTGAGGGATGATGTATCTTGTAATGGAGCAGAAAGCCAAAGGCATAAACCGGCGAGTAAGGGATGGTGGGCTGAAGATATGGCAGAATTAGGCATAGACTTGTATTGGAGAACTATGATTGCTATTAAATCTGGCGGAAGGGTTCCTTCTAATCTTATTGGTGATGCATTAAAAATTTATGCAGCTAGATGGTTGCCTAATATATCAAGATCAGGAAATGCTAAGAATGAAGATGGCTCAGATTCTGATTCAGATTCTATGAATGATTTAAATTCAAAGCATAGGTTGCTTTTGGAATCTATAGTAAGTTTACTTCCAGCTGATAGAGGAGCTGTGTCTTGTAGTTTCTTGCTTAAATTGTTGAAAGCAGCTAATATCCTTAATGCCTCATCTTCTTCAAAAATGGAATTGGCTAGGAGAGTGGGACTTCAATTAGAGGAAGCAACAGTGAATGATTTGTTAATACCTTCTTTCTCAGATGGAAATGATACTTCTTACGATGTAGATTTAGCAATAACCATATTAGAGCAATTCATGTTACAAGGGCAGAGTCCTCCAACTAGCCCTCTAAGATCCAAGTTTGGGTTTGAAAGGCGAAGAAGGTCACGGTCAGCGGAGAATATAGATTTGGAGTTTCAGGAAAGCAGAAGGTCTTCTTCAGCATCACATAGTGCAAAGTTGAAGGTAGCAAAGATTGTGGATGGCTATCTTCAGGAAATTGCTAGGGATGTGAATTTGCCTCTCTCAAAGTTTCTTGCTCTTGCTGAGTCCGTACCGGATTTTGCAAGACATGATCATGATGATCTCTACAGAGCTATTGACATTTATCTCAAGGTAAAAAACAAAAGACAAATTCTAGCTTAACTCATTCCACATATTTTGATGTTAGGACGTATCTCACTATCACATTCTAGGACGTGGGTCATCATTTTATCAGTTAGATAACCAACTCTATTGACCTCAGGATCTTGTCCTACTCATAATTTATTGGCAGTTAGGGTTAGGCTGACCTAACAAATTTAGTATGAATGGCTATAATCTGTGTGCTATACTTGTAAATCAGTCAAATAAGGAATTTGACGTATATCACCAATGTCGTTTCCCGCATTGTGGAGGTCTTTCCTGCTATAGACAATGTATTTGGAATTTTTTCTTTCACCTGTATATGGAGAATTATGGATTTGTCACTTATTCTTGCTATTTCAAGAATGGGGAAAAGTAAAAAATTCATCCTAATTTTCTTGTGTGAATATCCAGGCACATCCAGAACTAAACAAAAGTGAAAGAAAACGGTTGTGCCGAACTCTAGACTGCAAGAAATTATCTGTTGAAGCCTGCATGCATGCTGCACAAAATGAGTTACTTCCATTGAGGGTAGTAGTTCAAGTTCTCTTCTTTGAGCAAGCTAGAGCAGCTATGGCTGGTGGTAAAGTCACTGAGCTGCCTAGCAACATTAAGGCACTTCTAGCCTCACATAACATTGACCCATCAAGGCCTACTGCAGCATTAAGCACTACTACTAGCATTCCAGCAGAGGATCAATGGAGCGTCTCAGGCCTGAAATCGCCAAAATCCAAGATTTCTACTTTAAGAATGAAATTAGCTGAAGATGATGATTTGGATGAAAGTGATTTGCAATCAAATGGGAGACCTTCAAAATTTAAGGCTTTTCGCACTATTCCTACACGACCTAAAAGAATGTTCAGCAAGTTCTTGTCCATCAATAAAAATGCTGCAGAAAAGAATTGAGCGATAATTTTGTTTATTTCCAGGAAACAACAGATGGTAATTTCAAGCTTAAGTTATACACTTTTGCCCTTTTTTGGTCCTCCTGTAATTCCTAGCTGAAGTCAGAGAATCTTAATGTGCATTGTTGATGTAATCTAATATAATAAGAATCATGATTTTCAGACATGAGAGAATTAAAATCTCTAGGTGGATCTCTATGTGGGAATTAGAACAGGATTCTTGGATGTAGATCAGTGATCGTGGGACCAATATTCTTGTGTTTGTCTGCAAATCTGCAACACCTGTCTTTGTCTCTTCGCTGCATCTCACCTGGATCCTCATTTATTCATTACTGCAATTAATTTTTTTTTTTTTATGAGACATTACTGCAATTAGTTTTTGTTTTTTTTTTTTTTCTGACATATAATGCAGTGCTGTTATCTTGCAGATTTTTGTCTTATTCCTTCGTTTTCATCTGCCAATTTCAGCTCTCGATGGAATTCCATGGCATCACAATTTTTTCTTTTTTACTATGACCTCTTACTTGTCGAGATACTTCTGCGACTAAAATATGCATTTCTATTCAGTTAGAAAATGGCCTTATTAGTATATATGCATTGAAAAAAGAACTTAAACACGGAAATCTCAGGAGAAAATCCTGATAGATACTCATTGATTATACCTTACTCGACGAACATGTGGTGAAATCTTTAATATAAAAATCAGTAAAAATCTTACGTTAAACTCATTTCCTTCTATTTAATATTATTTGGTTTGATATAATGCTGGAAATATGCAATGTATCTATGTATAATTTGTAGTACCATGTAAAGTGTTGATGGACAAAAAATTTTTCTAACGTGGGTTAGTTATAGAGCATTGGCTTGCATAATTGTGAGTGCGGTCATCATTATTGTTGTCATAATCATTTCAGTCATTATAGTCATCATAAGTTTTCTCAAACGAGTCCTGTTTATTAGCACCTGCATGTCCCTTACCTTTGCCACTCCATTCCATTACAGCTACATAATTCATTTTCTTTTTTATTTTGCTTTCTTATATTTTCCCATTTTGCACTAAAGTATACTTGCCAATAATTGCCTTTCATCTGGTTCATTGTCTAAAGTTTATAGCTGCCTCATCTTCTGCGTGTACTGTTCTTTTAACAAACTAACAAGTTGTTGATTTGGGTCACGAGCGATTTAATCTCCATAATGTAAAATTCGATCACCGGAAAATGTATTTTGCTGAGAGAATAAAAAAATTTTAAAATTTTTATGCTCTAAGAAGCTGAAAACTATAATCCAATTAATACATCATCATCAAAGATATGAATAAATATGAAAATTCAAATCATTCCAAAATGAGTTTAAATTAAAATAATCAAATGCTACACAATTGGATTAGATAGGATATAATACCTAAAGTGGACCATTTGGTCATTATATCAGGATTGAATTGCTGAACTCCAATATCTGACCCAAGTGCTCGTGTGATGCAAGCATGACCTAAATATGTGGTTGTAGGGTCTAGTTTGGTGGAGTAGCTCAAAATATGTTCATGTCAATCAATTCTCAGTTTTATCAACGACCAGAAACGGTTGAGTTTCGTTGGGCACTGCATTTATAACTCAGCTTCAGATAAAGATTCTGAAGCCCATGCGATTGGACAATTAATTGCTTTCTCTTTTTCTCACAAGAATACCACTTGACAGAACCAACTTATTCAATTAATTGCTTTCTCTCTTTCTCTTTTTCTCTTTTTCTCACAGCCTCTTGTTTATCAATCAACAAAACATCTGACAGTTACGGGTTCTGAAGAAAATTGGATATGATCAAAACTTCATTATTATTTTTATTATTACTAACATCGAAGCAAAGATCATACTAAGATGCAATATATACAACATAAACATTATACAGCTAAGTGGAGTAATTATTAATGAGCCTCATCTATTCTTGTGTGACATGACCAGCTACGGCATTAACCTTAGCCGGTGAAGCAGTGTCGATGCTTTTGGTTCGCTGGAGGGCCGGTGTCCGATGAAGCCTGCACCGGAATGAACCAGCATGAGATGTTGGGGAGCATAGGCAATTGTTCTTTGTAATACTCTGTTGTCTTGCCAATTGAGGCATAGCAGAAGCACAAGTAGGTGTTGTTATAACTTGGAACTTATTTGCAGACATAATGTTGTTCTCTGCTTCTGTTGGAATCTCCACTTTCATGTTTTTGCTGATCAGTTGTCCACTTTCCATTGAACTCTGCAAATAAAAAACAAAGTTACAGTTAGTTTTCAAAAATCAGTTCAAAAGAACTAAGAAGTGCATAGCAAGAATTGTGAAAAAAGAAAAAAAGAAAAAAGTCCTCAGAAAATACAAAAGATTGAATCTTTATGACACTGGAGTTAGAATTGGGTTTTGAAATGAGGATATATAAAGACAGAAAGAGCTGGAAATGGGTATAGAGATAAGAAAGAAAGGTGCTTTTGATTAAAACTAAAGGAAGACATAATCCATAATGCACTATCATTTTCTTTCACGGGAGTGACAGTATTACTCTATCAATGTCTCACCTACATTTTTACCACTTTTGTTAATGCTTCAACTGCTCTTTTCTTATTAACCATCATCAATTATTAACTTTTCTTTTCTTTATTGACTTCATCTTCTTGTTCTTCTTCCTCCTCTTTTTTGTTGCACTTATTTGAATCATGATGATAATTAGGTAAAATGCCTCTCTAGGTCCCACATTATCATGGCAGACCATATCTGATCTCCAGCAACAGTTTGGGCATTCAGTCATTTTGGTTTTTCAGCTTAATGGCTGGAACGAACGATCTATAATTCTCTTCTCTCCATACACAGCTATAAACTACTAGACGTTTGTTATCCTTGGAAGACAAACGCCAAGTCACCAACCCTTAGACCAACAACTAGACGTTTGATAAACAATCATTGCTAAAAACGAACTACTTTGTCGTTTCGGCCGTTCGAATTGAACCGCTGAAACACAAAGGCCTATCTCGTCAAAGAAAGCCCAAATAAACTCTAGCCCATTGGATTTATCACCTGTTATTCAATCGTTTATAACCGTACAAATAACATTTGAAAAAAGAAAATAAATGGATAAAACAATTTGACGTGATTAATTCTAAATTTAACTCTTTAACAAGTAATTAAAATTTAATGGTTATGATTAAAAATTCAAGCCAATCCTATGGTTAGGATATAAAATGTATGGTTGTTACGAGGAGAATCCGCTAAAATTCATTAAATTAATCGTGTTAAAGAAGTTTGATACTGCATATAATAAATAAGTCGCTTGATATTTAAATAATTTTTATAATTTAAAACTTTAATTTTTATATTATTTAATTATTATTTTTTAAAAGTTATCAAGACTATCATACTACCTAAATACACTGCATATTGACATTCAACATCTAATGCATGTGTACCATCATCTAATATCTTTCTTTCCAAGAATGGAATGCATACGAGGTAAAAAAAAAAAAAAAAAAACCAAAGAATTTGATTTTAGGGATTTGATAAATAGAAAGAAGAGAATGAGGCAGTTGGGAAGCATGGAGGTTATAATGGAGATTTCTCGTGGTTTCCATGTCACCATTGGCTTATTTGGCGAAAATTTCAGCTCATTTTTTAAAAATATAATTATTTCTTTTTTTTTATCATTTAATTACATTAATCAGAAAAAAATCGTCACCGCATATGCGTATTTAATGTTTGGAAAAAAATTTGTCACCACAAATACTTATTTAATTATATTTCTTTAAATGATTTTTTAATGTTTAGAATTTTGAGAAAAATCAGTCAACAAGAAATATTTTTCTCGTCAAAAAAGGAAACCTAAACCATTTTAAAGAAAAAGAATTTCTATTATCAGAAAACATATTTTTCAAATATTAACGATCTAATGTTTTTTTGACTAATTAAGAGTATTGTAACCAAACATTGAAAATATTTATCAGTATAGAATTTATAAATTAAATTAATGAAAATAAAAAATTTTATTAAATTCTTTATACAATTATTTTAATAAAAAATATTTTTATTGATTTAGTTTCTGGGTGGAGTAAAGTGATCTCACAGCTTTTCAACATCTTTTTCAATTTTGCAAAACAAATTCAGCACTGTTGAGCAAAATAACATGCATCATTGCATCCACACGAGTGAAGTAAACATTGTTGCACATGCAGAATTGGATTGGGTGCCACCAATTAATCCCGTTGGAGTAACCGGACAACAAGGTATAATATTTTGTCTTACATCAAAAGAAAGAAATAATATCCACCAGGCAACGTGGCTGCCCCTAAACAGAAAAAACTCACTTTACCCTTTTTAGGGTTTCTTGTTTCGATAATGGAGCTTAATAGAAAAAAGAAAAAAAAAAAAAAAAAAGCAAGACAAGAAAAAAATGCACTCCTTCGTCGTTATTTACTCAGAGCAGCAAAATTCCACCACAAGAAGCAAAAGAAAAAACCTTTTTAAGTTTCAAGGTCAACGTAAAGAAAGCTCTCAAACAAACACAAAGAACGTATATCCATACAAAGCATGCTTTTATGAACATCACTGCATGTATAAAGAGAGAGGAGGATCAAAACAACCGAAAAAACTTCTATATATAAATATATTATCATTAGTTTGAAGTTCCTTAAAAAAGTGATACGTACTACAGTAGACATTAAACAAAAACCCTAAATTGGCATTGACATGGAGTTAATAAATTAAGGTCAACTAGCTACCTAATTAATGGAGGAAGAGTCAAGCATTCTGGATTCTTGCAGCAAAGGCTTTCATTAGATCCGGGTACTGAAAAATGTCATCTATAATAGATTCTGGACCCATTTGATGAAGATTCTCTGGCATCAACCCATTACTGTACGGAACCATATGAGAATTATTAACTCCATGGAAATTCTCAAAATGTGCTTGCCCTCCATGGAAATTCTCAAAATATAAACCCAACTGCTCATTCTTAACCAAGTGTGAATTTTCCATCCTGTGGTTTTCAGATAAAGGTGCAACCATAGATTCAGCACTGCAGTTTATGGAATTTTTTGCTGCACTGTCAATCTTGTCAGTAGAAGAAGATGATTTTGGAAAAAAGCCTTGGATGATCTCCTGTAGCAACCCAGAACCAGACGGCTCTTGAGGAAAAAATTCCGTGTAATCAGTTCCACAAGAATTATTGTCATTATTATCCTTGTTCTCAACCACTGGTAAAGAAGAAGAGCCTGCAAAGCTAGTGTCAGAGAAATTCACCAAAGAGCCATTAGAGAAAGGGGTAGTTGCTGAATTAGAAGAAGACCCGTTAACATATGTTAACTGATTATCATAAAAAGATTGATTGTGATGATTAAAAGAAGAAGGATTAAGGAAATCGCGAAGAAGAAGCATATTAAAAGAAGAAGCATTAATATTACTCCTTGGCTGTATTATTGACCCAGTAGATAAGTCGGTAACAGGAGAGTTCGGAAAAGATGGCCAATTTGAAGAAGAATTAGCGTTATAATGACGAGCAGGAAGATCTCCAGGAATGGCCGGTTGAGATTGCTTTGACGAGAAATTAAATGGGGGGAGAAATGGGTCCGTTATAGAATGAGGATCTGTAGTAGGGTAAACAAAATTAGTACGAGCTTTTAAACCACGCATGGCTCGAGCCGCACAGTCATAAGCACAAGCAGCCTCCTCCGCGGTGTCAAAAGTACCAAGCCACCGTCTTTCTTTCGACTGCGGGTCCCTTATCTCAGCCGCATAACGACCCCACGGTCTCCGACGTACACCACGGTACCTCATGGTCCCACCAGTTCCACCGCTGCTTTCTTTTAGTGCTCTTTTGTTTGGAGTGGTGGTTGTAGCGGCGGCTGCGACATTTGCGGTCTTTTTGCGGTTGTCTGTGATGATGAGTTCATGTGAAATGGTTTCTTGACCATGGGTCATTCCATTGAGTCTCCTAAGGGCTTCCTCCATTAGAGAAATGAAGACAGAAAAGACAAGATTCAAGAAATGAGAAGCGGAATAACTTCCGGTATTTTCTTGGTTTGAAAAGAATCAGGGTTTTGAGTTTGGCACCTGCTGGACCTCCTGTATTTATAGGGAGACATAGATAATTAATAAACCTAATAATAAAAGGTTGGGGAGAAATACACTAGAGGACGCTGGAAAGTGACTGATATAGTCATGCATGGATGGATGCTGCTCTGCTTCTCCTCTATAACGCAAAAAGTTCTTGAACGAACAAAACAAATAGGGTAAGTTTTATTCTAACGACTAGGATTTTCTACTGGCCCAACCTTCCTCTTTTTTGGGTTATAAAAGAAAATGTTTTCTTTTATTTTAAAGATAATATTCACTTTTGAATTTAAAATTTAGAGATTTTATTATAGTTTGTAATAATCAAGTAACTGTTTTGTAATAAAATAAAAAAAATAGTTGTATAAACTTTTATTAAACGTAATGTATTTAAAAATATCATTTTTTAACACGTGTATGGTGTTTTTCTTTGAATTCCCATTAGGAAGGATCCATTCCTTTCCTTTTAGCAGTAGCATTAACAAAAATAATTAAAAAGTCAAATCAAACTAATTCCCTTTTTTTTATTGGTATAATATAATTAATAATTGTTGAGAGAAGATGTAGAATTTGTCACTTTTCAAGATTGAGAAATGGGTGGTTTTACTATATTAAATTGACAGCTAAGAAATCTGTATTGTAAAAAGTAAAAATAGTAGTAATTGCATTCATCTATTTCCAAGAAGCAATCAAAAGGCAGGAGATGTACATAAAGATTTTTCTTGTTTTGGGTTCTTGAAAATATGATTGATATGGATTGAAGTTTTTAATGATACAAATAAAACCAGTAATTTTCCTTCTGTTTTTCTTGGGAAAATTCAGTTTCTTGGAAAATTTTCTAGGAAGTTGAGGAGTGCTGCTAGCTACACACTCTGATTCTTGTAGGAATTATCATTCTGAATGATTACACTGGCGGCTATCAGAATTTGTTCCTCCAACTTTGGTTTTTTCTTTATATTTAATTCATTTTCATGCCTTTATTGTTATTATTTTTTTTTGGGTTTTGGGGGTTATTAGTGATGGTTTTAGGGTTTGAAAACCAAGGATTTTCTGATCACATGGACTTGTCTGTCTGATAAAGGACTTTAATTATAGGGTCATAAAGGGACTGGGGTTTTTGGCTTATTAGCATGTCTTTGGTGGATAGAGATGGTTAGTTGGGTTTTGTTTGTACTTACTCTCTTTTATTATTACTTGTTTTTGGGAAAAATGTGTCTTGACTAACCCTAGTTGTGTCTTGATGAGAAACCAGGTTGATGGAACCATAAAAAAAAAACCAGATGGTTGTGGAAGAGGTGAGGTTGACTCTTGATGAAGCAATTGAGTTGCTCAAATTGTCCAGTGAGTGGAAGCTAATAAGAGAGAGGGTAAACTATCAGTTGTTGTGAAGGCAAATGGATATAATAAAGAAGGGGCGGAGACGCCAAACAGAAAAAAAGATGGAGGAGGAAGATTTTAACGACAAGAAGAGATCCTGTCAGGGAAAATTAATCACTGAGTTCTCAGCTTTTTAACAATGGGAGATTGGAAAGAAAGCCCTGAGACTTCTTTTTATTTTAATATTTTCTTTTTTCAGGAGTAATATATAACATAATTTCTATTAATTATCAAACCAAAAAAAAAAAATACTCCATGTAGGAGTATAGGGAATGTCTTAATATGACTTTTCCATGTCCCATCTTCCTTTCTCAAACCCTTTTCCAATGCACTTAACTTGTGGAAATGATAGATTTGACGTTTTTACTTTCTTCCCTGTAAATTTGTTTTCTTTCTTTTTTCTAATGCTCAGAAAAACATTTTTTTTTATTTTTTTTGAACTAATGATATTTTTGTGGATTAAATAAAAATTGTAACCTTTCAAAAAAAAAATAAAAAATTATAGACTGCAACACCTCAAATCGTACGTTAGCATATCCCGATCAATTCCCCTTTTTGCCAGAGGATCAAGATACGCTTCCTGCTTATACCTTTATAGCTCGTACCGTTTCTCCATTTAAAAATCTCATGAAACCATATATTCCTTAGAAATAAATTATATAAATTGTCTTTTAATTCCCTCAAAAAAATAATTTTAATAAATTAAATATCTGCATTTAATTGTTAAAAATTATTAATCCATGTCCTTAATAATAATAATAATAAGTATGGTCTCAAGTATCATAATGTGTATTTTCTGTATCTCTCGATCTCAAATCTCAATGCTTTCATTACCCATTCTTTTTCTGACTTACAATAACTCACCCTTCGCCTTAACCATTTCAAAATCTTTCGATTAGACTGCTATCGAAAGTGTTTGTCGGCTTCTTTTTTTTTTTTCTTTTTTAAATTTTGATTAAACGTTTTTCTTCAAATTAATATTTTTATTTACAATTATTTAAAAATGATAATTAACAATAAAATATTATTATATCTATTCCAACCATCTTACTGTGGCTTGTTATTTATTGTATACTATCGATCATTTAGACGAGGAGAAGCAAAATGTTGTAAGTACCTACGAGTTAGCATTTTTTAAAAGTTGTACAAATCAAACTAGAACTTGAAAAGTTGAATGCGCAAAATTAAAGAAGGGACTATGTTTTTCAGTCACTGCAAAGTGATTTTCCATTTTTTAATTCATTAAAGACTGTGATCGTTCTGTAATATGATATTTAGACTAATTTTTAAAAATTTCTATGAAAAGTTAAATCATGTAACGTTTAACTTTTAACGCTATTCAAACAGACTCAAATTAATATTGATTTTTATCATTAAATTTTGACTAAAACCTAATTCGGTTTCTATCTGCACTCTTCACGCCAAGCATGAACATGCCTAGAGTTCACAGGCAATAAATTTGCGAGTAGAGGCATAATTCAGTTTCCAAATGTTGCATGTTGAATAAATGCATCATTCCAAACCAATGCGGATAATAAATTATGTAAATCCTACCGGTTAGCAATGTAATTGTTTTTTCCAACTCTGATCCTAACCAATGTGAAAAAAAAAAAAAAATGAAAGAGATCCATCCCATAGGCTATGTATATTAGTTAATGAGGGAGTGTAAAAGGAAGAAATGATTCCTGTAAAAAAAGTTAAAAGAGTCGTATTACTTTGACATTAAAAAATGGTTTTAACAATTCATTTGAAACATGTAACCTCTGATACCTGAAACCTTTTCAGGATGTCAAAAAGGAGCACAGCAGATGTTTGTGTTGGTGGGCGTGTGAGGGATTTTTACCAAAGCAGAGAAGCACGCATGCAAAGTGAAACACCTACCTTAATTAATTAGAGGGTATTTTAGTTTAGTTTTTTTTTTTTTTTTTTCCTTTAGTAAAACTGCAAAATTGTACTTTTTCTTTTCTTTTCTTTTCTTTTCCTTCGTTTTCTAGGCTATTGGTAGGGCATGTAATGTAGGGATCTGAAAAACCAACTTTGAATTTATTATATAAGTTGCAGACTACGTACCAAAAACTATTTAAATGTAAAAAAAGTGTTTCCTTTTTTAATTAACTTAGGTTGGGTAGCTGCCCATGGCTATCTCATCTTATTAACCTATCACCATAAATCCTCTTCTTCCTCCCCTTTTCTTTTCCTATTTTTCTTCCATTTTAATGTACTCTTAAATTATGGAATTTCTTATTCTATTACAAAATCAAAATCAAAATTGAAATTTGATTAATTAATGACAATTTCAAAATATTACTATATTTTATTTTCCCTGCCTAAAACTACCCAAACGTAACCTAAATCATTAAGTTGCTGGTTAAATTAATTAATAAGGTTTAGGGTGTGGACCGACCACTAACATAGATTGGGTAGAATTCAATTATTTTAACATAATTTATGGTTGAGTAAGTAGTGGCTATTTATAATTATTCTTTTAAATTTATAAAATCAGATTGATTGGATAATTAAAAGATATTATTTTAAAAATTATGCATATAAATACAAAAAAAAAAAAAAAAATTATTATTACTAGTATAGTATAAAGAAGGTATAATACTATGAAAATTTGCAATTTCAGAAATTAGGGTGCTACAATATTATTTTTTGTAAAATACATGGTTTAGTGAATATTGTAAGCAATCACTTTCATTCAAAGCATTATGAGTATGGTAATTAGTAGAGAAGCACATTATAGATCTAGTTAGTTAGTTAGTTCAAATAGTAACTGAGGCCAATATAGTGTACGGTTCATTTTCACTGTACAAAAGTGCCCGTTGATGTTCTTAGGTTTGTTATCAGTTCCATATAGATAAAAATCGACGGACAGAGGGATTGCTTAAAATTGCAAGTGTAAATACTGTGCAATACAGCAGTTACTAATAATAATAATATTGTTAATTAAAAGCAAAAGAATTAATTTAGAGAGAGAAGTCACGAGCAATATGTCCCTACTTATTACATGAACTGGCAGTTCTTACAGAGCTGTCCTGACCAATTTTGTTCCCTGAAAGAGCAATCACTGAAACCTCCATTAGACAAGCTCTGCTCCATGCCAGCTAGTAGTATTTTTTTTTTTTTTTCCTGGAAAAACCCAATAAATATCCATTCTTATTCCTTAAGGATCGACAGAATATGTTAATATGTATTGGAAATAGTAAAAGGAGGCTAAAAACTGCAAATTAATTCAATGCAAGCATGCATGAATATGAATATCATCCATCATTCCTGTTCTGCCATTTTCAATCTCTCCTGTCACCTCTTTCCTTTTATTAATTACCCAAAATACATTAATAATACCCTAACTAAAACAATGCGTATATATGTAATGTCGAATTGTCGAGATTGATCTTTAGATACAACAGGCATGGAAGAAGGAAGGGGCACATCAAGATTGGCAGGCCTCAGTGGTCCTCTACCTCTATATTTATAACTCAACCTTTTTAACTGTTGCCAAAGCAACCGATCCTTTAATTAGTTAGGTACTAGTAGTAAAATTATTGAATTGAAGTAATTAAAAGCAAACAAAATCAGAAAACTCTATGTGTGTTTCCATCAAACACGTGCTAATTTATATATGCGCATTTACAACCAATCCCTACAAAATCTCACCAACCCAATTCATATATCTTTAATAATGAAATTTATCCAAGTTATTTTTCAAGCATCTTCGCCTCAGTTTCAACACGTGATAGTTTCCCACTGTGGGGTTATAATGTTATACATTTACAATATTATGCTCATGTGAAAAAATGCCATTATTAATTATTTTATATAGAATTTTCAATTGTTCTATGTAACAATTTTACAATGTGTTATTATTATTATTACTTACATTTATTATATTTTCTTATAATGTGTTCTACAAATTAAACAATCAATGGGAAATGATTGATAAATATTTTAATGTAAACAATTATTTTCCCACAAATATGAATGTCATAATTATTTTCATATGCGCTCAAAGTCAAGGTGGTTAGGAAACAATGGTCAAGATGCAATCCGGCTACCATAAATGCAATCCGCACGAAGCAGCTCTCTATATGCTCTGTTCCTTCAGTTCACACAAACATGCCCTCAAAACTCAAGGTGGTTAGAAAACAATGGTCGAGGAAGAGTGAAAGCTTACTATACATTTTCACATCACTATTCAGGATTCTGTTTTCGATAGCAAAGATCATCCAACTTGCAAATTGCAAGTCACATGCATTATTATCCATCCACTTATAAGACAATAGGTTAAATCTCACCATCCCATAGCTCTTCAAGTGATCCGTATGGTCCATTAGCTGAAATCAGTTCTTCTTTGGGCTGTAATCTTTGCTGTGGGATCTTTTCGATTTTGTCATGATCCTCTTTTGATAATGCCCAGTCAAAGATTTCCATATTCTCCTTCAGTTTTTCTTTTCTATAGCTCTTGACTACAAGAGATGTTCCTTGCTCATACACCCATCTCAGACAAACCTGCCAATTAAGATGGATAAATCAATACCATACCACATTGTTTATAATTGAAAGAGCTTGGCATATAAACATAAACAAATGATTTGATATTTGGTAATGCTTCTGTTACTAAGGCTTTGTTTCTCTCCGGAAAATAACTCGTCAACAAAATATTTTCCAGATTTTCCGATGTTTGGGGTGCTCTGAAAATTAATCAATGGAAAATATTTTCAATGGTATGGCACCATCCGATTAACACATCTGCTGTTCTAGCAACTCAGTATAATGTGTACACAATGCTTTATTGGTGTGAAAATAATCATTTCGCATTTTTTAAAACATTTATGGAGTTGCATACCAACATCTAACATAAAAAATTATATCAAGATCTCACTTTGATGGCTAAAAATAAAACCCAACAACAACATCCAACTAATGGAATTGGAAAGCTACTGAAATTTGATATGAACCTGAGCAACACTCTTGCCATGAACCTTTGCAATGTCATATAGTACTTCATTGTCCATAACCAAAATGCTTCCCCAGCGAGTCCCCTTTGCTCCCAGAGGAGAGTAAGCAGTGACAACGATATCATTCGCCCTACAGAATTCTCTAAGCCTCCTCTGTTGCCAGAGCGGATTCATCTCCACCTGCAAAACTCATAAAAGTCGTCAGATTTTCAATGCAACATCATACACAACACTGAAAGAGGAAAAAGGAAATAAAACGGCAGACTCACTTGATTTACTGAAGGGCGAATATTAGACAAGGTAAGTAAGTGCTGAAGCTTCTTGCAAGAGAAGTTGCTGACTCCAATAGCCTTTGTTAGGCCAAGCTGCTGACACTCCTCCATGGCTGCCCATACTGACTTGAAGTCCATTGGGAGAAGTTCATCCTTAGGCGGTGGGAATACTAATCTTCCAGGCTTACAGCTAATTGGCCAGTGAATCAAATAAAGGTCTAGGTAATCCAGTTGAAGAGCCCTAACCAAAATTACTATAGCAATTGAACAACGACAGCAATAAAGCTTAATCACCAAATTAAGATAAGCAATGTGATAAAGCTTCAAGCAATCAAAGAAACTGAGGTAATCAAATCAATTTACAAAATTCCTGGGGCTTTTTTCTCACCGGAGGGAATTCTTTAAAGCAGGGCTAACAAGATCATTATGAGCATCGCAGCACCATAGCTTGGAAGTAATGAAGAGCTCTTCTCGAGATTCGATGAGGCCAAGTTTAAGAGCTTCAGCTATGGCTTCTCCAACAGGTTTTTCTGACTTGTATAGTGGCGAAGTGTCGAAGTGCCTGTAGCCAAGTTTGATGGCCTCCAGTACCGCCGTCTTCATTTTAGTTTCGTCGAAGGGGTCGGCCGCTGTGCCCATGCCTATTACCGGCATTTTTCGGTGGCCGGATGAGGAAGCCAGAGTGAAATTCGGTGTTTCTGCTGCGTTGTTCATGATTCAGAAAGTGAATTATGGAAATTTGGTAGTTTTGGCGCTGGTGGCGAAGAGCACTCGCTATTTCCGTGAAGTTCCTTTTATATTTCGTCTAGTTTATTTTACTGTTAGATTTCAATTTGGGTTCTCGTTCGAATGTCCAAATTCCAACGAAATCCATTCGGAGCCCAATTCAATATCTAAGAATATTCTAAACTAATTTTTTAATTCGGAATAATAATTAGTTTTTGGTGCTTGTTTGCTTCAGACATTTGAATGGCAAGACAGGTATTATTTGTGCTAATGCAAGAGAATCAAGAAAGAAGAGAGAAATCTTGACATATATACTCCAAAGATACAAGAAAACAAGATTAAATACATTTCAGGATTCAAAAACTAGAAATTACAGGATCATTGTTTTCTTGAATACATACGCACTTTAGATTTTATTTATTAATTTATAACATTAGAGCTTCCCATCTCATAGCTCTTCAAGGGACTTGAATGGAACGGTAGGAGCGATGAATTCTTCCTTAAGCATAATTCTCTGTTGGGGAGTTTGTTTTATCTTTTCGTTGTCTTCTTTTGACAATGACCAATCAAATATATATTTTATGAAGTGATATTGTACCTCCACATATTTACTTTTTGCATGAAATACTGAATTCTTAACCAAACTGATTGCTGTCAAATTATTACAATACAATGGTATTAGATAATTAATTTTTTTATGCAAATCCTTGAGCAACTATACCAACCAAATGCTCTCATGTGCCGTCATTATCGTTGCTCGATACTCTACTTTTATGGTTGAGAGTGACAGTGTTGGTTGTCTTTTACTGCACCAATTAATTGCTCCAAAATCCAAACTAAATATGTAATCTGTTGTCGACCTCCTTTTTGTCATAATCACCAACATTGCAATCAACTTTACTTTTATAAAATAATCCGAGATCAAGTGTTCTTTAATGTACCTCAAAGTTTTTCAAACTGCCTCCAAATGAGGCTTTTTTGAATTCTGCATGAATCGGACTGTGATTCCATCTGCGAATAGAATGTCTGGTCTTGTTGGCATTAGATAGATTAAATTTCTTATGCAGCAATCATCCAATCAGTTTGCCGTTTTTTCTTTCTTTGGCAGAAGTTCTACTACGGTGAGATGTTCAAATTCTAATATAACCCACAATGGCATCAAACAAACCGGAATTGATTTAAATAAACAAATTAAAAAAAAGTAATTACTGGAAATTTGAAAGAGAACTACCATACCCAGTTCAAGATTTCCGATCCTTTTACTTTCTGACAGTTCCCCTCCTTCCAAGCAACCAAAACAGAAAAAAAAAAAAAAAAGAAAAGAAAATCTTATATAAATGATATCCATTTTCAGCTGATGATTACTGAAACGACCGATGGAAAACCATCGGATAAGCCTTATATGTTTGTATGTTTTATAATATGGAACGGCGGAATCTTTTCCTTGTCGTTACCATCCTGTCATACAAATAAAATACATGGGCTATTGGCCCAATTTACCTAGACGGTTAAATGTTTGGGTTTTCTTTGTAGATAGGGTTTGTACTTAGTGGGCCTTTTAAACTAAACTATTCTACCGACAAGAGCCACATGTCAGCCCAAAGTAACGGAACAGAAGCGGCCGTTCAAAGTGACGACACTGTGTTGATCGGTCGTTTGAAGAAAGATAAATCGTGGTTGGAACGACACATCATTGAGATGTATCTGAGAATCGACAGCTGGTTAGTCTGGTTTGAGCAATTAAAGAGAACCGACTGGAAGACTGGAGGTTTTCTCTGGTGTTGATTGTTAAGATGGTATTAGCAAATTATACTTCAAAATTTAGAAGATCTGATGGACAATGGGTGAGCTGCTTTTCTTCCTCTGTAACTGAGATTTGCTTATTGCGCTTCGTTACTGATAAAGGTAAAAAAATGCGTTACAACGTATACATTCCATTTGATTCAGGACTTATCTTGTTTTAGGGAAAATTTCAGCTACCTAAGATGTAAAACCTGCAAAAATCTCCAACTTACTGCTCACAAAATTTCATTGTACTGAGAAAAATGAAATTTTTATCAGTAGATTTTAATGATATTTGACACAAAAAGAGCACCAGACAAAAAGTTGTCTCAATCCGACAAGATCTCTCTTTCATCAGCAATGAAGGAGAACAAGATTAAAGGGGTGTACAAACGTTAGCTGGGTGGTTTGATTGGACTTAAACATAACTAATCAACTGCTAAAATATGCATTTACCATATCATCTTGCAGAAATACTTAGTCTATTACCTTTCAGTAACTTGAAGGCTAATTTCCCTCCTTTTTCTTTTCTCCACTTCTTGTTAACCATACTTTTCCTTTTTTTGGCTCCCACAGAATAAGGTGCAAAGAACGTTGAAGAACATATCCTTTAATCTTTTTCTTATTATTTTTTTTCCACCTTTTATCATTCTAACCCAAGAATACTACATTCAACTGATTTGCATAGATCAATAGGATTAAAACATATCAATGAGTGTGATATTAATTAATTAAACCTAAAATTTCCTTGTGGATTCAGAACATGTATAAATATTTCTCTCTTTTGTTTTTGCCAAGTGCTTTTCCTTTGCTTCTTTGTGAAGTTTTGATTAACCGTTTTTAAGTTATGGCAAGGAAAAAGCAAAATTTTGATTCTGGTATATAGTACTAACATCTTTAATCAAGAACCACTTCTTTTAGTGATTATCAAGCAAATTAAAAACATAAAAAAGGAAGCCATTGCTTCAGCTTCCTGTCAGAATAGTGTAAATATTGTGCAAAAATTACTGTTTGCTTGTCCTGAATGCTATCCATAAATAGCATAAATATATCAGTAATCTAACAATCCATTGTATATATCAACCCATCTATGGTTTATCCTTTGGAGTCACAGGTTACTTAGGCCATGAACTTCTTTGGAAATGACCGGTTTTCACTGCGTTCTTCATCAACATCTTTGGAAGAAGAAATTCTCATAAATAAGATCCTACTTACCCATGATCCTGATGATCGTCGGGTAGATTCTGAGTTATTGCTTTGTGCAATGGAGAATGTCTTGTCTTACGCTGCTACTTCAGAAGTACTAGTAAATCTCATGCTTACCTATTTTTTATACTGTCATGTGTCACGTTGCTACTCCCAGATACGCGTGCATGTACATATGTATTTTCCTCACAATGTTAGAATTAATGTTCTGCATAAAATGATTTTCTTTCTGTTTAATCGAAGTAGCTGCATAATTAAATGTTGTTCTGCCCACATCTATTGTACTAGCAATTATAATTAAGTTGACACAAGTATACTTGAATATGATGCGAAAGTTCAATTTTCAGGTTAGCAGCTTCCATATTGATGCCATTGCCAAGAATGATATGAGTAACATTGAAATTATTGGAGCAGAAGAATCACTAGCACAGATCATCTGTAAAATCTCACATGAGGTACTTCATTTAATTTCACTCTCCTACAAAAATGCAAGTGCATGAATATTTTTACACCCTTTCTTTATCTAAATTTCTGTGATTGCAGATGCTTATCAGAAGCCCCCCTGAAGGAGATCTGCACACAAGGACTATGATTTTGTTTGATTTGCTTGGAAATTACAGATGGGATGCCAAAGTGGTATTAGTTCTTGCAGCATTTGCAACAAGCTATGGTGAATTTTGGTTGATAATGCAACTATATCCTATCAATCCATTGGCTGCATCTGTCGCAATGCTTAAACAGTTACCGAATGATTTAAGAATGTTGAAGCCTAGATTTAAGGCCTTAAGGTCATTGGTCAAGACAATGTTGGATGTGACAAAGTGCATTATCAAGTTTGAAGGCTTACCACTTAAACATGTAAAGTTGGATGATGGATCAATGGCCATTGCAAAGTCTTACATCTATATAGCAGCATACTGGGTAACAAGGAGCGCACTAGCATGCTCTTCCGAAATCAGAGACTTGAAAGCCATGAAGGCTGAGCAAGTGCATGTTTCTTCTTTTCAATCAGCATATAAATATGTACCTTTTTTTTCATAATTCTTATCGAGAAACTAAGCATTCAGTTCACTCTTTTCAGGATGAAAACTTTGCTTAATTTTCTTAATTTTTAGTAGAATTAAGACTCTTATGAAATTTTTCACAGCCCAACTATTAACAGTCAATGAACTTTTTCCTCTTCAGGTGCTCAAATTCAACAGCAATTGCAGCTTGGCAGCTTTCTAGTCTGGTATATAGGTTGAGCGGCATATACACTCGTCTCAGTTGGCAGGTGGATTTGTGTCATCGACAAATAGGTTGTTATTCTGATTCTTCAGAATGGATCTGAAGCTGTTCTCTGTGAGTTATAGGCTGCAATATTTTGACTTCTGACTTCTGCATAACTTGCAGAGACAAAGTTATATCAGAAGCTCTTGAACCTTTTCCAGGATGTCCATGCCGACAACCAAGAGGTCCTTGGCATGTTATTGGCCTTGAGGAATGACTTACCACTCAAGGTTACTTCTGCACAAGCAAAGGTAAGCACTCTTTTATTTAAAATTAATATCTTCATCTGGCAATCCCACACCTATGTATTAATGCCACTTTATGCAACTGGGCAAATACTTGACTGGTTTAGGGTGAAGCATAACTCTGCTATGTTTCTGCTTTAAAAAAAAATAATAAAAAAATAACTATGCATAGTGAGAGAAAAAGATAAATTTTTATGAGACAGGAAGAGCAAATTGCACCCCCATTTAAAAATTTCCTCCATGTAGAAAGACGGGAATGTGAGTAACCTATTATATGTAGCATAGTTATCAAAAATATGTGGCACTACACTTCTGCTTAACAAATTTAGTTTCTCAAGAAAAAAAATGAAGTTTCTTGAACCAGGGAAGGTTTCTTCTGGCAGTTCTCTTATTTACCATTTAATATGGCTTGCTGACAGCTAGGTGTGTCTGAACTGAAAGACAAGGTAGTTGTACTTCTAGTCTCAAAGCCAGAGCTCCTTCCATTGGATGGAGTGCTACTCTTGGTTCACCAAATATATAATCATGCTCACCCCAAGAAGTTGCATGAAAGTTATGAAATTGTGTGGGTTCCAATTTCATTTTCTGATACATGGACTGATGCTGAAGCAGAGAGATTCAACATTTTATCCAATTCATTGCCATGGTACTCAGTCCGGTGGCCATGGTTACTGAACGCAGCTGTGGTGAACTACATAAAACAAGCATGGAACTTTACAGGTGACCCCATTATGGTCGTGTTGGATCCACAAGGAATTATTATAAATTCAAATGCAATTGATATTGTATTAATTTGGGGTGCCAAAGCATATCCTTTCTCATCTTCAAGAGAAAAGCAACTCTGGGAAGAGGAGAGTTGGACTATACACTTTTTGGTCGATGAAATTGACCCCCTACTGACTACATGGGTATGATACTGATTGAGCATTTTTAATTTCATTCTAACATATTTAATTATCTTTACCTTGTTCAGAGGTAATTGACATCATCCCTTGTACTAATTGAACTTAACTGGTGTCAGGTAGAAGAAGACAGGAATATTTGCATTTATGGGAGTGAGAACCTCGACTGGATCAGAGAATTCAATTCTAAATTAAAGAAACTTAAAAGTGACGGTGTGCAGATTGAGTTGGTGTATGTTGGCAATAGGCATCTGACTGAAAATGTGAAAAGTATTTTAGATGTAATTAATGAAGAAATGCACAATAACGTATTCTCTTTCACAAAATTACATTTCTTTTGGCTTCGATTGGAGAGCATGAGAAGATCGATACTCCGGCTAGGTCAATCAATCAGTTCTGATCATATTCAGAAAGAACTGTCATCTTTGCTGGACAGCACCAATGAGGGATGGGCAGTAATAGGCCGAGGAAGTACGAAAGATATAATAAAGCTTCAGGAAACAAAAGCATTGGAATGCTTGAATAAGTTTTCGGAGTTGGGCGAAAATGAGATGAAGTTGGGATTTTTGGGTGCACTCAGAACCACCCTTGAACCTCCTCCTCCTCCTGGGCCTTGCAATAACACTAGCGTTATTCCCTATGCAGAAAGATTAGCTGACAGAATTGTAGTATGCGAAAAGTGTAGGCGTATAATGAACAAGTATGTTCTGTATGAATGAAATTTGCGTAGTAATTTTTTCCTCTTTTTTTTTTTTTTTAGCTCATACCTTCTCCATGCTTGGGCTGGAGGTCCAATTCAAGTAAAGTCTTCCCAAACTTTGCCTGAGATGTTGTTTAGTTTCATTGATCCAACCACACGTTACCACATCGCCATGTAACTTGAATGTCATTTTGGATAGTTTACTGACTGCTTGAATTCAATAACAGAGAGTGATAGTTATGATCAAGATACGTATTAGTAACCTTTCTAATGTTTACGTGCAAGCATGATGAATTAAATGAAAAATTCTTGAATATCAATCATTGTGAAAAATGGAAAGAAAAGAAAAACTATCGGGGAAGAAAAGAACAGAAAAAGGGTTCTTCGATCTTCATAGCCATAGTAAATCTAAGGATCAAAGAAATTGATAGCTTATCATTCTGCACAAGTAAGGACCACTTGGTTAAGAACAAATTAAAGATACAGGGAAAGAAATAAGTGAATTTTGTCTAATTATTGATTCAAAATACACAAAATATGGACTTAAACTTTCTCTTCAAATTTGACAATAGCTAATGGCCTGGGATTTTCCCATTTCTTCATCCTGACAAGGCTATTTAACTCTCTGGAAGGAAGGCATCGTTCGTGTCGGTCAGAGATTCTTGATTGTATCATTGCATCCCAAGAAGTTCTGAGCATATGACATTATCATGACAGTTTCATTTAATTAGCCTTTTGCTTTTTTTGGTAATGAAACTTGAATACTCCATGTACATCTGTAACCTTATTACTGGCCTTTTCCCTCTTGTGCCTTTCTTTTGCTTACTTTAGTTGTGGGTCCATTTTCCATATTTGCAAGTTGCAACTTCTTAAAAGAAAGATTTCAAGATTAAACTGTCTAAGATTTAAGAAGAAACCATGATTGTTGTTGAAAGATTAGGGTTGATGTTTCTTTTACTACTACCCAGAAAACTAACCAAGATTTATTACATGCTCTACTAAGAAGTAAGGAAGCGAGCTACACTGTTAATTAAAGGTGATGTGGAGATTTGATGAAACACTTGGCATCTAATCCATGATCATTCTTCCAAGCCTTTCACTTTAATGATGCCAGGTTGCTTATGTCATAAAGATATTTACAATAAAAGTTCTTAGGATGATGTACAAGAAATATATGGTCATAACTCTAGAAATTGCTATGCTTTCCTTAAAGTTTCACATTAGAGACGTTACTGGAAGGATAATGAAGAACAGAAAGTTAAAAATAAAAAATGGGAATCCTTGTTTAATAGAAATATAGGTTTATCAGGAGATAAGGATAATTTCAGTGGTTGCTATCATATCAAATATGTACTGTATAATCAGCGTGTTTCACACAAGTAAAGGTTAATAAGCAGTTCTATGTTCAAATCTTCAGCTAACTTTTGTAGCATTTTAAAATTATATATATATAAAAGCTAGAAAAGAAGATAACTGATGCAACAGACAAAAGAAAAGCCCTTATCCAAAATTCTTAAACTAAATCAGAAGCAAGGTGGCATTTTTTTAAGTTGGGATTTCCAATTTGCATGACCTATATAAGGGTTGCAACTATCCAAGTCCAAGCACACACCATTTCTTCTCTTCTCTTCCGTTCTCTCTTGTTCATTGCCACTTAAAGGGTTTTTTATTTTTTGTTCATCTGCAATGGCAGTTGTACCTCACAGGAGTTCAAAAGGCGAACGCCATATGTTTTCTTCATCTGATGACAATGCAATGATGAAGCAAATTCAGGCTACTCATGCTCCTGATGGCCGTGAATTTGCTGTCAAACCTCTCCTTCATGTTGTTGAAGACATTTTCCAACGCGCTAAACCCACTGGCCTTGCTACCATTGTCCATCATCAGGTATAAATATAATAGTCTCTTGCATTCTTTATTGCCTTATTTTCTCAGGTTTGACATGAAGCTGATTATTGCAGGGAGCTCATCAGGCTCAGCTTGATGCATTGGAAGAGAAGGCTCTGCAAAATGGTTTTTATGAAATGCTGGAAGTTTTATCATACACAATCAACAAGATTTCCTGCGAGATATCATGCAAATGCTCCGGTGGTGGAGATGCACATGCAACGACATTGTCTATATTTAACTTGTTATCAAGCTACTCGTGGGATGCAAAAGTGGTGCTAGCCTTAGCAGCATTTGCAGTAAACTATGGTGAGTTCTGGCTCGTCGCACAGCTTTACCTTACGAACCCATTGGCGAAAGCAATTGCATTGCTTAAGCAATTACCAGACATACTTGAACGTGCGGATGCTTTGAAGCCAAAGTTTGAAGCACTCACCAATCTCATCGGAGCCACTCTGGATGTTGCCAAATGCATAGTTGAATTCAAGGAACTTCCAGCTCAGTACATCACTACTGATGCACCAGAAATGTTAACTGCTACTGCTCATATTCCAACGGCTGTTTACTGGACAATCAGGAGTCTCGTGGCTTGTGCATCGCAAATTATTGGCCTCATTGGCATGGGTCATGAGTATGTTTCTGATAAAATGCAACTTAATCGTTGACTTTAGTATTCTAGATAAATCTTATTTTCCTGCTCACAGGTATATAGCATCAACAACAGAAGCATGGGAGCTATCAAGCTTGGCTCATAAGGTCAGAAGCATTCATGAACATCTCATGAGACAGCTCACCCTTTGTTATCATCATATAGGTGAGTTTAGTTACTAATTAGTATTAAGAAATTTAATGTTACCTGAAATAGGATGTGTGAACAAGTTTTGTACGATGCAGATGAGAAAAGGCACATTGAAGCATATCAAACACTTGTGCGCCTGTTCGAAACCGTCCATATCGATAACATCAAGATTCTCAAGGCTCTGATTTATGCTAAGGATGATCAACTACCGCTTTATGATGGTGCTTCCAAGAAAAGGGTAGATTAAACATATTCCTTCTGAATTTTTTCTTTCAAGTTGTTTATTACTAATTTATTTTACAAATTCTTTGGTTGCAGGCAAGCCTTGATGTGCTTAGGAGGAAGAATGTGTTGCTATACATCTCAGACCTTGAACTGCCTCGTGAAGAGCTGGAAATGCTTGAACAAATGTACACTGAAGCCCGACAACAACCATCCAGGACGGAAAGTCAATATGAGGTAGTATGGCTTCCAGTGGTGGACCGGTCATCTCCATGGGATGACGTAAAGCAAAAGCAATTTGAAACTCTCCAGACAATGATGCCATGGTATTCAGTCTATCACCCTTCATTGCTAGACCCTGCAGTCATCAGATACATAAAGGAGGTCTGGCGCTTCAACAAGAAGCCATTGTTGGTTGTGTTGGATCCACAAGGCAAAGTAGTGAATCCCAATGCTATACACATGATGTGGATTTGGGGAAGCATAGCTTTCCCTTTCACTAGCGTGAGAGAGGAAGCACTCTGGAAAGAAGAAAGCTGGAGGATTGAGTTATTGGCAGACGCCATTGATGCTAATATCCTTGCCTGGGTATACTACTGCTGCTACTCTTCTAATATTTTGCTTATTAATTGCTACTAAAACTAAATTAGTAACTTATTTGGAATTTCAGATACAAGAAGGGAAGTACATATGCTTGTATGGCGGAGAGGACATAGAATGGATTCGCAGATTCACTAGAACAGCAGCTTTAGTTGCAAAAGAAGCAAAGATCCCGTTAGAAATGCTATATGTAGGAAAAAGCAACCCCAGAGAGAAAGTGAGAAAAAACAATGTAACAATCCAATCAGAGAACCTTAGCCATGTATTACCAGACCTTACATTGATATGGTTCTTCTGGGTCAGACTAGAAAGCATGTGGCACTCCAAAGTGCAACATGACAGAACCGTAGAGAATGATTCAATAATGCAAGAGATAGTGACAATGCTTAGCTTTGATGGAAGTGAGCAAGGATGGGCTGTGTTTAGTCATGGATCAGGAGGAGGTAATGATCAAATGGCCAAGGCAAAAGGTGCTGATATTTTGACAAGCTTGGATGAATATCAGACATGGAGACAGATTGCGGAAGAAAGGGGTTTTGTGCCTGCACTTAATGAATACCTGACCGGACACCATAGTCCACTTCACTGCAACCGCCTGATTCTGCCCGGAACCACCGGAAGTATTCCTGAAAAGGTGGTCTGTGCTGAATGCAGCCGCCCCATGGAGAAGTTCATTATGTACCGTTGCTGCACCGATTAAGGCTATAGCTATTTTTAACTTATACAGAACTTCTGTGTTTGCTATAGGCAACAGCTGCACATATATATATGGTTTGAGCTGTGGCTGGGATTAAATAACAGATGCTTGCAGTGTGAGAACTTGCAGTGTGAGAACTTGCTATCTCTATTCTGCTTGTTCTTTTTTCTTTTTTCTTAATTACATTTTGTAATTTTCCTTTTCTAAGTATTGATACTTTATAACAACTTCTGGTTCAATTTATTTTCAATCAATGAAGTTCTCAAGTTCATGGAAGCACACACACTTTCATTCTGATTTTCTTATCATTAATGTGAACTAAAGATCTGTCATTTCAGATGGGAAAGAAGACTATCTTTTCTTCAACTGATTCAGGAAAAATGGGTTATTTCAATTTGATCGAATCACTATAGCTAAATATTAATCTAGAAACAAAAAATAAAAAAATATATAATTTTCAAAGAAATACCCATAAAGAAACGATTTTGAGTTCAATCTGTAAAACCCAACACCAGATTAGTCTCAAAAATGGGAAGGAATAGCAAATATACTCGTTGAAAATTTTAAAAAAAAAAACAAGTAGAAACGGAGGAAATATACCAGGAGACAGGTAACACAGCAAAAATGGAGAAAATGCTGTGCTGTTTAACGCTGGCTAATTAATTTATGCTTCGGAAACATGAACATCTCCCACTATGATTATACAGGGAAGAGTTCACCAGTAAGAAGCAACCATCAATCAATCTAAATGTCAATACTTTCAAAAAACTAAACAAAACCAAAAACACTGACACAATTCCAACTGAAGCTACGCCTTACCGGACAATGCGTAGCATATAAATCAGAGAAGGTGGAACTGCAAATTGATTTAAGCTTTCGATGACACGTTCTTAAGGATTAGGTTAAGCCATTAAAGAACGCAACGCCTCTCGAAAGCGATTCAAATCGAAATCAAAAACACTAAAATGATTTTTTGGAATCTCCAGAATGCATGTGGAAGAAAAGAGAACAACTTCACGTCATCCACATCTATTAGGGAGAAAGCGGCCATTAGGGCTTCTAAGTCTGATGACTGTTGAACAATGTAGAACGAGCTTGATTTATAGAGACGCTTGCACAGAGAGACGGGATTTTCAGAAAATAACGAAAATGCCATTTCCTGTTTGAACTGACTTGGATTGGATCCCTTCTCAAATTATTAATTAAAAAAAAAAAAAAGCCCAGGAACGAGTGTTTAGCTTGCTCTATGGATCTAAGTCCAAACTACATTGATCCTTTTATTCCTTATTATCGGAAGAAAGAAATACAATCTACAACACAAATAATTGTTACCAAAAGTAATTAAAATTATCACATCAGCATGATCAAGTTCAAAGTTGCAAAAAGATATTTTTTTTAATATTTAATTAAAATTTTTATATCTCACTTTTTATTAAAATATTTGTAATATTATATAATTGATTATAAATAATTTTGAAATTCTCAATGTTCAAATTTATTTAGTCAAATGATTGTTTCTTACATTATTAATTATTATGTCTTGACATTTACGTTTTTCATCCTATTTAGGAATTTTTTGAAAACATTTTGGAATTCTTGGAACATTTGTGGCATAAACTAATTATTCTAACCCTACATGCCACTACCAAATTTTAGCAATCCTACCTTAGGATATATGTATATATAAGAGGCTGTAAAACCAAAGGCAAGCAAAACAAACCTGAAAAAACACAAAGGAATCTAGAGACTTGTAAAATGCAGAGCCAGAGAATTTAAGAATTTAAACTATGGCAAGTAATCTTAAATATAAGATGCTTGGCCTCTTGTATGTTACTATATGATGATGATGCCCGTCTCGAGAAATTGGTAGACTTGAAGTACTCTGAGGAGGCATACTTGGTCATCGTCCAAAGCAAAACAGATAATTATCAGGCAGGCTGATGATGATTATAAGGGTGGACATGTTTTGAAGGTAAGCATCGACGAAAGGTCATTTAATGTGAATGAAGTTGTCACCGAAATTTTGAGTTTACTTTCCCACAATAAAAAGGATGGTGATGGTGATGGCGACGGCGATGGCGGTGGTCTGAGAAAGAAACTTAACAAAGAACCCATAAATGACCGTTTGCATGAGCTAGTATTATCTGAAAAACCAAGAACAAATAAAATCAAATGCAAAAGCTGTTTAGGACTTGTTTCTGGCCTCTCTTATGCATGTGCAGAGTGCGATGAATTCACCTTTCATAAATTATGTGCAGAGTCTTTCCCAAATGTACGGGATTGTCCTCCTTGTTTGAGGAAAAAGAACCCTAAGCAATATGACTTTCCAAAGACATATAAATGTAATAATTGTGAAGAGTTTTCAGATGGTTGTTATGATTGTCTCTTCCAAACCAACCTTAAACTTGGATTTTCGCCGGCCGTTGTTTATGATGGAGAGCATCAACACTTTTTTAATCTCGTGATCATACCCTTCAAGTATAATTACCAATTTAAATATATCATTTGTGATAAAGTGGGCAGCCCAGTTGGCTACAGGTGTTATTATTGCAACTATGATGCTCACGTCAATTGCATATTGCTAGCAGGTAAATTTCCCTTCTTTTTTTTTTTTTTTTGGAGAAATACTTAATAGGTGAATTTAATTACCACTTACAAGAAATATGTAAAGAATTTTCGTTTGATCAGCAGAGAAAAGGCACAATATTGAACCACATCAAACACTTGTGCGCCTGTTCGACACTACCCATATCGATAACATCAAGATTCTCAAGGCTCTGATTTATGCTAAGGATGATCAACTACCGCTCCATGATGGTGCTGCCAAGAAAAAGGTAGCTTAAACATATTCCTTCTGAATTTTCTTTCGTTGTTTATTACTAATTTATTTAACAAATTCTTTGGCTGCAGGCAAGCCTTGATATGCTTAGGAGGACGATTGTGTTGCTATACATCTCAGAACTCGAACTGCCTCCCCAAGAGCTGGAAGTGCTTAACGAATTGTACTATGAAGCCCGATCGCGCACCAGAAGTCAATACGAGGTAGTATGCATCCCAATGGTGGACTGGTCAACCCCATGGAATGATGCAAAGCAAAATCAATTTCAAATTCTCCAGGCATTGATGCCATGGTATTCAGTCTATCATCCTTCATTGCTAGACCTTGCAGTCATCAGATACATCAAGGTGGTCTGGCGCTTCAACAAGAAGTCCTTGATAGTGATCTTGGATCCACAAGGCAAAGTAGTGAACCCTAATGCTATACACATGATGTGGATTTGGGGAAACGTAGCTTTCCCTTTCACTAGCCTGAGGGAGGAAGCACTCTGGAAAGAAGAAAGCTGGAGGCTTGAGTTATTGGCAGACGCCATCGATGCTAATATCCTTGCCTGGATACAAGAAGGGAAGTACATATGCTTGTATGGCAGAGAGGACATACCGTGGATTCGCAGATTCAATATAACAGCAGCTTTAGTTGCAAAAGAAGCAAACATCCAATTAGAAAGGATATATGTAGGAAAAAGCAACCAGAGAGAGAGAGTGAAAAGAACCACTTCAATGATCCAACGAGAGAAGCTTAGCCATGTATTGCCAGATCTTAAATTGATATGGTTCTTTTGGGCCAGACTAGAAAGCATGTGGCACTCCAAAGTGAAACACAACATAACATTAGAGAATGATACAATAATGCAAGAGACATCGACAATGATTAACTTTGATAAAAGTGAGCAAGGATGGGCCGTGGTTAGTAGATCAGGAGGTAATGGTCAAATGGCCAAGGCAAAAGGTTATGATATTTTGAAAAGCCTGCATGAATTTCCGACATGGAAGCATATTGCAGAAGAAAGGGGTTTTGTGCGTGCACTTAATGAATACCTCGTCGGTGAATCTAACGTTCCTTTGGAAAAGGGTGGTCTGTCCTGAATGTAAACGTCCTTGAGCTGTGATTGGGATTAAAAAACCGATGCTTGCTATACTTCACCATTGTATAAAGAAAATCTACAGAAGAATTTTATGTAAAGCTCAATTCCAGTAGATCACATGTACAAATTCTGTTATTCCTTCAATATTGACAAACAGGAAATAAGGAATTGCAGGAAGGGAAAACCGTGATATCCTTAATATGAAAAGAATAAAATAAAATAGAAGGGTCAAATATTTGGCAAGACTACTGCATAATACTCAATTTTGCCTGGAACTCCCTCAGCCAAAATGATTGGTTTAAATAAACTCAGATTCAATCATCTGCACATAAGTAACTGGTAAAAGAAACAAGAATCCGTGTCTTAACAAGCATTCACATTCAGGAGTAAAAAGAATTTTTTTTAGAACTATATTCAATTCCTTAATAAACAGTCTCAGTCTCACAAATTTGAGGGGTAAAAGAAATTAAAAACTCGAACAAATGTTTAAATCAAATCCATTATTTCTCCAAATTATAATTTTGACAATTGAGCATAACCTAAAAATCAAATTCCACAAGCATAAGGGTATAGAATGAGAATGTATAATGTATATCTACACAAAGATTAACCAACTTAGATTTTTCCCTCCTACCAATGCTTCAGAAAGCCCAGAGGAACAAAAAGCGAAGTAACCATTTGCATATAATTATGAATGTCCCAAGAAAAACTAATTCCACATAATTAATCACCAGAAAAAAACTCGGCAATCATCACATAAACAATGGATATATCTCATTTTACACGGAGCATATTATATTCTGTGTCAAAAAGTTATAAAGAGTCATCAGCTAGAATTATTAAATGGAAACAAAATAAGTTCTTTTCTATAAAGAGGACATGGATCAGCATTGAGGTTTTTGATCAGTGCAGGAAGGCAGGTAGCAGCAAATGGATGGAGAAATGGAGATAAAAGTGAAAAAAATGTTGGGAGAAGTCTAGATTAGCATTCAATAGTAGAACACAACCCACGCCTTTTAATTTCAACCCTACAGCATATTTGCTTTAGGAGAGGTTGCGACAGTCGCAATGCAATAACTCAAACAAGGACAAGTGCCCTCTCCCTTCTTCCCCATTTTCACATCCATTAAACTTTCTGCTCAGACCTTTTACTTTGTAGCCATCATTTCCATCGGAACAAAGATATTAAAGATTAACGATAGAAAGAGAAAGTGAAAGCGATCCATATAATTTACCAATTTTGGAGCGAAAAAGGCAATTGGAAGAGGGAGAAGGGAGTTGCGCCCAGTAAACGTTGTATCATAAGCTCCTGCAGGCATAGAATGGATGAACCGGACTGGAGGCTTGCTCTCCGCGGATCTTGCAGTTGTAGGGTTTTCGGGAAAATACGACGTCGTAATACTGCGTTAAAGAGGTCATCGACTCCCAGTTGGAAACCGGTCCCTGTTCATATCTACAGTAAATCACTTATTCTTGTACTATCATTCTACTGTAAACATAAATCTAACCCCTTAAAACTTTTAAAAATTTTACTTGGCTCAAAAAGATTTTTCAACCTCAATCCCTGCATATGCCTTATATAGTAAATAAAAAAACATATTTATCTTTTATTTTTTATTTAAATTTTTCTTTATTTTCAGTTAATTAATAGCCTTAGAAAAGAAAAGGTAAAAATATATCATGTTGCACATGAATTTTTAATTTGAAATAGCTGTATGTTTAAAACTATTTCAAATTCATTAATTTTTTTTATAAATTCACGCAAATTATATATTTAATTTAAACAATAGATTTTGTCAAATTTAAATTGAAAAATAAAAATGTAATATAAAATTAAATCACTTCATCATTAAATGATATCTTAATAATTTGACGGCAGTCTTCGAGCATTACAATTTTTTTTATAATACTAAATACATATATATTAGATTATAATAATAATTTAAATTTTCATTTCTAAATTAACTGTAATTTAGAAAATGATACTATAAGAAAAATATCAGTCAACTATCTTACTCATTAATAATAAAATAATGTTTTAAAAAAAAAAAAAAATTCTGTACCATCAACATGGCGCTGTTTAATTAAATTTAACTAAACGTGTTTTAATAAATTCATATATTAAATGTAATAAGACAGAGTAATGGACTAATGGTGGTTAGGCCCACTATCATTCGTCCAAAACTGACCCATCGTTCACTACCTTCAAATGGGCCGGTAACCATTAATTACTTTAAAACGACAGGTCGCCTATCTTCAACGAACGGCCAGACGGATCAATTCCAAAATGGCTCTCCATCATGACCTATCTCTTTAGATTCCTATTTGCAGCTTCATTAGACCAAATAAAAGGATAAAGGTGTGGTACAAAAAGATAAAATTTTGATAGGAAGGACCTCAACGGCATCGTCATTCATATATATGTATATGTATCTTTCTAATCTTCTTCCAACACAACAGTATTATCTCATGAGTTATCCATCTTTTTAGTGCCCTACAACACTGCCAATGTTGAAGACAGCTCAGCATTCTATTTTCTATTATATTGTACATATAGTTAGATTGTCAAAAAAAAAAAAAAATTGAAATTGAAAAAGAACTATATAGTTAATTCAAATAATATTATGAAGACTATAGATTTTTTTCAAAAATATAGAAAAATAAAAAAAATATCGTATTTATATCTAAATCATCTTTTTTTTTTAAAAAAAAAAAAGTATATTCAAGTATAGTTTTGCTGCTTCACTTTTTCCAGATGGAGAAATAGAGATATATAAATGGGCAAGTTGGCAACTTGGATTTAATATTTAAAGAAGAAGGGTACAGAAACATTCAAATGGAAAAATATATTGTTCTTTGTTACCATCAAATTAATCTAAGAAGCAATATTTTTCTTCCTTGTTACATAAAAAATGCCATTGGCTTTGTCCATATACTATACAAACCAATAGGGAATTTATTATTTAGCTAAGATCTCAGTAATCATTTCTCTAAAAAAAATAAAAAAAAAAAAATCTCTTAATACTATTTCTTAGCTGCATTAGGATACTTAAATCATTGGTTTTGCGTAGATCCAAGAAGAAAAATAATATTATTATAATCTAATTGCGTGTTTACCGGTTGTATACGACAAAAAAAGGAAACTAATTATATTAGTTTAGTTTAATTATCGGTTTGGCATGCTTAAGTTTTTGCATGCATGTGTCTCTATATTATCGTACTTGGTCCGTTATCTTTCTCATTTTCTATATTCATTCCATACCCTGAAGCTCAACTTGCCAACTTGCATAACCCTAATCTTATCCATGCATACATTGAAAGGTGTTATGTGCTTGACGATGAGGGAACGATTAATTAGAAAATGTATAATTTATTAATTTACACGTTCCTCCTCCTGAGTCTTGTCCTACCTTGGACAAGATTTATATATTTTCTTTGTTTTTCTGTCTAAACAAGGTAATAATATTGGACTGTCTGTGTCTTACTCATTCATCATGCATTTCGGCAGCTCCTTTTGTTTTCTTCTACAAGTTGCTTTCAATCTGAAAGGAATAATGATCACGAGATACAGGAGATGAGGATGCCAGAGAGAAGCTTCTTGCTCTGCTTCTTTTACTTTCTTTTTTTTTGGGGGGGGCGGATTACTGTCCTTTGATGGAGTTGAGTTCTTTGCTGATTTTGACGTAAATGCAGTAATTGGTAATAGCATCTGTAAGACTGTGATTGACCAGAAAGATTTACCTGTAAAGCACTAAACGAAATATCAAAGAAAACGTACCCATCATACTTTACAAAAAAAAAAAGAAGAAGAATTCTGTCGTATATTTAAAGAATCAAACCATATAACATTCAAAATAAAAGTTGGAAGGGGAAGACCTCACTTAATAAAACTAGACTCTAAAGCAACTGCTCCATCTAGAGAGTGAGCATACTGATTCACTCACTTTTAACAAAAAGCAAAAAAATAGATATTTATATTGTTTTGGCAAACTTATAATAATAATAATAATAATAATAATAATAATAGAATATGTACAGTTATTTAATTATGAAAACGAAGGATATAATTTGTCTGTTTGGTTAGGTACACTTCCACTATTTCATAGTCATAACATGGTAGGTTACTGGAATATTCATTTCAGAAACAGAATTTTGAATTGACCAGTCCTCCTATCGGCAGTTCAAATTCATTTTTTTTTTTTTTTTACTGTATTGGGTGCGGTAAAGAATAATTAGTAAATTCTGGAAACAACCGTGATTAGCGATTGCAATTATAATGCTAAGGTTTCCTTGGCAATTGGTTAAGTACAAAACGGAAAATAAATTTAATGATTAGAAAAAGTAAAGTCTTCTGGCGTTGTCTACCAAATTGCTGGCCTTTCCTCTTATTATGCCTAATTTGTGTCCGTACTATATCAAACGTTCATATTCTTAATCCATTTTCAAACTCAATCACTAATTAATAGGACAAAAAAAAAAGATAAATTTGAATTATTATCATAAATAATAATATAAAATATTTCTAGTATCACAGATAGATCAATCTATCATTCAAAGTTCCAACTTGGACTCAAAGATCAAACGTTATGATGATTGTCGTTTTGGTCTCTTTATGTCTGAAATGAAATTATAGTCACCTATTTAATTTGACCAAATAATTCTTGCAAATTTGATTTAACAATTAATTAATCAAAACCTATGATAATCTAAACAATAAACAAAATAATTAACAATCATACACTCATACATTATGTACAAAATTTTGGAGTTTCATCCACAAAAATTAAATTTATGAACGTATTTGATAGGGGCAAACTGGGCTGCAACAGCCTCTTGAAACTGAGACTTGCCAGGCCTTTATTTCTCCGTCTAGACTACCGCTAAACACGGAAACGACACCGTTTGTTCCGCCTTCCGATGTTGCAGCCAATGACTTGACCGGTTTATTGTGCCCATCTAAAACAGCCAAACAGCAGTATTTTCCATCGTGTCCCCTTCGCCAAATCCTTACCGTCCGATCAGCTGACCCACTTAACAGCATATCGGAGAAGTTGATCAAACTTAGAATGGCCTTGCCATGCCCTCTCAGCGCTCCGGTAACTACCATGTGATTGGCGCTATCTTCTCTCTCCCATACTAAAATGGAACGATCACAGGCGCCCGAGAACAACACCGATCCGTCGGCGCTTAAGGCTAAAGCGTTTATTGCAGATTTGTGCTTCTCCAAGGTCGCTATCAGCGAGTGTCGCTTCTCATTAAAAGGTTTAGCCCAAACCCTAATTCTACAATCTGCTGACCCGGTGTAAACCGTGCCGTCACCTGCGACAGCAACCGCATTAACTGCGTCATCGTGTGCTCTAATAGACTCTAAACACCGGAAATCAGATGCTCTCCATATTTTCAAGTACCTATCCCAAGAAACCGAATAGATCAAGCCATTATTAACGGCGAGACCAGTAACAGCGTCGGCATGTTCGATCCAGAGCAACTTCTTGTGGCGCCGGACGTTGATGTAATTCTTAGGGAAAATGCAGCGGCGTAAACGGTCGTTAACCGTGGGGAGAACAGTTAACAACTTATGCTCTTTGGTAATCGTCATTTTCCATACCCGGATCTTACAGTCCTGATGAGCAGTGAAGATTTTCCCGCTACAAAAGGAGATGGACTTGACGGAACCGGATGAGGAATCTTTATCATTGAACGTATCGAGAAGCTTGCAGCTTGTTCGATCGTAGACGTTTATTTCATGACCGGAGGCAGCGTAGATGAGGTCTCCGTGCACCGCGATGCTGGTGATTGGGAGCTTTGGCTGTGGTTGAAAAGAATTCGCACAAGAATAAGATACGGAAAGGTTTAGATTTTCCGGCGTGAGCTTTTGGATGGAAGGGACAGAGGGAAGAGTCTGGAGAGATAAGTTGCTATGGAGACTAACACTACTAGCGTCGCTTGTGGTTGGTGATGATGATGAGGAAGCGCTTCCGTGAGTATCGGAGGCGCTACTGGAATCGGAAAGGAGATTCTCGGGAGACGATGGTTGTCTCTCTGTAAACAAAATGGAGGAATCTCGGGCAGCGGTGGCGGAGGTGCTGGTGGAGCAGGTGGCTAACCACGAACGAACTCTCATTTTTAGTTGTACCTTGTTTTTGATTCAGAGGAGCGTAGAGAGTGTGACCAGGTAGATTAAATAGAGAATTTCCACATTTGAAAATGGAGGGAGGATTATTAAAAAAAGAAGTGAAATTACTACTTCCTCCCTGCATTTTCTTGAAATTAATTTTTTAACGTTCGTGTTTTAAAAAATATATTATTTAACCCCCTTTCAACAGTGGACTAAATTAGTCATTCTGAAAAAAGTTTTATTTTTTTATTTTTTTATCGTTAAGTGTTTATTAAAAAGATTAAAATATTCTTTATCTTATTTTTATAATTTTTTACACTAAAAGCAAAAGTTAATATTTTTCAATAATAGTAGTATAATGTACGTTTGCTTCTAAAATATTACTTTTTAATAATATAAATTAATTGTAGATATTATTAAAAAAAAAATTAATTTCGCATGAATGAAATAATTTATTTATTCAACCTTGCGAACCACATGAATTATCTTCTAAAAAGACAGTAACTAAATAACTAATTTACCTTAAAAAGTTGGTGCCACGTGGAGGGTAAAGAATAGTATAATGATTGTATTTGGCAAGTCAAAACCAAGACTTAGATATTTTTCTTTTTTACATAAAAAAAAAAAATCCTTGTAAAATAATGACTCCAAGTTCCAACATCTCATATGTATTAAGCTAAGAAATTGCATAATAAATAATAATCTATTTTTTTTAAAAAAAATCTCACAGCTGTTAATTTAAAGAAATTTATCGAACTTAATAAAAGATTTTTTTTTCTTTTTTAACAAATGTAAAAATAATATAAATATGAAAGAAATAATAATAGCTCATCCGCTATTATATACCCAAACTCAATTTTATCGATCGCGCAGTATGTATACCGCTGCAATGTCGTTTTGCGGAAAGAATGAAAACAGGAGCTGTGAAGTCAAAGGGTATTTGGGGTAATGGAAGAATAGGAATAATCGGTAGGTAGCAGACGAACAGCAAGTTGGTAAGTAGCTAAACTTTACAGGCAGCAAAGCAAAGCGCGTCTCATCTCTTGTGACCGCGTTCGTGTTTACCTAGTTGCGTCGTAAATGGGCCCTCTCTGCCTTTTGGCTTCGTTTTCTTTCCTTATTTTTTTTAAAAAAACAGCAGCACCAGCACAGATTAGAGACGAGGAGAAGCAACCAAAGCAAAAGCTGTCTCCACCCTCGAATAATTCGTCAGGATGAGCAGCTGCAGCAGCCTGGCAAGAATATCAAATTCATGTACTTACCACATTAGAGAGTGAGTGCCTAGTTTAACAATTTTATTCTGTGCTTATTATTATGTTTTCTCGTGTTTATCTCATCACCTTAGTAAGTAGAAGAATTTTTTGTTAAGTCTGGAAAATGAATGAAAAGCATTATAGTAAGTGTGAAAAGGGGAAGGATTCCTTTTGAACATCACTGCATATATGAAAGCATAAAAATGAATGGAATATCCATGTTCATGAAGACCGTAGACTAGTCTGCAAAAATACAATTTTGAACACATTTACTTGACAATGGAATCGCTAGAGAGCCGACAACAGAAAGGAAAATTCACCAGAAGCCATTTAATTTCTTCTTTGGTGTCCTAATATAAATGTCAAGAAACCAATGTACAAGGGACCAAACAAAAAGGAATAAAATCTCAAATGATTGCAGAAAAAAAAGACCAACACAAGAAAAGAAAAAGGTGCTAGAGCCATTCATGATTTCAATTTATGAATGTTCATATTTATTTATCCAACACACAAAAAGACCAATCAATCAATTTGCAAGTGGATATGGGGACAACTCATTAAAAAACTATGTATATGAAAAGCATGTGTGATAATGCACAATAATATAATTAAAGTTGTAGTCAATATCTGGATATATTACTTTAAAGAAAATAATATTATGGGTGATTTACTGTGTTTAAATCAAATTATAAATATATACCACTTGCAAATGAATTTTTTGTTGTTAAGTGAAGGATTTGACGGCAAAGGCATTGATATATGTGGAAGACGTCAAGAGCAGTGGAGGAATTATGGTTGGAAAAATTACATTACGTATGAAAGATAAGTTTGCCATATTTTTCTAACAAAATCCGCACTTTTCTTTATCCCTTTTATCTCTTTCGCTCCCCTACCTGGAAATTAACACTAATTGATAACAATATATAAGTTTAGATAATTACTCAGCACACCACCTCATCATCATCCATGACATGTGTATGGGTTTTGAACCCTCTCTTTAAGGTAATGTAATGATATTATCGTTTCAGTTACACTTTCTTCATGCCAATACATACATGGTTTTTGCATTTTAATTAATTATTTGGCTTGGCCTAATGGTACAAGTTACAACCAGACTTGAAATAAATGATTCAATTCATTAATAAAACACAAACGATACCACTGTTGACGAAAAATAAAAAATAAAATCATATTCCATTTCCAATTCAAGAGCCGACGTTGCACTACGCTGTGCCAGTCTCTACATCAAGAACATCACACACCATAGAAGAAGACGATAGAGCAAGAAAAGAACTCACATGATATATAAGGACCATCAATATGCGCCAAGCAAACAAAATAAACACCAAAACTGATATTAAGTCAGGCAACAACAATATCGATCAATACTCCTATACAAATCCAGAAAACAGGAACAAGCAGGCAGAATAAACAATTGATAATACTGAAAATGGCTGAGAAACCATGTTCTGTTCATGCAAGAACATTCAATAACCCATCTCAACAAAACCGAACTATATCAAAACCCCAAGAAAACAAGGTCATAAAGCAATCTCTGGTGCATGACACAACCCATAGGATAACGTGACATGCCCTTCGAGCCCTATGAGAATGAATAACTTGAAGTTGTTAAACAAACACCCTATTATAAACCACAAACACAATGAAGCTAAAAGAAGCATTGTAATTGAGCCAACTAACACGTTACAACAGAAAAGCTTTGCAATGTACATGAGAAGAGAAAATAAAAACAATGAAAAAACTGAGCGGGTACATATTCTCATCAGGTGGTATCCATCACAACAGAGTGGAAGTGTTAATCTTCAAGAAGGAAGCCGCCACTCTTCATACAGAAATACAACAAGACTGAGGACTAATAAGCAAAGCTATAAACCATACTATACAAACCAGAAAAACATGATTTATACAACAAATCGAGAACAATACATAAGCAATCCCAAAACTTGATTCTCAAAAGACAAAACAAGAATACACAGGCCGCATTGGATCAGGCCTCCAAATAGGGAGAAAAAAAGACCAAGACATCAAAACTCTTCCAGTTCCAGGGCATCCGCAACATTGCAGCAAACTCATAACTCATTGCTCCTAATAAACAATCAGGCCGAACACTACTGAAATCCTTTAAGCTTTCAGGATGAATATCCTTAAAACACTGGGTTTTATAAATGTTACAATGACCTAAATACAGTGGGGACATCTACCCATCATTACAATGTATTATTAACACATGTCCAACTCTTCTAACACAGATATAACAAGAGAAATTACAAGTCATGACATGTGTGGAAGTACAGCCCTCAAAATTGGAACAAGGCTTTTACAAAACTAGAAAATACAAAATGGACGAGGCAATTACATGATATCAGCCTAATACATCTACACATTTACATGAAATAGAAAAGATGGTTGTACCCCAAAACATATCACTGATTATCTATATTTTACATCTACAAGAACACAAGTCTTTCTAGACATATTCTTGCAGGAGAATTATTTACAGTCTTATGTGGTGCTTGTGGAAAAAGGGTGTAGGCCAAACAGTCAAAAGCTTCTTTTGCAAACTTGATAGATCAAAACCATTATGGAGGAAATCCAATGAAAGCAGCCCATCTAACAAATCTTCCTCCAGGCAACTAACACAGATAGATTCAATCATGAAAACAATGAGCTGCCCATTCCATTTCCTGGATTGATGATAAAAGAAAACCCCCAAGTCAATACACATTAAAAAAATAGATTTGTCAAGCGCACCACCCAGTCTACCTCAATCACCCAATATTCACAAAGAGCAGTATACAGCACACTCATATGGCAAATTGAACTCCCTAGTCCATCAGTTTTGATCACACTATCCCACAGGCATTATATTTCTAAAAGACAGACTAATTTAATCATGTCTGCATAATGAGCATTATGTTTCCACAAGACAGACTATAATTTAATCATGCCTGCATAGTGAGCATTATATTTCTACAAGACAGACTATAATTTAATCATGCCTGCATAATTCTCATATTCATAGATCAATTACTCAAAGCTACACATTAAACCATTACTTCTGTAAATGCATGCGCTAGACCCATGCTGAGATTAGCAAGGGCAATACCCAAACTATTAAAGATCGTTTCACTACAGCTCAAGTGCAACAACAAAATCAACCAAACTAAACCTAATAGAAAGTAAAAGTATAGGCTATAGTAACAAATGTCCAACAACCCAGAAGGATTACAAAATTCATGCACATAACCTATATCATTGTTTTAATTTCATTTTATGTATTCTGATTCAGCACCCCCAGCATCTTGCCTTGACTAAACAAACAAAATATTTCTAGACAATTATATTGGAGGAAATAACAAGCACACATCAAATATTACAACCAAGAGAGGATTTTGTAGAGCAGCACACAACAATAACCTCCATTTTGACTATTCCAATGACCATTGTTCATGACTGTGAATTATGGCTCCACCATCCACAATAACATTAGAGACTTCCATTTTCACCATTAGCATGACTAGATGACAAAAAACACCACCTGCAGCATTCCCTAGTTGATGTAAATTGCACGATTCTACACAACTAATGACACTATCCTGATTTCAGCTCATGCCAAAGACCAACATCACAACCAACAAATTGAACAACGATGACTATAACACCCGAAGAAACATTAGAGACTTTGATTTAATATCAAGCATACCTAGACTATAAAATGTCACTTGAAGCATCCCTGATAAGAAAAAGTCGAGCAATCAACAATTCTTCTCACTTCCAGATTTTCTTAAATAGAAATGAGACTGGTACAACGCAGGACCTGATATACCCATGTCTGCCCTCTCTTATTTCAGATTGGGCAGGTATGGATGTAAATTGGGATGAGAAGTGTTCGGGATTACTTGGTTGTTTTCTCTTTTTAAGTATAAATATTATACTTTATCCAATATCTTCACAGATACTATGTATATATATATATATATATATATATAGAAAAGCATCAAAAGACACAACCACAGCACAAATCATAAATATACAGCTTTGAATTATGAAGATAACCAACACAAATCATACACCATTCACAGAAACCAGATTGTCAAAAAGACCCAAGTTGAGCATTCAACAAAAGTTTTTTCTTTTCTTTTCTTTTCTTTTTTTTTATTTTTTTTTAAATCTAACTCAAAAAAGTACTTCAGTAGAGTCAAATACAGCACATCCATTATATATATAACTCTGCATTACTATAACATCTAACAGACTTTGATGCTTCCACCAAACAGCTAAAAAACATAAGGACAGATGTAGATAATGAACTACCCATCATCTAGGACAATCATACAAGATATTATGATTTTAAATTTTTCAAAGTCACAAGCTCTCAAATAGACCATTCAAGATAATTGCATACCAATGGGATGGTCAGATGCAGGTATATAAGTTCATCCCCGCAAAAAAATATCCACATTGGTATGCAACTGCAAGTTGCAAATGTTTTTTCAGCACATAAATATTGAGTTTCATCTAAAGATGTTCTTTGGAATGCAGTAGGAAAGCAATACAGTATCTATTCCTCTCTATTATCCATACAAGTAGAACTTACTTCTTTCCTCAAGATGCCGCCCTATCAATTTGAGGTCAACGTAGCTAAAGTCCAAGCAATGGAGCAGACATTATATCAGCACAATGGAGACAGGCCAAGAGCAAATATAAAGCGCTGGAACTTTGCAAACCTATCCAAGAAAGAATAACAGAAACATAGTGTCAGTCTGATGGTAGGCGCCTCCTCTTTCCATAATCTGCATCCCTTGATCGAGGCCTGTAATCTTCTTCAGGCACAGCTCGGGACCTGCTCCGAGATCTTGAAGAAGATTGCCCTCTATCATAGTCATCCTCATAACCAGAGTCACGCTCTCTTCGCCGATGCTCTCTGTAACCATCTTTTTCTTCCCGGTATCTGTGCTCCCTGTGCTCTCTTTCTGACCTGTCCCAGTCATGTTCCCTCTCATCACGATGCCTCCGATCAGAGTTTCCAGACCAATCACGTTCAGGAGCCCGCTCCTTTTCCCTAGATACAGCACTGGAACGTGTTCCCTTCTCATTATTCACCTCTCCATAGCCATATTCAGAAGCTCCATCATCACCACCATAACTTGACTCCCTTGTTCTCCTGCCAGGCTCTTCTCCCCATCCACCCATGCTTGTATCAGACCACATTCCAGCATTTGGTCCATCCATTGCAGAGGGACCCATCATTCCCATACCATTAGGTGCCATTCCACGGGCAAAGAAGGCTGGGTTGACATGAGGAGCCACTCCCGCAAGTCCCATCGCATTAACAGCTGGAAATGATGGAAGCATGCCAGGAAAACCAGGGCCAGCAAAGCCTCCATAACCAGCCCCTCGGCCCATATATGTTGGATCAAATCCACCACCCATCATATTTTGTGGAGGCATCATACCAGCAACGGGTCCACCAAATGCAGGACCTGCCAGGCCTTGTCCAAAGCCTCCACCGTTGGCACCATTTCCTACTCCAACACCACCTCCAACCATATTCTTGGCACCCATAGTTCCTCCTCTTCCTCTCACTGGTCCTCCACCCACAGGACCTCTATTCATCATCCCCTGTCCACCTCGTCCCCACCCACCTCTTCCAAAGTTCCTCCCAGCATCTCCACCTTGATAATTCATATTACCACCCCTTCCCACACCATCATTCATAGGCCTCCTTGCTTGATTTTGTGTCTGAGGTTGGCCCTGGGTCTTGTTCATGTATGAAGCCCCCATCTGCTTTAATGTCTGTGGAGAAGCAAAGGCCACAACACAAGGTCGTCCATTGAAAACATGCCCATTCATTCCCTCTTTGCATGCAGCAGCAGCAGCTGCATCGTAAAATTCCACTTGGCAAAAGCCTTTAGATTTACCACTAGCTCTCTCATCAAAGAACTTGATCTCCTTCACCTTTCCATATTGAGATAAAACGCTCTCAAGCTCTGCATCGGTTGTCCACCAGTGTAATTCACCAACAAACAACACAGTTGAACCATTTTCTACTGGTGGCCGGATTTGATTTTCATTCATCCCAGGACGATTGACATCCATATTGATACTCATTTGATTACCTGGCAACTGTTGAATTCCTCTTGGACCACTGATGCTAGTAATTGGAACAGGTGCAGGCTCATTGGCAATTTTTCTACTCATGTCAGAAGGATCAACCACGACATTGGAGGGCACTGATGATGATCCTTGAAATCCTATATTTCGGGCCTGAGAATCATGAGTCACCTCCATAACCCCTCCTTTTTGTGTAACAGATCCATCTGGGTAGCCAACAGATCCCATTTCAGGCCCCTTAGCACCCATGGGAACTTCTTTCTGTTCAGGAAAATGTGTCTCGGCATTTGAATATTTCCCTTCAACAACACCCCCAAGGATGTTTAGTCCTTGTGAACTCCCTGCTTCAACTCTTGGCTCATTAACATTCTGTGCTTGGAATCCTCCACTGCTAATACTAGTAGTGGGTGGCGGAACGTCAGATTGGTGCATCTGCAGGAAATTCTCTCCAACATTGACGTCATTATAGAGATCATCATACTCATCATCTTCCCCCATCTCTTCCTCTGCAAGGGCAGGTATAGCGCCACTTCCCTGATATTGCATCTTCTGAGCCCCTCCATACTCCTCATCTTCAAAATCTATTTGTTCATCAGCCATTTGGTCTGTTCAAACTGGCAAAAGATATATCAATATAAATTCTCGAAATTTCCACCAGTATGAGAAAAGCATCATCTATATCACAAAAATGAACAATTATAAAACTGATCTCAGTTCCACACACGCAAACAAGAACGTAACTAGAAAAAAGAATATGTTAATAACAGGTAGCATACAGGAACCAAGAGAACAGAAATCTGCCATCAATACAAAGCAGAAAAACATGGTATGCTACCAGCGACTACAGGCTTCATAATCCAGAAGATCTACGATTACCTAATCCAGGTGACACGGTCCATTTTCAAGAAACAAAAAACTTATAAATCCACTTACCCGTGTCCTAAATTACCAAAAAAAAAAAAAAAATCAAATCCAAGCATCCAATTCCAGTATGTAATGAAATATTAAATATATCACAAATAGATACGTTAAGATCGCCAAACCACTTGGGAAATCCAACTTCCCAAATTACAAAAGGATACAACAGAGAACCAGTAATAATCAAACAAACAAAAACTGCAGGTGAAAGAACAAACCTCCAAACTTTGATTAAGCAAAAGCTATAAAAATATTACAGATTCAAAGACGAAAATTAGAGAGAGAGAGAGAGAGAGGGGTTCGCTTACTCTGTCGTTCTTCTTTGTATCAAGACTCTCAACCACCGAAGACCATACAGACACGAAGGCTTTCCCTTTCTTTCCCTCTCCTCTCCTCTCGCTTTCTCTCTCTATCTCATGTACGTCTTCAATTTTTTATTGTTCCTTTTTACTGATTTGTCTTTATTTCGTTTCTATGCTAACCCTAAGTTCTTTCAAACAGGGATATGGATATGCTTTGTTATACATATAACCAAAATCAAATTTAGGTTGTTGGCTTCTTTCTTTTGTAATAATCCAATTACATGAATCCGATTAATATTATTATTAATAAATATTATTGTTTCATTTAATTCGATTTGGTATATTCATGTATATCATACATATAACACTTACCAAAAAAAATTTAATGATATATATATATATTACGACTTCAATCTTTTTCATTTTTAAAGGTGAAATTAAGTAACAGTTTAGGTGATACATTAGTTTAAAAATTAAGATTAAATGGTGAGTTTAAGAATTTATTTTTTAATTAATATAAAATACTGAAAGTAAGTTAGTTAAATGCTTGAGCTGGGCATAGATCTTAATTTTTTTTTTCAGGGGTTATTATTTTAACAAAAGAATTGGATTGAGGTAACCTTTCTTATTGTCCATTGACACTAATTTTACATAATCAAAGTTTTTTCAAAAAAGAAATTACTATTTTATATCAATTTTCTAATATAAAATAGTAATTTCTTTTTTTCTATATTAAAATGATTTTTAAGAAATCAAGATATTTCAGAATTGATAAAAAATACACCGAGTGTAGACACTTTGTGGGAAGCATCAAATAAATATTTAAAAAAAAAAAAAAAAGTTTCAAGGCCTATCCACTTTGTTTTTTAACTTGTTTTTACTTAATTAAAACACGAATTCTCTTATTTAATTGCCAATTGAACAACTTGTAAAACAGTTAAAGGCCGACAATAGAAGCATTTACTGCATACACATTGCACATTCGTGGTCCTGTTTCACTGAAATTTACCAGTATTTACAAGACCCAAATGGTAATTTTGTGCATGTTAACCCACGTACAGAAGAGAAGATTAATATCCAGAATAGTTAGTTATATTTCTAATTGCAACTAGCAGCTCCATTACCCAACTCAAGCAAATGAATGAATATTTATAGTCTTATAATCAATCATTCAAAACAAAAGGTAAAGAAAGCGAAAAATCATTTTCATAATCTAACTGAGCCGAAGTTTAAAAATTCAGCTCAACTGCGTTTTTTTCCCTAAATGACAGTTCCTAGCAGTAGCAGGGCCTATTAGCAATAACAAATTAACTGCCATCCTATGATTTTGAGAGACCCCAGGTAACCAATGAAAGAATCAATACAAAGAACCCATCTTCTCTGTTACAATTAAAATAGAGCGTGTCCATATTTTACACCACCTCTCACAACCCACGAATATGAATGGACAACCGGGAAGATGCAACTAGGGAAGTGAATTGAGGCACATAATGGAAGTGGAAAATGGTTGCGTCCCAAGGAAAATGGCCTTCTGAAAATGCCTATGGAATCATATGCCCAACCGGATCTTTGCATTAATACATTCCCTTGAAAACAGGATTAGTGCGACATATGCTAGCTCCATGTTCTTCATATTCTGCTTTTGTATGGCAAGCCTGCATCAGAAGAGACCATTTTTTTCCCCCAATCTTAAGTTATTTGAATCAAGAATAAATAGTAAAAGTGGTGAGAGTAATCTAAGCTTAAGAGATGGTGAAATCAACTGCAAGACCATGAAAGTGAGTAATGGTGAGTTTAATTCACCAGTCCAGTCTCTCTCAATATTAAAATGGCCAATTTAATTCCAACCTAATAGGGAATTAGGTGTCCCCCACTCATCATCACCTCACAATTCAGATAACCAACATTTATAGTACTAGGCCCTTGTAAAGCAGCACACAGCTTATGATGACTCCACTTAGTTAGGTATAAATTTAAGATATATAGATAAAAGACAGGCTTTAACTTGTCTTCATCTAAATATGGACCAGCAAAAAATGGGTCTAAATAGCCAACTTAACTTTGACTTGCAAGATAGCATCAAGAGCACCACATCAAATGATGTGATCTCAAGTTTCGAATACAGAATTCTTACAACAAAAGTTTCAAGCATTATAGCCCTATATCAAACATTCCCATTTGAATTCAGAAGAGATAAATGAAGAATCCTATGCTTGCAGATAGGTGTGAAAAGTATGCAGTAGCCAATATAGTTTCTGACAGGAGAGACAGATTCATACCGCAAAAAATTCAGGTGTTGATGCAAGAACTGAACCTCCAAACCAAACTGCAAATCTCTGGATGGGATGGCTGACCACATTTACTTCAACTGGTTGTAACTGGAAAACATAAATAAACATGCAGGCTTCTTATGTTACTAATAATTGCCCTTAAAAGAGGAGGAAACAGTGCAAGGTTCCATCTGCTTACTTTCACTTCCCCATCCAGTCTAGCTTCAGATGCAAGAACCCGTGAATCCACAATCTTTTTCAAATCCCGTTGCAACCTTCTGCCAAAGTCTTTGAACATGGTTGATCCCCCAGACAACACTATATTCTGAGATGAAAATCAAAACCAAGATGCAGTTGCAAGTAAAAAAAAAAAAATGGAAATATAAAAAATTGCATGGTGGTTTTATGAGAACAAATATCTCGAGCCAAAATTTGATTGAAAAAAAATTAAAAAATAAAAATAAAAGGAAAGGAAACCGAAGACTATGTATGCCCATGGTCCTAGTTTCAAGAATCTCAGATCATTGGTGAAGAAAAATATAAATAAACAGCACATTTCCACAAGAATGAGGAAAGGAGCCAGATATAGCTCAAGACCCAAAATACAAAAAATTGCCCCTTTTAAATTAGTACTTTGTTCCCAACATTTGAGTTAAATTCTGAATATTCAATTAATATAATTCATCTAAGAGCCAAAATTTTCAATTTATTTTTTTTATGAGTATACTTCACCTTGTATAATGCCCTCCTTGTATCAATTGGCGCAGATTGAATGCACTTGTCTATTACAGCTGGCAATGGAGTGGTGAAGTCACTGCTATATATCTCAGGATTAAAGAAAACCTGGAGAGCAAGTTAACAAATAATTAGAATAAAGTGCAGCAGCGTGCTCATATGTGACAATAACACACAGGCAGCTAGGTTCATTGACTTTTATCATACCACATTATCAAATCATTCTTTAAATTTCGATGTAATGGGTGCTACAATTTTTTGAATTTGGTGAACAGGCATTGGTCTAACTAATTGCTCCATTAATCATATTCACAGAATTTCGAAATCCAATAACTCCAATTGAAATTTATCATTTAAATTGACAATCTAGTAGAATAAGAGTAAGTGTTAGTTTGACTTTATGGTCGTCTAATTAATAATAAAACTACACTAGTCTTCTTTCAAATTTCACCAAGGGTATAATTGACACTGAGCTTTGGAACTATGGCATAATTAGTGCAAAGAAGAACATAGAGTACAATTGGAAACCGCTTAGTAGAACTGGAGAAGATCCAAATGACACAGCAGTGATTGCATAGAAAACCAACTGCATCTGGTATCCTATGAAATAAACAAACACACTAATTACTAATGCTGCATAAGTACAGAAAAACTACTTATGTGTCCCATAAAACAAAAGAAATGCATTTTAACACGTTGAAACTACTAACAAGGTCATCAGTTCATATTGTTATAGAGGCTTCGCAACTTCCAAAGGAATTGCTTAAGTGAACAACGTGGAATTTGCATCAGTCATCTTATACAAATCAAGAAAATACATGAAGAAAATCTGGAAAAAATTCTGAGCCATTCAATGGAAAAATTTAAGGCTCTTCCAAGAAGAAAGGGTCCAGCAAAGAATAGATCAAACAAACCTCAGGTCCAAGAAAACGTTCATAGCCAACATCACAGGAATATGGCGCCCCTGTTTTGGGTTTAATACCTCTCCAGTGCTTAATATACTTGGCTGGTTCTTTATCATGCTTGTTGAACTCCTGGAATCATTTAAAAACTCAACTATTACAAATATCATAAACTTGTAATATGCCAGAATGCCATTTTTGCAATAGGACCCGCATGCTTATTATGGAACTATTAGGATATTACATCCATATGTATTACAAAAATCTATGCAACTCGAAATTTTAAGGGAAGCCAAAATTACCTTAACGATGTCAGAACAAGTGTAGCAATACATTTCCTTCACTTTTCGAGCTACATCAAAAGAATCTTCAGGTGGTATATTTTCCCCTCTTTCCTACAAAAATTTTAACAGGCAAGAAGCTGTAAATGCTAATTATTATAGTATGATCCGCAAATCCATAATTCTGAATACAAGTAAAAACAATTAACTACCACTCCTTAAGGCATTTAATGATTTCCATGAGAATGATGCCATGTAAAAAAAAAAGAGCCAAACCATTACACTGATCATTCTCTCTCACCAGTAGAGGCACCGAATTCTTATTTCTAGTTTTTTTTATTCAGTACAAAGACTAGTTCCAGACAAAGCCATCATAGTAAGATGTTGAAGCCATAGCATAAATACCCTAAAGTTGCAAAACATGAATTTATTCCAAAACTGAAGCAACTTGACATATGTATACAGCATTTTCCAAACAACAAGTACAAGGCAGACAAATTTAAAATGATGGGCAGCAACATGCAGTACATAATAGATCATACATATGGACAGCGCACGTGGATCCATATGACATATAGGAACTAATCCAGGTTCAAGGTAAGTGACTTGTATACAAAACATATGAATCCAAAAATGAACTGATAGGAATACAAGTCTCAAGTGATGCATGCAATGCAAGACAAACATCATGTGCAACCCCAGTAACACGATGGTGGAACCATATCCATACGTGCCTCCTACTCATGTTCATGAAACTAAAGGATACAGGAAACAGGTTTTGAAAATGACAATCACGTCTCCTCCACATGAAACTATCAAATATAAAAGTCAATCTTTTCAAAACTTGACTCAATCAATAGATCTAACCAGTCCAACTGGGAACCAAACCTGTAACTGTACTCGAGCCAAATTTTACTTCATGATTTACTTTGCAAACTATTGTATACTAATTTTTCTGAAAATTTTAAAAGTTAGTTAATTAGTTTTTAATCCAGTGAAACCAATTAATCAATCAGAATAGTGAATCAGTCAGCTGACTAGCTTAATTCTCATAATGCTTTAAAACCCATTTTGAAAAATATCAGGACTTGATAAAAAAATAAAACAAAAAGTACAGACTGGACTGAAAAATGCCATAAAGATTTGTGATACAGATAAAACATTGAAGCACAATATCTGACAACAACATGAAACCTCAATCAGATTCCAGTGTACTACTATCTCAATTTTGCTTTCTTTTCAATATAAAACAAAGAGTTTTTAAGCAAAATCGTGTATCTTCTGCTTCCTCTCTCATATACTTTTGCCTCCTCAAAATAAAGTATAAACTACGCACAGTACAAAGATGTCAGAGACACACCCGCATAAGCTGCTGGATAAAGAGAGTAACATCTTTTCCAGCAATAGGAACCGACTTAATGCTGCTCCCAATAACATAACCATCAGCAACAGGTACAATATGAGTAGCTCCATCTCCAACATCCACTACAACTCCTGTCATCTCACACTGAAGAGAATTTTAAATCAAATATCAAATGAAGAGTTTATTGCACAGAACTATGAAGCACAAGATAAAACGTGGATGAGTTTCATTACAAAAGGGCAGAAAAGGTTAAGGAAATCATTAAGATAGCAGAAAAATGCACAACCAATATAAAATTTGATTCCAGATCAAACAAACAAAAATGATCACCAACTGTAATCATCAATATAATTGAATTTGCGTCCTTCCGTCCTAAATGCAAAAGTCTGTGCTGGATTTAAAGGTACAATTAACTAAATAAATGAAGCAGCAGCAGACTGAAATAATTAAATGTTAGAATAGCAAACTGTTTGATTCAATGAACAGAGCATTGCATGCCCAATTAAATAGCAGTTCCTGCAGAAGCCGAATTCATTAAGAAGCAAACCTTCAAATTCAATACATGTAGGCTTTTTTTATGCGCCAAATATTAAAATTTGAGTGACAATTGCTGATCAGACTAATACCCAAAAAGCTTCCCCAAGTTATAGTCCTTGATACTTAACTAGAAGCATTCTGCACAAAGAGCAATTGGCCATGCAATAACATTCAGTGCAATGAGTGAATAATGTGAAATCCAACGCCCTAATGGATTTCCACCCAGTTCAACGATGATCTCCAAGTATTTAACTTGGCATAATAAAACTCTAAAATTAGTTTTCATCCCAGACAAGTTTTTTTCTGGTGTCAACAAGCGAAAAATAATTGTAGCCTCAAGCAAGTCCATCAAGGATCTCCCAACATAATATATCACAAACTTCTACAATTTTGTGCAAAATAACACGTCTTTCCTGATGGAATAGCTTACAGACCTTCGCACAGAGGAAAACATGCAATGCCTCCCTACAGATTCTCAATAAATTAAATAAATTCATTCTGAGATTGCTCCTGATAGAAAGACAAATAAGAGTAAAAAACATATCCATGAGGCAGCAGTGCACAACTAATGATCTGTCGTATCCCCATACTGAATTGCTTGAGTAAAAAAGAACATGAGCATAAAGTTGTGGATTACTTCAGCCCTCTTGTAAAGAAGCAAAACAATACATATAGTGCCAACCGTTAGTCAAAAACAAGAAGGGCATGTGGGGACTCTTTCACCACTTCATATTCGACTTTTCAATATTCTACTTCAGCCTCCACAAATGTAATTGAAAACGATTAGCTCACAGAGAAATAGTAATATATATGACATTTCCATAACCACTTTAAACGCTCAAAATTGATTGTGAATAGCTAAATTAAACAAACACCACAATTCTCAAAACTTGAAAAGCCAGTCTCTAATGTACAATAAGGAACCATTTCAAGGCTCTCCCTAATCAATTCAAACCTCTGACTATACATAATTGAAATTAAAAAAACAGCACAATCCTCAAAACCAACCTTGGATGTTGTGTACCCAGCCGCTAGAGCAAGCACAGAATTGACCGCAATATAAAGCCCAGGAACATTAAATGTCTCGAACATAATCTCACCGGTGTATTCGCGACTCTCCGGTGCAGTAAGTGGGCTTTCGGTCAAAAGAAAGTAATGTTCCTCTGGATCGCAGCGCAAATAATTGAATATACACTGCTGCCAGTACCTTTCCATGGCATCCCAATTATCGACCTGACCATGTTTGATAGGATACCTAAGATTACAAATATTACTCGATCTCGATTTGGCAATCGCCTCTTCTCCGATTAAAAAGTCTAGATCGGCCATAACCCCCGCGCTATGCTGCGCCAACCAATTCGCTTTTGAAGAATTCCTAGATTGATGATTTAGAAACGACTCGTTGAGAGCAACTACTGTCGGTAAAATAAAACACGGCTCTACATTTCCCGCATAACCCATTTTAGTGTACCTGCCAAACAATCATAAAACCAAAGAAAAAACTAGATTCAGTAAAATCACAATTGAAGCATTTCGTCGAACACCTTCCGTGCCCAAACCAAATAGAGGGAACAAAAAGAATACCCGGTGCCATTATCGATGACGACAGCTGGGCGAGACGTGGGGTCCATCAGGATGGGAGAGGAAGAATAAACGACGGTGAAGAAACTGAAAGGGGATCTTCGCGGGAGATCCAAGAGAGGGTTTAGGGGAGAGGTTCATGGTCAGGTGAAGCGCTTAGATAAGCGCAAGAAAGAAGGTGAATTGATGATGATTACGGCGGTAGACTTGGATCGCAAGTGAAAGCAGCGACTCAACGATAATGGTAGCATCAAGTTGGTGAATAATAATCTACCCATTTCAACAATAATAGCATATTCTCATAAACTTTGTTACCGTCGTTACCAATCTCTCTATCTATCTATCAATCTGTTTGTGCGTCTCTGTTACGTGTTGGATTTAGGATACTTTTCTTGCCAATCGAGATTAAACACAAAGCAGCCAAAACGCAGAAACGACGACTCTCTTTGTTTTCAGTTCTCTCTTCTTCTTCTTCTTCTTCTTCGTGGGATTCATTTTTTATTTATTTATTTATTTTATTCTAATACGGAGAGTCAAGTTTGACTGTCGTACGTTTTTCGACCGTAGGATCCATACAACTTATGGGGGACCCAAAGTGTGGTCGAATCAGAGTGGCGGTACTTTGGTGTGATGTTTACGGTCGCAGAGTGGCCCAGGTTACGGTGCTTAATCGCTTATTTTGGGCGACGTTTTGGACGGTTTGGATTGTGGGATGGGAAGTATTATATTAGTGTGATATATCATAAGAATAAATTTGACTACTGAAAATCATACAATAATTTTTAAAACTTGTTTTAAAATTTTTTGCTAGGTCAACATTTATTAATAAAAAATTAAATACTTATATGCATTTATTGTTTAGATTCTAATTTATTCAAATAATTAAATTAAATTGATTTGATTATATTATTCAATTAAATTGATTCTAACTCCGATATTATTCAATTAAATTGATTTGATTATAACAATTGATTGAAAATTTTACTCAAAAGAAATTTATAAGAACTACATTTTATTTGGAATTCAATGCACATATCTCAAATGTGCAAATGAGATGAACAAAAATAACTTGAAGATAAAAATAAAAAAAAAAAAAAAAAATTGTATTTCACTTTAAACAAATGGACTGTGAAGTTTCATAAATTTCACAATTAATGTATTTTATATTTCATCAGTCTAAATCACCCCTTGTATAGAAAAGAAGCAAATAGAAAATTTCACTTTCATTGCTTTCCATTTTTAGCACCATTGCCTTCTCCTCTGTTGAGAACAAACAAAATAATAGTCACAAACCTCTAATTACTTGCAGAAAAAAAAAAAAATGAAAAGCGTAGTAGTTTGGTTCAAACAACTGACGATATGACTCCGATCACCAATTAAATTATGGATGGGTCCTTTGTTATCTCTTTCACTTAGCAAATATGTCAGAAATCATAAATTAATTACACACTAGCTCTTGAAAGTGTTATTTATAGGGTCACTGCCCAAGAAACAAAGTGTCATTTACACTTTAATGCAGTAGCAGTAAGTTATGAATTTGAAGAGAATCCAAAGTTCCTACAACTCATTTCTCTCCATTTACTTCCTTCAAAATAAAACTATTGCAGGAAACATCATGTGTTCTAACATGGTTGTATTGGTCATTTCATTTAAAATAATATCTTTTATAAGTCTCTCAATCAATAAAAAAAGAAAATATCTTGAACCATAAAAAATAGACATTATCCAGATTCAATTTATGAATTTATCTAAAAATTTTGGTTGGTTTGATTAGTGACATGGGATAATTCATTCCTGAGTAGTGACACTGCTCTTCCTCTTCTAAACCACAAATTGTCATTTCCATCAAATGACAGTTTGCTAATCGCATAGGCCCAAAAAACCTGTTAAATCATAGGAAAATTGGACCCTTGAGTTGGATACGTCGCTTCTTGATATGCTGTTATGTTGTAGAGTTATAGCTTGACGACGTTATTCAAATCTCATCTACCAAATCTTGTCGTTCTGTAGAATTGCTGTAGTTTAACTCGGCATGGCCTTCCATTTATCATATGCAGTGATAATTATTACAACTCACTTTGCCAAACAATACCAATTGAAATTATTTTCACGTTGTTAAGGTTTGAACCTAGAAGGTACAGGGCATCATCTTACCGCTAGACTAGGATCATTTGCGACTTGATATGTCGTGTTACATTAAGGTTTTATGTGTGCGCTGATCATATCAAAATCAATTTGTCGGCAAACTTTAATTTGGTTACTGCTTAACGGCACTAAAATGCATGAGTCAGCATCATAAAGCCTGTGTAAACGACACCTACAGTCAAGTTTTTCAAAAAAAGTTAGGAGCTAAAATTAAAAAATTTATCATTTTAAGCGATAAAATAAAAGGAAGGCATTAAAAATTTAAAACGATAAAAAATAATTAACTGAGTGTTGAAATAAATAGTTATTCGCTTTTCTTTTTTAAATATTTGTACCGGTTGAAATCGTCTCAACTTCCCTTATCGTGGATAAGGGAGTGTCAATAAATTTTTTTTTTTTAATGTTAATCTTACAGTGCCAAAAACAAAAATAGCAAAAAAATGATGAGATTTGCAGACAATTGAAATCTCCTCCGTCGGAAGAATATGTACCGTTCAGTCCATGTCGCTAAAGTCAATTGATGAACTTCCACTTTCTTAAAAGACATACATACAGTTTGGTGAAAATGAACTCATCCACCAAAAATTGAGACACTGTTTCTCTCTTTCTTTCTTTGATTGTTTTTCTATTATTTTAGGTATAAGATCGTGGGTAAAATTAAAAAAAGGAAAAAAAAAAAAAAAGCTGATGGTAGCCCCTTATTTCATCTTTCATTTTTTTGGTTATTTTACTTTTTTTTTTTTCCTGCAGCTTTTGCATGTTTTGCTATTTCTTTTGTTTATACCATAAGTGTTTGTAGTCCATCCAGTTATAAAGAGAAAAACATAATTATTTTTTAGATATATTTAAAAAAATATAGACAAAATTGATTATTGAAACGATATTAATTAATTAATTAATTGTTTAAAAAACTATATTAATTATTTTTTAATATGCGAAAATAGAAAAGCTTATTTTTTTAAAAAACTATATTAATCACATTCGAAAAAATAATTTATTTTAAAATACTTGTTATATTTATGGTTTTAAATAATAATAAATATTTTTTTTTTCATATTTACCATTTACATGTGACCAATGATTATTATTTTAAATTAATGATTTTTTAAAAGAATAGTATTAAATTAAAAATAATATAATTTAGAAAAATTTAATTATTTTTTAAACAGCAAAATACAAATCTCCAAGACCCTAAACCTAGACAAATTTAGGTTTGAAATGAATATTTGATAATCCAAATGAATGGCTAATATGGAAAGAGAAATCTCGAAAATCCCAAAACCATAATGGAGTAGCAATGGACCTTCACCCGTTCCCGCACTAGCAAACAGACTCCCAACAAAAATCCCAAATGCTATTACACCCCATCCTCTCCGTTGTTCATTTATCGCTTTCACCAACTCCGAATTACTCAAACTACCCTCCAAATAAAATTGTCTTCCATTTTTTTCCTTTTGCAATTTCAAAATATTTAATGACTATATATAGTCAAAAATAAATATAATAATGAAAAAATATTGTAATAATAGAATTAATATAAAATATGTGATTAAATATAATGAGAAAAATAAATTTTAAAATTTTAAAATGAGAATAATTATTAAAATGGTTTTTTCAGTTCTCAAAGTGAAGGAAATGTGCATTTCTAAATTAATTTTGATTGCGATCCATATTTTGCTTGACAATGGAAATTCACATAATCAAAATATTGTTAAGCGCGGGATACTGTTTAGTATTTGTATAATTGAGGAGAATTTATATTATTATTTCCTTGCATAAAGATAAGTTTACTTTTATTTTTATTTATGTCAAATTACAGACCAATTTTTTTAAAAGTAAAATTAATTCTTTAATTTTTTAAATATCTATATTAATTATTTAAAGTTAGTTCTTTAGTTTTTGAGTATTTGTTATTATTAACATTTTTTTTATCTAACATGCATTTGACTAGATAAATCTCATGGAAAAATAAATTTTTAATATTTAGTTGGTATAAAAGCTCTTATTTTTTTTTTTTAGAAAAATTGAATTTCTAAACACGTAAGCTTAATCCTTACTTTT